>BLSH010240552.1:15274-30681 GCA_018402905.1 Glandirana rugosa
CGGGAGGACTAGGGCATCACACACGGGAGGACTGGGGGCATGACACGGGAGAGTTGGGGCATCACACACGGGAGGACCACATACGGGGGGGTTGGGGTACCACACACGGGAGGACGAGGGCGCACACCACGGAGGGTTAAGTATGGGAGTCAAGAGGGCACACACTAAGGGGTTGGGAGGGCACTGTATGGGGCTCAGGAGGGCACACACCATGGGGTTGGGGGGGCATACACCAGGAGGGCACACACTACGGGGTTGAGAGGGCACAGTACGGGGGTCAGGAGGGCACACACTACGGGATCAGGAGGGCACACACCAGGGGGTCAGGAGGGCACACACAACGGGATTGGGAGGTCACACACCTGGGGGCAGTGACAATACTTTAATTATTGGTACATAAAGAAAACATCTTCCCATTTGTCAGCTACCAGGCAGCACTTCTATGCTATACTGCAGTAACTCAACACAGAAGTGCCTGCAAGCCAATCCGCTATGAACTGCTAGGTGATTTTACCTCCAGGCACACTCCCTTGGCTCAGATCCCTCTGCCCAGCTACTGTCACACACCACCCTCTTCCAGGCAGGTGCAATTTCGGAGACCGGGGACATCCCCATCCTGCCCACGCAAGCACCTGAAGCCTGGAGGCTCCACCTCGGGGATGGTCCTTAGTCCTGCAGGAGAATGGCAAAACTACTGATGAGCCATGTATTGATGGGGGTGCAGGGCAGGAGATGTGCGGTATGCTGGGCAGCAATAGCAAAACAAATGGCAATGAGTGAAATGGCTGTAAGATGTCCCGATCGCGGCTCTGCTTTCCGGAATGTAGCCGGGAACAAGAGCACCGCGGGACAAGCGACTCACTGGAATATGTGACTGTTGGCAACTTTGCAAGTATGGAACCCGGGCTAAAGGGGCAGCTGCTCCGGGCCCCCCAACAATGACTGGGCCTAGGGCATCTGCCCCATTTGCCCTGCGTTAAAGACGACCCTGCATAGAATACCAGCATGGACCAACCTGGAGGAACACCATAGTTTGTGGACATTGACTGCATCCAGGCCAGTCAGTAACTTCATGTGAGCGGTTACAGCAGCACCTCCAATCATGAATTGGTACAAAGTACAAATCTTTGCGCTCAGCTGTTGTGAGCAACATGCGCATGGGACCAGTTGCTCCACTGCAATTTCTTGCAGGCAGAGAATCTAATCGCCTGCAACGAGGCCTGAGAGGGCTATGTAGGGAGAAGTGAATGTGACTTTCTCCAAACATTCTCTGGTGGAGAATCTTCCAGGGCTATGTGTTTTAAATAACAGTAATTGATTCACCACCTAAATATGTTTGGTGCACAACACATTCACTGCTATATAAATAAACCCCTCAGGCTGGGCATATAGCACTGCAGCTGATTGACTACGTGCGCTGCTCGAATGCTGGTTTCCCAGCAGGGCTGTTCAACGGAAGCCAGTCAAACGTCCTCTGATATGAACAAAGCATATCTCTCTATAGTGTGTACTTGTCTCAATCCAGAGCACTAAGTGTCATTTCTGTCTGCTGCCTTGTTCTGCTATCAGCATGAGTCATTTCTAAAATGTATTCCTGACACAATTAGAAAAAAGGTGACGGGAGGGATGCATACCTCCCAACCGTCCCTGATTTGCCAGGACCGTCCTGGAAATTGGTCCCTGTCCCGGAGTCCCGAAGAATCAGGGTTGAGTCCCGGATTTATCGCGGTGTGTGCGAGGTAACTTGGTTCCCCCATGCCGTGAGCAACACTGTGTATGGCAGCAGCCAGCCTGCATCTCTCCCCGCCGGTCCAGCTGCCTCTGACACACGCACAGTGCAGAGTGGAGCGCACTGAATCTGTCCCCTTCTCCTCCTGCTGTGATGATTTGTTTTCCTGTACAGAGGAGGAGGGGAGCATGCACTCCACCCTGCCAGAACGGTGATCTGAGGTCTGTGCAAGTCTGCAGCGGAGGGGGGTATGCTTACAGCGAGACACTTGCAGAGGAAGAGTCTCCTTGTTCATGATGGAAAGCTCCGCCAACTGATAGCTGGACTCAAGAGGAGAGTCAGCCTGCTGTCAGCCTAAAGGTACATTGATGGGGGTCCCGTGTGACTGGGGTGGGGGGGCAGTCATTGGGGAGTGTACAGAGTAAAGGGGGGAGAGATTGGGGGGTGTAAGAGTAAAGGGGGATAGACAGGGAAGGGATTTGACCCACTATACCCTGACCCACTGACCCTCCATCCTCCATCCTGCTGACCCCTGCTCTACTGACCCTCGGTCCTCCGTCCTGACCCCTGTACCCTGCTCTACTTACTCCTGGTCCTCCATCCTGCTGACCCCTGTACCGTGCCCTACTGACCCCTTTCCTCCATCCTGCTCATCCCTGTACCCTGCTCTATTGAATCCCAGTCCATTGTCCTGCTGACCCCTGTACCCTGCCCTACTGGCCCCCTGTTTTCTGTCCAGCTGACCTCTGTATGCTACCCTACTGACCCCCTGTCTTCTGTCCTGCTTACCTCTGTACCCTGCATTACTGACCCCCTGTCTTTCATCCTACTGACTCCCTGTCTTCTGTTTGCTGACCCCTTTACCCAGCCCTACTGATCCCCTTTCCTCTGTCCTGCTGACTCCTGTACCCTACCCTACTGACCCCCTGTTTTCTGTCCTGCTGACCCCAGTACCCTGTCCTACTGGCCCCCCTTTCCTTCGTCCTGCTGACCCCTGTACCCTGCCCTACTGACTTCCTGCCTTCTGTCCTGCTGACCCCTTTACCCTGCTCTACTGACCCCTTATCTTATGTCCTGCTGACCCCTGTACCTTGCCGTACCAACTCCCTGTCCTCTGTCCTGACCTCTGTACCCTGCCCTACTGGCCCCCTGTCTTCTATCCTGCTGACCCCTGTACCCTGCCCTACTGACCCCTATCTTCCATCCTGCTGACTCCTTTACACTGCCCCACTGACCCCCTATCCTCTGCCCTGATGCCTCTTCTCTGCTCTGCTGACTCCCCGTACACTACCCTGCAGACCCTTCTCCTCTGCCATTCCTGTCCACTACACTCCTTATGCCCCTCCCACTGTTAAGAGTTTGGCCACACCCACATCTTGCCACATGCCACAAATTACTTCCCTCAAGTGTCCCTCATTCCAAAGTTCAATAGTTGGGAGGTATGGGGATGTCCAGCACACAGACTGTTATTGACAGCCTCAGCTCTGTTCCTTTGTGGTGTGCGAAGGGGATGTGTCTCTTCCCTCCAGTCAGCTCTCACTGAGCTCTGCAGGGTGTCAAAGGTAATAAAAAATAAAAAAGTTCTAATAGACCCCAGATCGCTCCATAAAGAGGACCTGTCACGGCCCATGCTGTCACAAGGGATGTTCTTCATCACTTGTGATACCAATAAAGTTAATACAAAAAAAAATTAAAGAGACAGTGTAAAAAAAAGTTTTAGATAAAATAAATAATAATAATAATAAAAATTTAAAGTGCCCCCATACTTACGAGCAAATTTTAACGCATATTCAAGTCCTGCACGCATATGTAAATGGGGATCACACAACACATGTGAGATATCGTCATTAAGATCAGAGTGAGAGCAATAATTCTAGCACCAGACCTGCCGTGTAACTCTAAACTGCTAACTTGAAAGGCGTTTAAAGCGTCACCTATGGAAAATTTTAAGTACCATAGTTTGGTGCCATTTCACAGGCATACGCAATTTAAAGTATGACATGTTATCTATTTACTTGGCGTAACATCATGTTTTATATTTTAACAAAAAATTGGTATTATATTGTGTTTGTGCGCAATAAAATTAAAGTGTATTTTTTCCCCAAAAAATTACGTTTGGAAAATCACTGCGCAAATACCGTGTGACATAAAAAAAATGCAACACCCACCATTTTATTCTATAGGGCCTGTGCTAAAAATATATATAATGCTAGGGGGTTTTTCTAGCAAAAACAAAGTCGATTTTTGCATGTAGGGGAGCAGTGTCAGAATTGGCCTGGATGGGACGTGGTTAAACATTTGATATGTTTTCTATTTTCTATTGTGAATAAAATATGGGTTTATGAGATTTGCAAATTGTTGCATTCTGTTTTTCACAGCGTCCCAACTTTTTTGTAATTGGGGTTGTAGTTTTCACACAAAGACATAACTGTGGCCTTTGAAGGGGGTAGCTTTTGGCATTCTGTATGTGAAAAGCAGAATTACTTTTGAGTGTAAATATAAAGATCCGCATAGTTATCACAGGGGTGCTGCAGTGGTGTATTGAGTATACAAAGGAAGAGAAAAGCAATAGCAACAATAAAAGAAAAGCAGGGTGTAGGAAGGGAGGAACGGTATAAAGTCCTGGATGGGGTTTAAGCTGTCATGTTTTTAACGTCTCCTCCTCCCACTTTGTTTTAGCTTTATATAATTGCTGTATCTGTATACACAATACACAAAGCTATAATTTTTGTACTGTTTTGTACTTTTAACTGTTGCATCAAAAACAAATAGTTTGTGTTACTGATTAACCTAGATACGCACACAGTGCATGCTTGTGTGTTTGGCATTGATATATATATGTGTTTGACACTGAGTTATATCTGCAGAGACACAAAAGCAGGGGGAATAAACTTTCATGCACTTATACTTGGTGGGTTTCAGTGGGCTTGGCAGATACCCCCAAGAACAGGGCTGGGGCAAGATGACTGCGGTCCATGTTCATCTGATCTCCCCATAGAGCAGAGCGGGGCTCTGACAAGTCCGTCTCTGCACAGTGAGTGGACATGGACCTGTCATCGGCCTGCTCAGTGGGAATCAGCAGAGCGATTCCCCACTGAGCAAAGCGGAGTCCACCAGGCCGATCGCCTGTATGAAAGGACCCTTACAGAAGTTGAGGGCAATTTTAGCTTGGGGGTGTAGACGTTTGTACTTAAAGCGGAGTTCCACCCATGTAAAAGTCAGCAGCTATAAAAAGTGTAGCTGCTGACTCTTAATAATAGGCCACTCACCTGTCCCTCGCTCCAGCAATGCGGTCGCCTGAGGGCTCGCTCCTCACCCTCTCCCCTCGGCGGCGCCAGCATCATGAGTGTGGGCACCTGGCTTTGGCTTCAGTCGCGCTGCACTTTATGACTGGCCGGCGTATCTTCTGGGACCTGTGATGTGTCCCAGAAGATTGCCGAGAGGGAGGGGGAAGGCGGACTTCCTTCCCTGAGCCACGGCACCAGGGGAGGAAGTGGACCTGGGACCCCGTGAAAACCCTCCAAAAAAAAAGACATGCCAATTGTGGCATGTCGGGGGGAGTGGAACTCCGCTTTAAAGAAGAGTTTTTTTGCTTGTGGGAGGGAGAATGTTTTGGTTATTCCTGACCTCTGCACTGTGTGTTACACATTAAAGTGATTGTAAAAAACCATTCTGTAAAACAACCCATTCAGTTTAAAATAGAAATAAAAGGCAAAACATTTGTGTATAGTTATAAAAAAAACATTATAAATACCTTTTTCCCCCTTTTTTATAAGTGATCACACTTCCTCTGTTCTCAGCTGAATAAGAGCTGGGGAGAGGAGAAGCAGCTGCACACTGAGCTTCCCAGTAAATGGCTGTGTTAGGACAAGTCGGATCATTGGAGGAGAGCATACTGAGTTCCCAGCATTGCTATAGAACTGACCATGGTGTGCTCTCCTGGTTAGTGTGGTCAGTTTTTAATAGGAAAGCAGAAGGACTTGCAGGAACACCAGGGATTTCACACAATGAAAGCAATACACAGAGAACAGGATACTTTCTTATACAAGTACATGTTACAGCAGGCACATATCAGGAATATGAAGTGTTGGGGTAAGAAATGCTTTAAATCTGCACTGTTTTTTACATACTACTGACTTCTGCAATGTGCATTAAATACTAATGACGGCTGCACTGTGCATTACATACTACTAACCCTTATACCACAACATACTACTGACCTCTAAGCTCTAGGTTACTTGCTACTGACCCCTGCACTCTGCTTAACTTACTTTTGACCTCTAAACTCTGCATTATTTACATTTGACCCCTGCACTCAGCATTACTTCTGAACCTCGCACTGTGCATTACAAACTACTGACCCCTGCACTCTGCATTGTATACTAGGGACCTGTGCACTTTGCTTTACCTACTCCTGGTCCCTGTACCTTGCCTTATAAACTACTGACCTCTGCATTCATTACTCCTTACTCCTGCACTCTGCCTTATATACTACTGACCACTACCTTGTGTTACATAAAGCTGACCTCTGCACTCTGCATTACATACTACTGATTGCTAAAGTCTGGTACACACTTAGCCATTAGCTAAAAGCTGATCAGGTGCTGATTGGCAGACCTTTTTCAGTCCTGCCCCTTCGAAATAACCTGGCTGAACACACGGGCCGAACACACAGGCATTATATTGAACCGGCCGATGCCACCCAATATTTGGTCCATGTGTACAGCCCTTAAGTATCCACAAAAATGAATAGTCCCTTCTCCAGTCTCAATCTCCCCACACCTGACTTCATTTATACATGCAAGAGTGGCCCAAGGGGCTATTTGCCCGCTTCTCTCCCTTGCCAGCCACCCAAACAGGACCAGCTGCAGAGGCTGTGACTATTAAAGAGGTCTTTCCCTGACATTCATCCTGCTGTGAGAGGAGCACTGGATTGCTCACTTTACCAAATTATGGTTACCAAAGGAGGGTTATAACCGCTGTTAGATTTTTTTTTCGCCATCTCTGTCCCATTGTGGAGATTTCCCTTCACTTCCTGTCCCATAGCCAAACAGGAAGTGAGAATATATCTCTGCAAATTAAAGGAATTTCTGGGGACCCCCAGCTCACCAGAACTAGTGTCCCCATTGGAAGATTTCCCATCTATTACTTTTCTGGGGACAACTCAAAAAGTGAGGTTTTCCTATTACTTTCACGTTCAATGATAATGGTAAACAGGAGAAATTGAGAGGGTGAATTTCCTTAACTGGGACACAGACAGCAATTAAAACTGACAGGGGCCTTAATCCCTTTCCACTCTATCCAAAACTAAAAGAAACGTTTTGCCTTTAGTTATACTTTAAGACACACCTGAAATATAGAGGGGAGGTCTTCTCTGTTATTTGTTCAAGTTTTTGGGTGGCTTCGGGATTCCAGCTGCTTAACAATCTATACCCACGTACCCCAATGGACTCATTCAGCTACCTCCTTCAGTGGAACCCAGGGGACTTCTCTCTCTATGGTGCTGGCCTTATACATTGGGTCTCATTTCACCTGCGTGGTTTAAAGGACTTTCCCTTGAGCGGCTTTCTATGTTTCCTATATTCTCTTAAAGCTGGAATGGGTGTCAGTACATGAGTTTTCTGCATACATTGTTGTCTAATGTACTTTCCAACAAGAAAAACTCCCTGAAGACAGGGATAGTCGAAACATAGGAGTAGTGTGATATATTACTTTACATCTGTATGACACATGAGGTTTCATTAATATTGCTCATTTGTGCATGTATTTTGCCCTGTTTTTAATGGATTTTATATATTTGTATCAATAAAACAAGTTTTTTTATACTTATCTAAATCCGAGTGCCTCAAAGTCCCGTCCAATATTTTCCCTTCATTGTTCTTGTACTCATTGGGATGTGGCATCGTTCTGACACTCGGATGTCTTAGGCCAGTGATGGCGAACCTTTTTGAGCCCGAGTTTTAGTTTAGAAAAAACAACTTGTACAGTTATCCAAACTAATTAACAGCTTAACAAATTAACAGTTTCCCAATTATACCTATAATGAGGCCCAAAGACACCAAAGATGGGCCACAATGTTTCCCAATGACACCAATAATGAGGCCCAATGACACCAATGATGGAGCACAATGTTTCCCAATGACACCGATAATGAGGCCCAGTGACACCAATGATGGAGCACAATGTTTCCCAATGACACCAATAATGAGGCCCAATGATGGAGCACAATGTTTCCCAATGACACCAATAATGATGCCCAATGACACCAATGATGGGGCACAATGTTTCCCAATGACACCAATAATGAGGCCCAATGACACCAATGATGGAGCACAATGTTTCCCAATGATACAAATAATGAGGCCCAATGATGGCGCACAATGTTTCCCAATGACACCAATAATGAGGCCCAATGACACCAATGATGGGGCACAATGTTTCCCAATGATACCAATAATGACGTCCAATGATGGGGCACAATTCCCAGGACTGCTGTTTAAAATGTACATTTTTTTTTCAATGAAGAATGAAGAAAAACAATCCTTTCATCCAACAATGTTTATGACAAGAAAGGGAAGAATTGTATTGGCAAAGAGAAAATCTGCAAAGGCACTTTCTGGAGAGATTCCCAGCTTTTATTAGGCCCTAAGTTGGGAATCTCTCCAGAAAGTGCCTTTGCAGATTTTCTCTTTGCCAATACAATTCTTCCCTTTCTTGTCATAAACTTTGTTGGATGAAAGAATCGTTTTTCTTCATTAAAAAAAAAAATATACAGTATCTCACAAAAGTGAGTACATTTTTGTAAATATTTTATTCTATCTTTTCATGTGACAACAGTGAAGAAATGACACTTTGCTACAATGTAAAGTAGTGAGTGTGCAGCTTGTATAACAGTGTAAATTTGATGTCCCCTCAAAATAACTCAACACAGCCATTAATGTCTAAACCACTGGCAACAAAAGTAAGTAGACCCCTAAGTGAAAATGTCCAAATAGGGCACAATTAGCCATTGCCCCCCCCTCCCCCGGTGTAATGTGACTTGTTAGTGTTACAAGGTCTCAGGTGTGAATTGGGAGCAGGTGTGTTAAATTTGGTGTTATCACTCTCACTCTCTCATACTGGTCACTGGTAATTCAACATGGCACCTCATGGCAAAGAACTCTCTGAGGATCTGAAAAAAAGAATTGTTGCTCTACATAAAGATGACCTAGGGTAAAAGAAGATTGCCAAGACCCTGAAACTGAGCTGCAGCATGGAGGCCAAGACCATACAGCGGTTTAACAGGACAGGTTCCACTCAGAACAGGCCTCACCATGGTCAACCAAAGAAGTTGAGTGCACGTGCTCAGCGTCATATCCAGAGGTTGTCTTTGGGAAATAGACGTATGAGTGCTGCCAGCATTGCTGCAGAGGTTGAAGGGGTGGGGGGTCAGCCTGTCAGTGCTCAGACCATACACCACACACTGCATCAAATTGGTCTGCATGGCTGTCGTCCCAGAAGGAAGCCTCTTCTAAAGATGATGCACAAGAAAGCCTGCAAACAGTTTGCTGAAGACAAGCAGACGAAGGACATGGATTACTGAGACCAAGATAAACTTATTTGGTTCGGATGGTGTCAAGCGTGTGTGGCGGCAACCAGGTGAGGAGTACAAAGACAAGTGTGTCTTGCCTACAGTCAAGCATGGTGGTGGGAGTGTCTTGGACTGGGGCTGCATGAGTGCTGCCGGCACTGGGGAGCTACAGTTCATTGAAGGAACCATGAATGCCAACATGTACTGTGACATACTGAAGCAGAGCATGATCCCCTCCCTTCTGAGACTGGGCCGCAGGGCAGTATTCCAACATGATAACTTCCCCAAACACACCTCCAAGATGACCACTGCCTTGCTAAAGAAGCTGAGGGTAAAGGTGATGGACTGACCAAGCATGTCTCTAGACCTAAACCCTATTGAGTATCTGTGGGGCATCCTCAAATGGAGGGTGGAGGAGGAGTGGAAGAGGACTCCAGTGGCAACCTGTGAAGCTCTGGTGAACTCCATGCCCAAGAGGATTAAGGCAGTGCTGGAAAATAATGGTGGCCACAAAAATATTGACACGTTGGGCCCAATTTAGACATTTTCACTTAGGGGTGTACTGACTTTTGTTGCCAGCGGTTTAGACATTAATGGATGTGAAATTTACACTGTTATACAAGCTGTGCACTCATTACTTTACATTGTAGCAAAGTGTCATTTCTTCAGTGTTGTCACATGAAAAGATATTATAAAATATTTACATAAATGTGAGGGGTGTACTCACTTTTGTGAGATACTGTATGTACATTTTAAACAGCAGTTTTGGGAATTGTGCCCCATTGTTGGTGTCATTGGGCTTCATTACGGGTATTGGTATTGGTGGGGGGAATTATGCCCTATTGTTGGTATCAGTGGATAAAACAGTGCCTCAAGGGCCTAATAATTAGGCCCTTGGGGCACTGTTTTTTCCACTGATACCAACAATAGGGCATAATTCCCCCCATCAATACCCAAAATGAGGCCCAATGACACCAATGATGGGGCACAATTCTTAGGATTGCTGTTTAAAATGTACATATTTTCTTTTTTCAACAAAGAAAAATGATAAATGGAACCCAACAAATTTTGGGGGTTAATCTGGATCCTGACCCAGACACAGGGTCAGGATGTAGGAGTTGAAACCAAACAGAAAGGAGTTAAAGGGGAAGGCACCCACCAGCAGGTGGTACAGGTATTCAATAACTGGTATTGCATGGCTCAGGTCAGCAGCTCGAGCCTCTGCCTCAGCGGGACGCCACCAATAGAATAGGTTCGCCATCACTGGCTTAGGCCTTGCTGATAGATAATTGTTAAGAATATATTGAGTGGGATGTCCCTTTAGCTACAATAGAGATATATAATTCACTTAAGTGTCTCATTTATACAGCTATAGAAAGATAACTACAAACTGATAGTGTTATAAAATAAATTGTAAACATTATTCTTGATTCAGTGGAGTATTTTAGGACTTTACTTGCATTTTATAACAGTACTATAGAAGTGAATTTTATGGCACTTGGATTAAAATTTGTTCCACCCGCTCCACTAACTGCGCAAATAGATGAAGCTGGGAAAAAAAAGAATGCATTACAGGCTGATGCAACTTGTAAGTAATTTCAACGTAAAGCGGCATTATTGAAGTATTTTTCATGTTCTCCACAAGAGGGCATTGCATGTGTTTGGAGAATGTTATACAAGCACTGCTGTATGTAAGTAATATTCACAGGAACATTTTTATTGATCAAAGACAACAGGAAACATACACTGATATCTATGAAAACCCTGTTCTGTTTACCATTGTTATAAGGATGATTTGTTGTCTTGATGTAATTATAGTTATATGTATCCAGGTGAAAAGATCACGCTCCTTGATGCCAAATGCATGTTTGCAGAATTAATGTTATGGAGGGGGTGCTGAAAAGAATAAGTGTACAAAATGCTTTTATGTTTTAAAGGCCACTTATCATTCTTTTTTTCTCTGTAGGATGCTGTTTGGTGCATGCACATGATACGTCTTCAGCTTCACCGGGTGAGTCTGGACATATTGTGTGTTGCTATACCTTTAATTTTGGTAATGTTTAGGTGAGTTATTAAACATTGTTCTCAATGTGATGAGAATATAGCCAGCAGGAGATGTTCTTGTACCTCTTATAAAAACAAGAAAGAAAGAGGGAGCAAATGCCTAGTGCATTATATGCCATGGAGACTGATAGCATATAAAACACAGAATACAAAAGTCCACTCTCTGATCTCATGAACATGCGAATGACAATGCCAGCTTATGCGTTTCCAGACGCTGGTCCGCTTCTTCAGAGCAGTGGCTAGTACACCTCCAACCTCCACCCTCTTAAAATGCAACAACTAAGACTACACCCATCTGTCAGAACCTGAACTTGAACCTGGGACCTCTGCTGTGTCTGGCAATGACTGTGCTTGCTGAGCCACCTGGATAGCTGGACAGTTACCTGGACAATTCCTTGAATGATACTGCCTTTAATCTTGTTTGTATTGAACCTTGAACTCTTTGCTCCTCCCATGAACTTCCTGATTTAAGCCATGTCTCTGCACTTCCTTATTGCCAGATTATTTTGCTCACTCCAGCCAATATCTCTTTTGTCTCTCCTTCTTCCGACCGTATCTTCGCTACCATTCGCTACTGACCTTTGGCTTTTTCCTTGACTACGCTTCTGCTTAATCCCGACCTGCAACTATTTGTTACAGACCTTTGGCTTGTTCCTGACTATGTTTCTGCTTGATTCCTACCTGCTATATCTGATACTGGACCCTGGCTTGTTCACCTCCTTGTGGGGCAATCCTGAGGACCACAACCTAGTACTAACACACAGCCAAACCCATCTCCACCATCAGGAGCTCTGGTGAATCAGGGTTACCGGTACTTAGACCCCTCACCTCAGGTGTACCCATGTCATCAGCCAAGGTGACCTACTTGTAAACCTGTCCCGCTTGTCGTGGGTGCTGCTCCACTGCTATAGCTGCTGGCCTCTGAGCCTGACTCCAGACCGTGACACCATCATTCTCAATTGAGGAAGGGGCAGAGAAGAGGGAGGGATTGAAGGATAGCACTACCCATACAAGTCTCTATAGTTACAATCACAAATATACTGTAAATAACAAATGTACATAAAACAACAGCATGATTCTAGCACACAATAAAAATTACCCTACCCTATTACACATAGGTTGTTTGGGTTATTTCAATTTTTTAAATAGTATTAGCAGCCTATATGGAACATATATCATCATGTTCATACCTCCTACTCCTTCTGTCATTGCTATCCGTCTACTTGCCTTTTAATGCACTAGGTGTTTGCACCCTCTTTCTTTCTTGTTTTCTGCAGTGTTGCATTTCCCGATCTGAGGAATGCTGCATCACTTGTTTCTTCCAGTTTGGGTTGCTCAGTGGTTCCGTTACAGATGGTCTTCATGGCAGGCATCTCCACAAATTCTGAGTGCTCCTATGTACACAGAATCAAGCTGGTCAAAATAATTTGCTGGTATTGTGTATCCATGCTGGCTCCTTGTCCTCAACATGTACAGCTTCATGGCGAGGAAGCGCCTGTATTCTTTAACCCATTCCAGCCCAGCATAGGTTGGCCCTCTAGGCTACCTGAGGCACTATGGGCACAGGATCCTCCCCTGGGCACCAGCCTGACCAGCACCACCCAGTAGCCTATTCCTTACCTTCATTAGGTCTTATGGTGATGGACCCAACAGCAGCCTCCCCTAGCACAGGCTTTGTAGATGTTCCCATCAGAGGTTTGGGAGGGTAAAGTCAAAACAACTACGGCCTTTTAGCACTTTACTGGAAAACAGTTGATTTTATAGTTATACTCTTCAGTCATTCAGTATGGTGACGGCACAGTCCTTCATTTACAAACAGATAACAGCAGAACACGGAGAGCCAACTCAAGAAGCAATCCACACCTTTATGGGATTATGTCAGAGTTCTACATCCCATGCCCAAAGGATGTGAGTATTCCCATTTGTCCTGCAGATCTCCTTAATTGCTTACCACTCTTTGATTACATCTCTGCTGTTGTGGTTCTTGCACTGCTTCATGTAACCAACCCGACCAGAGGTGGACTCCCATCTGGCTTTATACAGTATTCTGAGCCCTTTACTCAAGGTGCCTCACACTGGCAGGGGAAGGGCTGGCACTTCCGTGTTATTTATAAAACACCCCACTCATTGCAGGGGTAGGGAACCTGCGGCTCTCCAGCTGTTGTAGAACTACATTTCCCATGAGGCATCGCAAGGCTGATGGATACAATTACTCCCAGAAGCATGATGGGAAATGTAGTTCTACAACAGCTGGAGAGCCGCAGGTTCCCTACCCCTGCTCTGGAGGCTTCTAGTGGCTACCTAGGCACCTACACTGCCTATTCTCGCTACAGAGTTCCCAACCTTCACTACTACGCCAGGCATGTCTGTGCCTCCGCTCTACAGTGTTACGTCCCCAGATGTCTTTGTTGCACCACCACCCCACCATGTAATCTAAAATATCCTGGCATATATAATACAGTAAGGTGTCATTTGTTTTCTTTATCTTTGATTCATCCTGGACATCCTGAAAGACCGTCCTGGGAGCAATCTCTGACCATGCTAAAACGGCGACAAAAAAAGCTTGGAAATGGCTTCTGTACCGTTAGAAAAACTGGCACCTAAAAATCTTTGCTGATTGCAGCTAGAATGTTGGCATTAAAATAAAAAATGATTATGTCAAAAAGGACTGAGACAATTATCTGTTTTTCTCACAAAAATCTGCATGGGAGCTGGCAGCCGTGTACAATGGACTAGGCCATATAGTTCTATCTCTGCCATGTGAGAAAAGAGGAAGGAGTGTTTCCATCCCCAAACTCTTTCTGCAGTGAGTGCAATCTGATCTCAGTCTCACCTACTTTTCAGGTCTATTTTACAACATGGCCTGCAAGTGATACATTTCAAATATGCAATATTTCACACCTGATTAAATATGAAACTGAAAAACATTTTTGTAAATGTGTTTCGCCATGAACATAATAAATACAGAAAATATACAGAAAACACTATACAGTCTATTTACATTTTCATGAAGATGTGTGAAGAGGTTGTGAGAAGTGAACACATTTGAAGTCATTTAGATTAATAAACAGATAATTCATTTTCTCCCCTTCCATATAACTCCTTGTTTTGTGGCGATTGAAGCCTCATGAAACAATCCTATGGGTATTAATTATAAAAATATCTGTATAACTGTTGGAGCTAATTAGCCTGTAATGATGTGATATTTCATACCAAAAGAAAGATAAGATTGCGCAAATTAAAAAAAATAAAATAAAATATTAGGACTGTGGACCTAAGTCACAACAGTGTGCATTTTGTAAGATTTACATTTCTCTCTGTGATCTTATGTCTGTGGCAAGGTTCTGCTGAAAACGGAATGTGCTGGTTTCTGTCTATGGCAGCCGTGGTCAACTTACCTAAAATAGGGGGCCTCAAGTGCGGCCCTGACATCACCACAGGGCCGCACATAATATTCAGTAAGTATAAAGCTAAACACCAGGTATGATCTGTATTGCATACATATTCCAATGTAGGTATGCTTATCTCATATCTGAGGGGCTGCTTGGGAAGCTGACAATCAATATCGTTGTCTGTGCTTCTACAGTGATAGCCGCAATCTTTTTTTAATGTCCAGTGATTAGTGTTGAGCGAACCCGGACTGTAACGTTGGGGTCCGTACCGAACTTTCGGGTGTCCGTGGCACGGACCCGGACCCGGACATTTCAAAAATCGTTCGGGTTCGGTCCGGGTGCTATAACTAACAGTCGAAGGGTTCGTCGGGGAGTCTATACTCTATTCGTATGGATGTAACCTTATACATACGTTATGTCTAGTATGGACCACAAATCGAAATATGAATGACTTATAATACACGCCGGGACACCACTACAGTCCCGGCGTGAACTCCGGGGGATAAAATCCATTCAACTGGTGCCGACGGTATCTGTCTTTGGTCGTGTAAGGCAAAAGTCGTCTTGGAACGGTGTCTGTATTCTAGTGTCTCTCTTTACATTTAGAATGTTTTACGTGTGACAACACTGAATCCAGGTGTCAGGATTATAA
>BLSH010240552.1:43228-57306 GCA_018402905.1 Glandirana rugosa
AGGACACAGTAAAACACAGGAGGATCAGAGGGGGCAATTAAATGACACAGGAGGATCAGAGGGGACAATCAAAATGACACAGGAGGATCAAAAGGGGTTACTACGGTAAAATGGTAATCCCCCTCTGATTCCCCTGTGCCATTTTGATTCCCCCCTCTGATCCCCCTGTGTCATTTTAATTGCCCCCTCTGATCCTTGACAGCTACCGTACCGTATACAGGTAATACATTTCCTTTATTTTCATTTAACAATAATTGTGTACCGTATTCTTCTTCATGGAAAAATAAGACATCCTCTGAAAATAAGACCTAGCGCATCTTTGGGAGCAAAAATTAATATAAGACACTGTCTTATTTTCGGGGAAACAGGGTAGTAGTAAACAGTGATGTCCAGAGTGCAGGCCTGCAGTAATCTTCAGCGACAGGTGAAGCTCTTTGAATTGTATCCAACATATGACACAGTGAGGTTACAGTAAGCAGGGCAGCTTAAACTGGATAGCAGTATTTCTTAAAGTACTTTAGGGTAAAGATGTCTATGTACAGTGTCTTATGTAATGGAATAAAGTGATCCCATGGGCAAGGTGTCTGTACACAGTGTCCAAGAAAGACAGGGCAGGAGTTGTAACTAATGGGAGGCAACCTTCTCACCAACTGAAGAACCTGATAGGAACCTCCCGAACAGCGATTCTGGATGAGATGTCCTTTTGCGGAACGAACGGGGATGGCCGACCAGCTGCTGGACATCGGCTGTCGTTGGATCAGTCTGATGGAGTGGTGCTGCAGTGATGTCTTGCGAAACAGCAACAGTTGGGCCCTGCAGGGCCAGGCTGAAGCCACTGGAGTGCCGCGTGGTAGGCCGCAGCCCTCTCGCACAGCTGCAGAGAAGTGTGCACTCAATGAGGCCAAGGAAGAAGAGAGCGTGGGGTGAATCTGTTGGACCTTTTATAGTTTCCCCCAGAAGTCTGCTAGTGTCGCAGAGAGCTCTCTGGGATGTGTAGTCCAGGGATAGTTCCATAGCATCACAATGTCTGCTCAAGAGACTACTAGTCCCACAATCCTTCCAGCTAGGCTCAGAGGTATGGTGTCAGTCACTGGAGCCCAGCACTAGAAGAAAACAGTCACAGTTGAAGAATGCTGGGGGGTGGTCTGCAGAGCCAGGTAACAAGTCCGTGTCGGCTACAGAATAATAGAAGCAGCTTCCGCCCCACTCCTCCTGAGCCACATCCCCCCCACACATTTTGCCCTGCCCACAGGGCTTAGTCATAGGGGTACTCAAACAGTGGCTGGATCTTCTGATTGGATGAATGTTAGATCTAAACATCTGATTGGCATGGTTTGGCAAACAATTTTCTGCCCACATTTTTCATACAAAGCATGTCAGGCAGGAGGTGGCCAAGAGTGAATATTGGTTGGTTTACCAAGAACCATGCAAAATTCACTCCATATATGGCCAGCAGGGAAAAGTTCAGGCATGATTGTATACTAGTATAAAGCTATCAGATCCATCCTGCCAGGAAGCAGTCCCTGAGGACTGGCAATCATAAGCGGCCAAGGCATTCCACGTGCCACAGTCAAGTGCATACATGCTTCTTGTATACAGAGGGAAAAAAGTATTTGATCCCCTGCTGATTTTGTATGTTTGCCCACTGACAAGAAATGATCCCTCTATAATTTTAATGGTAGGTTTATTTTAACAGTGAGAGACAGAATAACAACAAAAATATCCAGAAAAAATGCATTTCAAAAAGTTATAAATTGATTTGCATTTTAATGAGTGAAATAAGTATTTGACCCCTTCGCAAAATATGACTTAGTGACAAAACCCTTGTTGGCAATCACAGAGGTCAGATGTTTCTTGTAGTTGTCCACCAGGTTTGCACACATCTCAGGAGGGATTTTGTCCCACTCCTCTTTGCAGATCCTCTCCAAGTCATGAAGGTTTTGAGGCTGACGTTTGGTAACTCGAACCTTCACCTCCCTCCACATATTTTCTATGGGATTAAGGTCTGGAGACTGGCTAGGCCACTCCAGGACCTTAATGTGCTTCTTCTTGAGCCACTCCTTTGTTGCCTTGGTCGTGTATTTTGGGTCACTGTCATGCTAGAATACCTATTCATGACCCATTCTCAATGCCCTGGCTGAGGGAAGGAGGTTTACACCCAAGATTTGAGGGTACATGGCCCCGATCATCATCCCTTTGATGCGGTGAAGTTGTTCTGTCCACTTAGAAGAAAAAACACCCCCCAAAGCATAATGTTTCCACCTCCATGTTTGATGTTGGGGATGGTGTTCATGGGGTCATAGGCAGCATTCCTCCTTCTCCTCCAAAGCTAGTTGAGTTGATGCACAAGAGCTTGATTTTGGTCTCATCTGACCACAACACTTTCATCCAGTTCTCCTCTGAATCATTCAGATGTTCATTAGCAAACTTCAGACTGGCCTGTACATGTGCCTTCTTGAGCAGGGGGACCTTGTGGGCGCTGTAGGATTTCAGTCCTTCACGGCGTAGTGTTACCAATTGTTTTCTTGGTGACTATGGTCCTAGTTGCCTTGAGATCATTGACAAGATTCTCCCGTGTAGTTCTGGGCTGATTCCTCACCATTCTCAAGATCATTGAAACTCCACTCCAAGGTGAGATCTTGCATGGAGCCCCAGAATGAGGGAGATTGACAGTTATTTTGTGTTTCTTCCGTTTGCGAAAAATCGCACCAACTGTTGTCACCGTCTCACCAAGCTGCTTGGCGATGGTCTTGTAGCCCATACCAGCCTTGTGTAGGTCTACAGTCTTGTCCCTGACATCCTTGGACAGATCTTTGGTCTTGGCCATGGTGGAGAGATTGAAATCTGATTGATTGATTGATTGCTTTTGCGGACAGGTGTCTTTTATACAGGTAGCAAGCTGAGATTAGGAGCACTCCCTTTAAGAGAGTGCTCCTAATCTCAGCTCGTTACCTATATAGAAGACACCTGGAAGCCAGGAATCTTGCTGATTGATAGGGGATCAAATACTTATTTCACTCATTAGGCCTCATGCACACAGGACGTTTAAAAAACATTTTAGTGTTTTTTTCAATGAGTTCAAAAAAGTAAAAAAATTCTGGTGAGCCGCGTTTTTGAGCGTTTATCAGCGTTTTGGGGCAGTTCAGCGGTTATACAGCTGAAAAACTCCTATCAGAACCCACCAGTCTTTTTTTTTTTTTTTACAGCCAAAAACAGTTGATAACAGCCTATGTGTGCATGGACACATAGGATAACATGCTGGAGAGTTTATTGACTGTAGGAAAAAACATCTAAATCCAAAAACAGCAGCTTTAAAAACGTCCAAAAACGTCCTGTGCGCATGAGGCCTAAAATTCAAATCAATTTATAACTTTTTTGAAATGCGTTTTAATGGATATCTTTGTTGTTATTCTGTCCGTTAGAACAGCTTCCTGGCACGATAGCAGAAACTAGTGTCCGAATATGCCTGAGCTCATCCCTAAGGCTCCATGCACACAGGACTTTAAAAAAATGTCCAAAAAGCGTCAGTAGCTTATCAGGGACGTTTTCAGCTTTTACCAGCGTTATATCACCAACGTTTTTTTCGCGTTTTTTAAGGGCCAGCGTTTTTTTTTCCCAATTGATCTAAAACATGCAAAAACGTTGGAGATCGGCGATTTTGAGCGTTTTGGGCCATTTTTGCGCGTTTGAACGTTTTTCAGCTGAAAAACGTCCAAAAGAACCCTCTGGTCTTGTTTTTTATTTTTTTTTACAGCTCAAAAACGTCACTGCTAAAAACAGTTGATAAGGACATAGGACACATAGGATAACATGATGGAGGGTTTATTGACTGTAGAAAAAAATGTCTGCAGCTGAAAACAGCTGCTGAAAAACAGTCAAAAAATGTCCTGTGTGCATGAGGCCCAATGGCTAGCTTAGCATGGCAGCACCTATCGACAGTGCCTGAGCTACAGCATGTATGTAATGAAAAGGTGATCCAAACTTTCCCCTGGGGATCAGGATTAAGGCCTCATACACATGGACGTTTTTTGACGCCGGCCTTTTCTGGTGTTTTTTGCAGCTCTCCATGTTAGTCAATGGCCCCATAAAAACGCGGACGTTTTTGAGCTGTAGATGGCGCCGGCGTTAGTGAGCTGAAACTGGAACCCACAGCCATCGCGTTCTGAGGCTGTAATGTTTTGAAGTTTTTTTGACGCCGACACCGCAAAACGCTCACTAACGCCATGTAACGCCGACGCTTATTAACGCCGATGCATAACACCGGAAAATGCCGATTTTTTTTCCTTGACATCGGGCCCGACGTTTTGTTTATTTTTTAAGAAACGTCCGTGTGTATGAGGCCTAAATGTCATGTGCAACAGTATCCCAGATAAACTGGTTCATGCAAATTTCTTCTGCATTACATCATACTAAGTAGTGTACAGGGCAAGCCATAACCTTTGTGCTGCGGAAAGTAGATAAACGAAGCAGAGCTTGTTTTTTGATTGGACGAATCCAGATAGTGCAAATAAAAGAAATATTATGTTATTACTGAACACTTATCTGTTATCTACCATTTGTTTGCAAACTACAAGGTCACACTTTTCCAGTATTTACAGCATTGGGGTCTTTGGAGTGTTGCTCAAACAAAAGCTTATTTTTACAACTAACCCAACATCAAAGCTGCCTAGAAGCATTAGATGCTGGTTTGCCATTCATGCATGACCCGGTAGCTGAATGTTCCTGCAAACTTACAAGTTTGTATTGGGTAAACGTTCTTGTTTTTGCCTAAAGAGGAGGAAGGAATAAGGGTGTGGCCTGCCAAAGGAGAAAGAATAGTGACTGTTCCAGGAAAATTCTTCCCATTCTATTGACTTTCATGGCAACAACATAATAGTATACATACGTATGTAGGAAAATGAAGGTATTTGGCACAGGTTTCCATTTTTCCCTGGAAGGCTTGGCCATAAAGTGTCAAACTCGTGGAGGTGCCTAAAAAATGATATGTACAGTACATTCCCACAATTGACTGTGGAATTGTATAAATTATATAAATGATCAATGACATAAATGATCAGGTGAGCGTTCGCTACTGCCTGTAGACAATGTTATTATTGACAACTGTTAAGAAAATTGGGAAGACTAAACCAGTCAAACATGCACCAAATACAGCAATCGTGGCTTTATAGTGGCTTGTTCATACAGTCCTTTTCTACAGCTGGGTAGAGTTGAGTGAACCCGAACAGTAAAGTTCTGGTTCGTACCGGACTTTAGGGTGTCCATGTCCCGAACCCGAACCCAGACATTTGAGAAAAAGTCCAGGTTCGGGGTTCAGGTATTTTTTCGCGCCTTTTGAATAGCTGCAGGGCAGCCAATCAACAAGCGTTCCACTCGTTTGCCCTTAGAAGCCATCACAGCCATGCCTGCTAATGGCATGGCTGTGATTGGCCAGTGCATCATGTGACCCAGCCTCTATATAAGCTGGAGTCACATAGTGCTGCATGTCCCATCATCTCATACTAGTGTAGGGAGAGGATGCTGCTGCTGCTGCTGTGAGGGACAGATTAGCTTTAGAAATCTGTTAAAAACAGCGATTTATTGGTGGGTGGGTGCTAGAGGAGATTTTTGTTTGCTAGAGTACATTTTGTTTGCTAAGCAAAGTGCCTCATATAAAACCTAAGCAATTTTTCTGTTTGTTAGGTGGGCGTTTGGAGCCATTTTTGCAAGTGCAGTGCACTTGCAACTGCTTGTGTATCAGGGACACTACTTTAACCGTGTTCTGTTAGTTCAGTTGGCAACATTTTGGCATATTGAAATACTGCTTTTACATTACAGTTAGACAAATTAAACATTTTTTTTGTGCAAAATATTACATTTGCAGCCAGCGGTGCATTTCTTGCACAAAAATAAAAAGTGCGTCTACATTGCTGGTTTAAAAAAAAAATATATTCTAAATACTATATTTGCGGCCAGCGGTGCTTTTCTTGCACAAAAATAAAAAGTGTGTCTACATTGCTGATTTAAAAAAAAAATATTCTAAATACTACATTTGCGGCCAGCGGTGCATTTCTTGCACAAAAATAAAAAGTGCGTATACATTGCTGGTTTAAAAAAAAATATTCTAAATACTACATTTGTGGCCAGCGGTGCATTCCTTGCACAAAAATAAAAAGTGCGTCTACATTGCTGGTTTAAAAAAAAAAGAATAATAAATAGCGCTACATAGAACATTTGCACCTTGCTGTGCATTTCTTGCACAAAATTAAAAAGTGCGTCTACATTGCTGGTTTAAAAAATAATAATAATAGAGTGCTACATAGTACATTTACACCTTGCTGTGCATTTCTTGCACAATATTAAAAATTTGCGTCAACATTTCTGGTTTAAAAATAAAAATAAAATAGTGCTAAATAGTACATTTGCACCTTGCTGTGCATTTCTTTCATAAAATTAAAAAGTGTGTCTACATTGCCGGTTTAAAAAATAATATAAATTTGTGCTAAATAGTACATTTGCGTCCAGAATGAGGAGAGTGTCAAATAAGGGACGTGGTCATGGTCGTGGTGCTGCTGGTGCTGCTGGTGTTGGTGAAGCTCCTGTTGCCAGGAGAGGACGTGGTCGATCTGTGCCAGCTACATGCACAAGTGAAACACCTTCCTCAGGTGCGAGTAGCCGACAGAGCCTTAAACGTTATATGGTAGGCCCGAATGCTGCTCAACGAATGGTGAGGCCAGAACAAGTACAGGCGATAGTAGATTGGGTAGCAGACAATGCCTCCAGTTCCTTCACATTGTCTCCCACCCGGTCCCTTACTGAAAGCTCAGAGTTGGCACCTGAACCCTATGGCCATCTGTCTTTCACCTCTGCCCCTTGTAAATCAGCCAAGCAGTCTGAACCCCAAGTCATGCATCAGTCTCTTATGCTTTTTGATGACTCTGCTGGTGTGCTTTCCGTGGGCCATCCACATAGCCCTGCCCCAGAAGTGGAAGATATTGAGTGCACCGATGCCCAACCACTTCTGTTTCAGGATGAGGACATGGAAACACCACCACAGCACGTCTCTAAAGATGATGAAACACAGGTGCCAACTGCTGCGGCTTTCTATAGTGCGCAGACTGACAAGGAAGGCAGTGGTGAAGAGTGGTCGGAAGATGATGTGGAGGATGATGAGGTCCTAGACCCCACATGGAATGAGGGTCATGCGAGTGACGTGTGCAGTTTGGAGGAAGAGGTGGTGGTCGCACAGAGGCACCAGCACAGCAAAAGAGGAAGCAGGTTGCAAAAGCGGAACGAGCGTCCGCTAGACAGTATGCCTGCTACTACCCACCGCACCCAGGGACCTAGCACACCAAAGGCAGGTCAAAGGCGTTCCCAGTTCTTCAGACAATGTGCTGACGACAAAACACGAGTGGTTTGCACGTTGTGCAATGAGAGCCTGAAGCGAGGCATAAATGTTCTAAACCTGAGCACAACCTGCATGACCAGGCATCTAAATGCAAAGCACAAGCTGCAGTGGAATAATTACCTCAAAATCCAAGTAAGGTCTCGGGCTCCTCCTGCTTCCTCTTCTGCTGCTGCCTCGGCCTCTTCCTCCACCTCTACAGTGCCAGTGTTACCTGCCACCCAGCAAACAGACGATGTGACAGCAACGCCACCATGTCCGCCACCGTCCCCAAGCATTTCCACATGGTCCCATGGAAGCTTACAGCTGTTCATCTCCCAAACACTGGAGAGAAAGAGGAAGTACCCCCCTACCCAACCGCGATCCCTGGCCCTGAATGCCAGCATTTCAAAATTCCTGGCCTTTGAAATGCTGTCATTCCGTCTGGTGGACACAGACAGTTTTAAAAACCTGATGGTGGTGGCTGTCCCACAGTACGTGGTACCCTGCCGCCACTACTTTTCCAGGTGAGCCATCCCTTCCCTGCACAAACAAGTCAGGGACAAGATCAAGTGTGCACTGCGCAACGCCATCTGTGGCAAGGTCCACATAACCACTGGACCAATAAGCACGGGCAAGGACACTATATCTCACTAACTGCACACTGGGCAAATGTAGTGGCAGGTGGGCCTGAGGCGGATAGCAGTTTTGCGCATGTCCTTCCGCCACCAAGGTTTTAAGGACATTTCTCTTTGCCTCCTGTTGCCTCCTCCTACTCCGCTTCCTCCTCCTCTACCACCTCCTCATCCGGTCAGAGTAACACCTTCACCACCAACTTCAGCACATCCAGGGGGAAACGACAGCAGGCTGTTTTAAAACTGATATGTTTGGGGGATAAACCCCACACTGCGCAGGAGCTGTGGACGGGCATTGAACAACAGACCGATGAGTGGTTGTTGCCACTCAGCCTCAAGCCCGGCCTGGTGGTGTGCGATAATGGGCGAAATCTCGTAGCAGCTCTGGACCTAGCCGGTTTGACACACATCCCTTGCCTGGCGCATGTGCTGAATTTGGTGGTGCAGAAATTCCTAAAAAACTACACGGATATGTCAGAGCTGCTGCATAAAGTGCAGGCCATCTGTGTGCGCTTTCGGTGTTCTCACCCTGCTGCTGCTCGACTGTCTGCCCTGCAGGGTAACTTCGGCCTTCCCGCTCACCGCCTCATATGTGACGTGCCCACAAGGTGGAACTCCACCTTGCACATGCTGTAGAGACTGTGCGAGCAGCAGCAGGCAATAGTGGAGTTTCAGCTGCAGCATGCACGGGTCAGTCGCTCTGCGGAACAGCACCACTTTACCACCAACGAGTGGGCCTTCATGCGAGACCTGTGTACCATATTGCTGTGTTTCGAGTACTCCACCAACATGGCCAGTGCCGATGACGCTGTTCTCAGCATTACTATCCCACTTCTGTGTCTCCTTGAAAAAACACTTCGGCCGATGATAGAAGAGGATGTGGCACAGGATGAAGAGGAGGAGGAAGAGGGGTCATTTCCACGGTTATCAGGCCAGTCATTCACAAGTGGCTTGGAGCGTGGGTTCCTGCACCAGCATAGGCCAGGTAAAAAATTTTCAAGCCAGGGCACAGTTCTGGAGGATGAGGAGGACGAGGATGATGAGAAGGAGGAGGAGGAGGAACCGTGTTCACAGCAGGGTGGCACCCAACGCAGCTCGTGGGCATCACTGGGGTGTGGCTGGGGAAATACGGAGGACACAGATGATACACCTCCCACAGAGGACAGCTTGTCTTTGCCTCTGGGCAGCCTGGCACACACGAGCGACTACATGCTGCAGTGCCTGCGCAATGACAGCCGAGTTGCCCACATTGTAACTTGTGCTGATTACTGGGTGGCCACCCTGCTGGATCCCCATTACAAAGACAACGTGCCATCCTTAATTCCCTCACTGGAGCATGATCGGAAGATGCGCGACTACAAGCGCACGCTGGTAGACGCGCTGCTGAGGGCATTCCCAAATCACACCGGGGGCTCAGTGGAAGCACAAGGTGAAGGCAGAGGAGGAGGAAGAGTTCGCCAACACAGCTGTGGCACCGCCAGCACCTCAGAAAGTAGGGTTAGCATGGCCGAAATGTGAAAAAGCTTTGTCAGCAGACCGCCACAACTAACAGCACCACCAGCCGATAGACAACGTCTTAGCAGGAGGCAGCATTTCAGCAACATGGTGGCACAGTATGTGTGCACACGCCTACACGTACTGACTGATGGGTCTGCCCCATTCAACTTCTGGGCCTCCAAATTGGGTACATGGCCTGAGCTTGCCCTTTATGCCTTGGAGATGCTGGCCTGCCCTGCAGCCAGCGTATTGTTTGAACATGTGTTTAGCACGGCAGGTGGCGTTATCACAGACAAGCGCAGCCGCCTGTCCACAGCCAATGTGGACAAGCTAACATTTATTAAAATGAACCAGGCATGGATCCCACAAGACTTGTCTGTACCTTGTGCAGAATAGACATTTATACCAGCCTCACACAGCCATTGGTATACTTAAGTGAACTTATTTATTTATTTATTTTTTATAGAACATAAGTCTTTATTGGAATTTGTAACAGGAGAAACATGAAAAATAAACCATGGTACATTTTATATGGAAAAAGTGAACCCGTGCTAGAACATCTCTGGGTCTGTCTGCAGATAGTGATTTTTTTTTTTTAATATGTCTCAATATTTTGGGGGCTACCCCAATTAAAAAAAAAAACAAACAAACAAAAAACAGTGTTGGCTACCTCCTCCTCCTCCACCGCCACTTCCACCTAGACCGTCACGGTCACCGCCTCCTCCACCTCCTCCTCCATTTTTTTTTATGTGATTTTAAGTTATTTCCCTATCCACATTTGTTTGTAGGGCACTTGTCCTACTCTTATCCCCATTTTGCTTCCTTTTGCAGCCCTCTAGCCCTTTCCAGGACTTTTTTAGAGCCATTTTAGTGCCCAAAAGTTCCGGTCACCATTGACTTCAATGGGGTTCGGGGTCAAGTTCGGGGCCGAACTCGAACTTTTTCGCGAAGTTCGGCAGAACCCGCCGAACCCGAACATCCAGGTGTCCGCTCAAATCTACAGCTGGGCCATATACTAGTAGAATTACAAAATTCCTATGGAAATTCTGAAACATTGTTCATTAGAGCACTTGATATTGCCATCAATGGGTCAGCTAATTTTATTTAAAAGCCCTTAAAATATTGTCTAACCTATTACTTGAACGGAATCCCAAAAGTTTATTTTTTGTCTAGTAAATGCGTACTACAGTATGTATGATTTTTCTCAAAAGAAAACCACATTCATGGTTAGAATAATATAATACAGTATGTATCACCTATTGTGTGGATGTAGTTGGGATCCATACATTATTGCAGACAAAAAAGATTTCTATCACTATATTTAAAAGACGAGCCAAACTTTGAATCATAACATTCAGCCCTAGTTGCTTCCCATATATCCAGCGCTGAACTTAAAGAGGAAGTAAACCCTGATGGGTTTTACTTCCTCTTTGTTGCTCTGCATTACCCTGCAATGTAAAAGCATAATAGGCTAGTATGCATCGCATACTAGCCTATTTGGTGACACTTACCTGCATTGGAAGCCCACGCAGTATGAAGCGTTCCTCTTGGCCCCTCTTACTTCCGGGGCCGCGGACTCTGGTTCTGTGATTTGCGTGATGTCACTCCTGTGCGTGCATGCATGCAGGAGCCACGATGTCAGTGAAGGAACGGCACGGAAGCCGTGTCTTCACTGCACATGTGCCCAAAGATGCCGGTACATGGAAGTACACTGCATATCTCCTAAACTGTGCAGGTGTAGGAGATATGCAGGGAACCTACAGGTAAGCCTTATTATAGACTTACCTGTAGGTTAAAGTGGTTGTCATCAGTTGACAACCACTTTAACATTGTTTATTTAAGGAAATGTTGATTTAGTTAAGGAAATATTTGAGCTCATGGACTTACCGTATGTCTTTTAGCTTAATAATATGTAACAAAACTCCTAGGGACAGAACATGTTGTGTTCATGATCTTATCTGTATACTAAAACAATGCTGTATTCAGAGCTCTATCCCAAAATGTCTTCAAATTAATTGATTAGGCTGGGATTGAGGGGTATTTGCAGGAGGTTTGCTAATGGATTTTTTGCAAGCAATCAATCTCACATAGCTTGAGCAGAAGAGGACACCTATTATTTAGTTTCATAAAGTTATTCCATGATGGCTGTAAAAGCAATCATTTCTCACTCTCTCAGACTTCATTTCTGCAGCCATTGAGAAATACTGTGATACCTGTGATTGGTCACAGCTATCACATGTTACAGAAGAGTCTTCATTTGCCAGTAGAGACGACAGTTATGTGGAAACACGTCGGATCGGAGAGTACTTGCAACGCTATTTATCTAGATGGCAGACTGACACCGCCACTAGAGATAACACTGGAGTTTTTTAACCTTTATGTAAGTTCATCTATATATTTTTTTTAAATAAAATTGGCTGTTTTACACTACGAGGCTTCTCCCTTTTCATTTATGATCTTTGAACACATGGAGCTTATCCCTGCAAGTGTATCAAGACATGCTGCTTGAAATCTCCACACCTGTAATCATCCCGGAATAGGCTTCCTTGATCTCTATGACAAGGATCCATCAGATTTGCTCATCCCTGCAAGTGTGTCAAGACACGCTGTTTGAAATCTCCACACCTGTGATCATCCTGGCATCACTATTCCTCCCACTGACACCAATGATGGGGCACTATTCCTCCCACTGACACCAATGATGGGGCACTATTCCATCCACTGACACCAATGATGGGGCACTATTCCTCCCACTGACACCAATGATGGGACACTATTCCTCCCACTGACACCAATGATGGGGCACTATTCCTCCCACTGACACCAATGATGGGGCACTATTCCTCCCACTGACACCAATGATGGGCCACTGTTCCTCCCACTGACACCAATGATGGGACACTATTACTCTCACTGACACCAATGATGGGACACTGGTGGTCGGCAAGTGTTTAAAGTGTATTTTTTCCAAAAAACTTGCATTTGAAACACTGCTGCACAAATATTGTGTGACATAAAATATTGCAACACCCACTATATATCCACTTCAATACAGGACGTTTATACCCCCTTCCTTCCCAGACCAATTTTCAGCTTTCAGCGCTCTCACACTTTGAATGACAATTACTCAGTCATGCAACACTGTACCCAAACAAAATTTTTATCATTTTTTCACACAAATAGAGCTTTAGAGTGGTATTTAATCACCACTGGGTTTTTTATTTTTTGCGACATCAGTGAAAAAAGAGCGAAAGTTTTGAAAAGAAAACCCTTTTTTTTAGTTTCTATGATAAAATTTTGCAAAAAAAGTAATTTTTGTTCATAAATTTGGGCCAAAACCTATACTGTTACATATCTTTGTTAAAAATAACCCAAATAAGTGGATATTATTTGGTCTGTGTGAAAGTTATAGAGTCTACAAGCTATGGTGCCAATCATTGAAAATTGATCACACCTGATGCACTGATGGCCTATCTAATTTCTTGAGGCCCTGAAATGTCAGGAAAGTACAAATACCCCCAAAATGACCCCCTTTTGAAAAGTAGACATTCCAAGGTATTTAGTACGAGGCATGTGAAGTTTTTTCTTGGGAAAATTAAGAAATTATTATAATTTTTTTTTTTACACAAAATTGTCATAACAACAAGTTATTTCTCACACACAGCATATGCATGCTTCCAATTACACCCCAAAATACATTCTGATACTCCCCCCGAGTATAGCGATACCACATGTGTGAGACTTTTTCACAGCCTGGCCACATAGAGAGGTCCAACATGCAGGGAGCACCGCCAGATGTTCTAGGAGCATAAATTAGACATCTATTTTCCAAACGACCTATTACATTTTGAATACCCTGGAGCACCAGGACAATGGAATTATCCACAAAATGACCCCATTTTGGAAAGCAAACACCCCAATGTATATTCTATGAGGCATTATGAGTCTTTTGAATGGTTCATTTTTTTCCACAAGACTTCGAAAAACGTGGAAAGAAAATGACAACGCTTTTATTTTTACATAAAGTGGTCAATTTATAAGATATTTCTAACACATGTACATAGCAAAAATTTCATCCAAAATTACATTCGGCTACTCGTCCTGAGTATGGCGATACCATATGTGTGAGACTTTTACACAGCCTGGCCACATAGAGAGGTCCAGCATTGAAGTAGCATCTTCAAGCGTTCTAGGAGCATGAATTACACATCTAATTTCATTCTTACCTATCACATTTTTGAAGGTCCTGGAGCACCAGAACAAGGGAATTACCCATAAAATGACCCAATTTTGGAAAGTAAACACCCCAACGTATAATCTATGAGGCATTATGAGTCTTTTGTATGGTTCATTTTTTTCCACAAGTCTTTGAAATACGCATAAGAAAAAGGAAAACTTTTTTTTACACAAAGTTGTCAATTTATATTAGATTAGATTAGATTCGATTCAACTTTATTGTCATTACACATGTACAAGTACAATGCAACGAAATGCAGTTTAGGTCTAACCAGAAGTGCAATAGTAACAAAAGCAGGATATACAGTTTTGCATAAATATAGGTAAATGGATATGTACCTTAGCAAAAA
>BLSH010240552.1:59474-75076 GCA_018402905.1 Glandirana rugosa
ATGGGCAAGGTGAGGGCGTTTATAGGTCAATGCAGGTGCTTTTAAAGCATGTTGGCACAGCTGCTTGGGCAAGAGACAGGTTGAAAATGTCTGTGAAAACCCCAGCGAGCTGCTCAGCACACGCCTTGACTACCCGACCAGGGATGTTGTCTGGTCCAGCAGCCTTGTGCGCACTGATCCGGCTCATAGTGCAGCAGACGTCTGTGGTGGAGAGTGTGATTGGTGGATGGTCAGGTGAAGTTTTGAGCTTGATAGTGTTTAATGTATTGTCCCTCTCAAAACGTGCATAAAAGTCATTAAGCTCGTTTAAGAAGCGGACATCCATATTCGCGGAAGTGGAATGGGTAGATTTGTAGTCGCTGATGGCCTGGATGCCCTGCCACATGCGTCGAGGGTCGGAGTTGGAGAAGTGCTCCTCTATCTTTAGCTTGTAGCAGTGCTTGGCCTCTTTGATGCCCCTCTTCAGGTTATCTCTGGATGTGCTGTAGGCCTGTGCATCCCCTGATCTGAAAGCAGTATTGTGTGCCTTCAACAGGAGGCGCACCTCCTTGTTCATCCATGGCCTCTGATTTGGGTATGTGGTAATCTGCTTCCAAGTAGTGACACTGTCTATAGTGGAGTGGATGTAATTCAATACAGAGGAAGTGTAGCGGTCAATATCAATGTGAGAGCCACTGGTGGCCTGAGAAGCAAATGAACTCCAGTCCGTGTGTAGAAACCTTTCCTGGAGTGTAAAATCTACCCCTGCAGGCCACACTTTGATGGTCCTTACTGATGGCTTCACAGGATTGATAAGGGGTGCATATTTGGGGGTGAGAAACAAAGAAAGGTGATCCGATTGTCCTAGGTGGGGGAGGGGGAGGTTGCAATGTAGGCTCCAGCCATGTTTGTATAAATATGGTCTAAGGTTTTGTTTCCTCTGGTGTGGCAGGAAACATGTTGGTGGAATTTGGGGAGCACTGCTTTTAGGTTTGAGTGATTAAAATCACCCGCAACAATAAACGCAGCGTCGGGGTGAACAGTCTGTTGTCTACTGATGGCTAAGTGAAGTTCTTTCATAGCAAGCTTGGCATCAGCGTCCGGGGGAACATAGGCTGCTGTTATAATGTTCGAAGTGCACTCCCGTGGCAGATAAAACGGTCTGCATTTAACAATAAGAAACTCAAGGTTGACTGAACAATGACTCATGACAGTAGCAGAGTCCGTGCACCGAGCTTTGTTAATGTAAATGCACAATCCCCCACCTCTTGTCTTACCGGAGCCATCCTGTGTCCTGTCCGCCCGGAGTGTGTGGCATCTTGCTAGCTCAATGACATTGTCTGTTATGCCACTGTGTAGCCAAGTTTCCGTGAAGATAAAAACATTGCAGTCCGAGAGTCTCTTACTGTATGTTAGGTTGAGTCGAATCTCTTCCATTTTGTTCACCAGTGATCGTACATTGGCGAGGAAAATGCTTGGTAAAGAGAGCCGGTGCGGTGTTAGCTTTAGCTTAGCTCTTATTCCTCCGAGCTGTCCTCGCTTTTGTTTGCGATCTCGACGGCGCCGGCGAGCACTTCCCCCTGGCCGGGCAGGCTAACTCGTCTCAGATGTTCTGGCAATCTCAGGAAGGAGTTGAAGATTGGCAATAAGAACGTTTGGAACTCGCAAACCAATATCCAAAAGCTCCGTTCGGGTGTACGATGTCAAGGTACAGCTGTTCCGCACGAACAGACCCAAGATGAGCAAGAGAAGTACTAAAAAAATTGCAAAATCTGGAGAGACCCCGGGCCTCGCGATCTGCTCGCGCCGCCATCTCCTTTGTTGTCAGTTCCAACAATCAAGGCAGTGCATGAGCTTGGTCTCATAGACTGTTGTAGACTATATTTTATATGATATTTCTAACACATAGCATGTACCTAGCAAAAATTACCCCCCAAAATATATTCTGCTACTCGTCCCGAGTATGGAGATACCACATGTGTGAGACTTTTACACAGCCTGGCCACATAGAGCGGTCCAACATTGAAGTAGTACCTTCAGGCGTTCTAGGAGCATACGATTGTATATGAGAGAGTGGGAATGGCGCTGTCTAGTATTAAAAACAATAAGGTGCTAGTGTTATGAGATAAAGAGATCACAAAGTGGATATAAAGATCACTATATTGAAAACAAGATATCCTAATTTAAGGATTTAGGGGATTCCTTAACAAGACTTAACAGAATAAAGACATGTACAAAGACCACAATCGGGTCTATGTGACGAGCAGGGGTAGACCATTTACCACAGGTGTGATACCCCTGGAGGGGTGAGAATAATCTGGTAAGTGAGGGCACATCAGGGGAGAGCACGAGTGTTGTCACAGCTACCTGTCACATTGGATCTTTGGAAGAACACCTTGTCACCACACCTGTCACCGGCATTTATAAATTAGGATATCTTGTTTTCAATATAGTGATCTTTATATCCACTTTGTGATCTCTTTACGGACTATTCAGGGACATCTGATTATAACATCCTGCTTACAACTACCTCGAATTCAATAATAATATTGGTTTATGTATCAGTATATTACTATACATAAGACTGTATATCCACTTTGCTTATTAATTTTTTAAATTTTTTTCATCACAGATAGACGATAACACCAAATTAATGCTCCATATATACTTTCAGTACGTCTAGGTATATCTGAAAACCTTTATTTTAAAATTTCACAAAATTGCTTGACATCCACTTTATAGAGATTTTTACAGACTTTTTACGGACACTGTATATCCACTTTTTTTTTTTTTCAATCACGGATAGATACTAACATTTTATTAATGCTTCTCATATATTTTAATACGTCCAGATATATTTGCATGCCCAAAGAAACCTTGATTTTATAAAATTCACAAAATTGCTTTACATCCACTTTATAGAGATTTTTACGGACATTTTACGGACACTGTACTATAGGTACCAAATGGTTTGTTAACTATGCATGTCTGAACATAGGGTATGTGAAAATGTGATTAACTGTACATTATATAAGTGAACTCTACACTTTGCTGATTACTAATTGTGAAATATTTTTACAAAATATTTTACGGACTTTTATGGACAATTTAACAAACACCTGTAATATATTTATTTGCCACTTTTAGCACTTTTTATCACCATAACACTAGCACCTTATTGTTTTTAATACTAGACAGCGCCATTCCCACTCTCTCATATACAATCGTATTACTCCCTCTAGAAGGAAGTCACTGGGAGGCCGCAGTCTATACACAATCTAGTCCTTGCGCAGGGATCATTGCACTTATTTGTTCTAGGAGCATAAATTACACATCTAATTTCATTCCTACCTATCACACTTTTGAAGGTACTGGAGCACCAGGACAGTGGAATTACCCCCCAAATTACCCCATTTTGGAAAGCAAACAACCCAATGTATATTTTATGAGGCATGGGCTGCAGATAGGCACTCGGGTACTCTAATGGTTTGGTAAAAGGTACTCGGGTGCTCTGACGAGCTGGTAAACAGTACTGTGATGGGCTGGTAAAAATTTCTCGGGTTGTCTGATGGGCTGGTGACAGGTACTGGGGTACTCAGATGGTCTGGTGACAGGTACTCGGGTACTCAGATGGTCTGGTGACAGGTACTCGGGTACTCAGATGGGATAGTGACAGGTACTAGGGTACTCAGATTGGCTAGTGACAGGTACTAGGGTACTCAGATGGACTGATGACAGGTACTCAGGTACTCAGAAGGGTTGGCAACAGGTGCTCGGGTACTCTGATAGGCTGGTGACAGCTACTCAGATGGGTTGGTGACAGGTAATCGTGTACTCAGAAGGGTTGTTGACAGGTACTTGGGTATTTAGAAGGGTTGGTGACAGGTACTCGGGTACTCTGATGGGCTGGTAAAAGGTACTTGGGTACTCTGACAAGCTGGTAAACAGTACTGTGATGGGCTGGTAAAAATTTCTCAGGTTGTCTGATGGGCTGGTGACAGGTACTGGGGTACTCAGATGGTCTGGTGACAGGTACTCAGATGGTCTGGTGACAGGTACTCGGGTACTCAGATGGGATAGTGACAGGTACTCGATTACTCAGATGGTCTGGTGACAGGTACTCGGGTACACAGATGGGCTAGTGACAGGTACTAGGGTACTCAGATTGGCTAGTGACAGGTACTAGGGTACTCAGATGGACTGATGACAGGTACTCGGGTACTCAGAAGGGTTGGCAACAGGTGCTCGGGTACTCTGATAGGCTGGTGACAGCTACTCAGATGGGTTGGTGACAGGTAATCGTGTACTCAGGGTTGTTGACAGGTACTTGGGTATTTAGAAGGGTTGGTGACAGGTACTCGGGTACTCTGATGGGCTGGTAAAAGGTACTCGGGTACTCTGATAGGTTGGTGACAGGTACTTGGGTACTCAGAAGGGATGGTGACAGGTACTCGGGTAATCTGATGGGTTGGTGACAGGTACTCAAGTACTCTGATTGCCTGGTGACAGGTACTCGAGTACTCAGATGGGCTGGTAACAGGTGTTCGGGTACTCAGATGGGTTAGTGACAGGTACTCGGGTACTGTGATGGGCTGTGACAGGTAATTGATGGGCGGTGACAGGTACTTTGATGGGGTGGTGACAGGTCCCCTTTATTACTGGGGGGAGGACAGTCAGTAAGATTGGTGCACACAGTAAGTGGTAACGAGCTGTTACTGCTATCTCCTCCTCACACACGATCGGTGTGTGAAGAGGAGAGCCCGGTAACAGCTCGTTACCTCAGTTTGTTGACATCATGTGACTGGCTGTGATTGGACACAGTCAGTCACGTGGTAAAGAGCCAATTTCATTGGCTCTTTACCCCGATCGGGTTGGGCTTTGTCCGGGTGACAAGCCTGAGCCCTGATCGCCGTGCTGCACTCCCTCGGGGGCACGCACAAAGGGCGTGCACGCCACAGCTCTTCAATGTCAAAAGTGACCGGCTGTGATAGGACACAGCCGGTCACGTGGTAAAGAGGGACACGCCCGATCTATGATCGCCGCAATGCAGACCCCCGGGGGCCCGCAGAGCGGCGAAAACAGGAGTACATCATATGACGTCCACCCAGGATGGGGATTGCCCCTTGCTGGCGTATTATTACTGTGCGCCAGTAAGAAAGGGCATATACAGTGCATCCGGAAAGTATTAACAGCTCTTCACTTTGTCCACATTTTGTTATGTTACAGCCTTATTCCAAAATGGATTCAATTCATTATTTTCCTCAAAATTCTACAGACAATATCCCATAATGACAACGTGAAAGAAGTTTGTTTGAAATCTTTGAAATTTTATTAAAAATAAAAAACGAAAACAATCCCATACATAAGTACAAATGTGTACATAAGTATCACAGCCTTTGCTCGTTACTTTGGTGAAGCACCTTTGGCACCAATTACAGCCTCAAGTCTTTTTGAGTATGAAGCTTGGCACACCTATTTTTGGGCAGTTTCTCCCATTCTTCTTTGCAGGACCTCTCAAGCTCCATCAGATTGGATGGGGAGGGTCCGTGCACAGCCATTTTCAGATCTCTCCGAAGATGTTCAATCGGTTTCAAGTCTGGGCTCTGGCTGGGCCACTCAGTGACATTCACAGAGTTGTCCTGTAGCCACTCTTGTTATCTTGGCTGTGTGCTTAGGGTCTTTTTCCTGTTGGAAGATAAACCTTCGCCCCAGTCTGAGGTCCAGAGCGCTCTGGAACAGGTTTTCTTACCAAGGATGTCTCTGTACATTGCTGCATTCATCTTTTTCTCTGTCCTGACTAGTCTCCCAGTTCCTGCCTCTGAAAAACATCCCTACTGCTTGATGCTGCCTCCACCATGCTTCACTGTAGGGATGGTATTGGCTAGGTGATGAGAAGTACGTGCTTTCCTCCATGCATGACGCTTGCCATTCAGGCCAAAGAGTTCAATCTTTGTTTCATCGGACCAGAGGAATTTGTTTCTAATGGTCTGAGAGTCCTTCAGGTGGGCTGTCATGTGCATTTTACTGAGGAGTGGCTTCATTCTGGCCACTCTACCATACAGGCCTGATTGGTGGAGTGCTGCAGAGATGGTTTGTTCTTCTGGAAGGTTCTCCTCTCTCCACAGAGAAACGCTGGAGCTCTGTCAGAGAGGCCATCGGGTTCTTGGTCACCTCCCTGACTAAGGCCCTTCTCCCCCGATCACTCTGTTTGGCCGGGCATCCCCCGCTGTAGTAAGAGTCCTGGTGGTTCTAAACCCCTTCCATTTATGAATCATGGAGGCCACTACACTCATTGGGACCTTGAATGCTGCAGGATTTTTTCTGTACCCTTCCCCAGATCAGTGCCTCCATACAATCCTGTCTCGAAGGTCTACAGACAATTCTGTGGACTTAATGGCTTGGTTTGTGCTCTGACATGCACTGTTAACTGTGGGACCTTATAGAGACAGGGGTGTGCCTTTCCAAATCATTTCCAATCAACTGAATTTACCACCATCACATTGATTGCACTGCAGTGTGGTGGGGATCACATGCAATTTCGCAGAGCACACCTATGTGAACCGGCATTAACATAACAAAATGTGGAAATGTGGAAAAAGTGAAGCACTGTGAATACGTTCCGGATGCAATGTATATATGTATGAAATATATAATGTTTGCATGTTCTAAGTAATGTTCTAAGTGATTTTCTAAGGCCCCTTTCACACGGAAGTTCCGTTCAGGTCCGCCTGTCCGTTTTTTCAGGCGGACCTGAATGGAGCCTCCATGCAGCCCTATGAAGCGACGGATGTCAGCAGAGATATGTCTGCTGACATCCATCGCTCTCTTATGAAGGCTGTCCACAAGGTTTAGGAGTGTCTATGGGAATGTTTGACCATTCTTCCAGAAGCGCATTTGTGAGGCCAGGCACTGATGTTGTACGAAAAGGCCTGGTTTGCAGTCTCCGCTTTAATTCATCCCAAAGGTGTTCTATCGGGTTGAGGTCAGGACTCTGTGCAGGCCAGTCAGGTTCCTCCACCTCAAACTCGCTCATCCATGTCTTTATGGACCTTGATTTGTGCACTGGTCAAAATCATTTGGACGAGGGGGGATTATGGTGTGGGGTTGTTTTTCAGGGGTTTGGCTGGGCCCCTTAGTTCCAGTGAAGGGAACTCTTAAGGTGTCATCATCCCAACTTTGTGGGAACAGTTTGGGGATGGTCCCTTCCTGTTCCAACACGACTGCTCTCCAGTGCACAAAGCAAGGTCCATAAAGACAGGGATGAGCGAGTTTGGGGTGGAGGAATTTGATTTGCCTATCCTCAACCAGATAGAACACCTTTGGGATGAAACCACACATACCACACTCATGGTATGGCCGAAGCTACTGCACCACGAATTGAGCAACGAGCAGGCCCTTGTGGCCTGCGTGGAGCTGGCTGACCAGCTCATTCAAGGGCTTAAGTATGTATGTGACGTGTCTTTGGATACGGCTCCCTTGCTTTCCAAACTGTCCGTATCATCCGTGGTTATCCGGCGTTTACTGTGGCTTAAATGTTGTTCCGTGGACCAAACATCTAAAAAGGCCCTGGCGGACTTACCCTTCCAGGGCGGGCGGCTCGTTGGAGCTACCCTAGATGATATTATCAAGGATCTCACCGGTGGGAAGAGCACCTTCCTTCAAGAGACCAAGAGGGGCAAGGAGCTCCGTCGCAAGCAGGGTTCCTCCTTTTCTGCCCATAAAAGGCTTTTTCGTCTGCCCAGTTCGAAGGGCAAGGGTTCCCAGCCCACAAAAGCTCCCAAGGGGGGACCCAAGCAACATGGCAGCACAAGCACCACAAGCCCGAGGACAAGTCCTCCTAGGCATGAAGGTTACCCCCACCCGTCTTTCGGGTGGGGAGCTGCCTTCTTTAGTTTGCGGACCGGTGGATTTCCCAAATTTCCGACCGTTGGGCACACTAATTAATTTTGTCGGGGTACAAAATAGAATTTCACTCCCGCCCTCCGGACAAGTTCTTTGCCTCAAATCTGTGTCTCCCCCTGGGCCGACTGCAGGCCTTACTTGGGGTGGTGCAGGACCTGTTCTCCCAGGGACTTATTGTTCCTGTCCCGGGTTCAGAAAGGATTCGGGGTTTTTATTCCAACCTGTTCATGATCCCAAAAAAGGATGGGGTACGGCCGATCTTGGACCTCAAAGCCCTCAATTGTTTTGTGCACATATGAAAGTTCAGGATGGAGTCCATCCGCTCTGTGGTGGGGGCGCTTCATCGGGACGATTTCTTGGCTTCCCTCGACATCAAGGACACATACTTGCATGTTCCCATATGTGTCCAGCACCAACGTTTCTTGCGCTCTGCGGTCGGTGAGGCTCACTACCAGTTTGTGGCCCTACCATTTGGCCTAGCATCTGCACCTCAGGTCTTCACAAAGCTACTGGCCCTGGTTCTGGCTCTGTTGAGGTAAAGGGGCATCGCGGTGGTGGGATATCTGGACGATCTCCTCTTGCGAGCAGAGAGCTGGTCATCGGAGGAATCTCGTCTCCCAACCAATGTTCTGGAGCTCCGTGCAATCAGGCTTTGCCTCTCGCAGTGGATGGGGTGGTTACACGGGTGCCCTGTCAGGATTCTGTCGGACAACGCCATGGCCGTGGCGTATTTAAATCAACAAGGAGGGACAAGAAGTTTGGCAGCGACTAAAGTATCCCACATCCTACGGTGTGCCGAACATCACGTGCCTGCGCTCTCCGCCGTTCACATTCCAGAAAACTGGCAAGCAGACTACCTCGGCCAGCAGACACGGGATCAGGTAGAGTGGTCTCTACACCCGGAAACCTTCCGTCAGATTTGTCTGCGATGGGACACACCAGATGTGGATCTGCTGGCGTCTTGCATTAATCGGAAGGTGCAGACTTTCGTGAGCAGGACGAGAAATCCATTGGCGGATGCGGCAGATGCTCTGGTGGTGCTGTGGGCTCGGTATCGGCTCATTTATGCCTCTCCTCTCAAGCTTCTCCCGCGTCTGTTGCGCAGAATAGAGGTAGAGGGGATACCAGTTGATCTCATTGCTCCAGACTGGCTGAGGCGTCCTTGGTATGCCGACGTGGTACAGATAGTAGCTGACACCCCCTGGCGACTCCCGCTACACGAGGACCTACTGTACCAGGGACCTATTTTGTATCCTGCTTTACCCTCTCTGGCTTTAACGGCCTGGCTATTGAATGCCAGGTGTTGAGAGACAGGGGTGTATCGGCTTTGGTGATACCTACTATGCTTAAGGCACGTAAGGCCACTTCCCGAAAGATATACCACCACATCTGGAGGGCTTAAATCTCCTGGTGCTGTGGGCTCGGTATCGGCTCATTTATGCCTCCCCTCTCAAGCTTCTCCCGCGTCTGTTGCGCAGAATAGAGGTAGAGGGGATACCAGTTGTTCTCATTGCTCCAGACTGGCTGAGGCGTCCTTGGTATGCCGACGTGGTACAGATAGTAGCTGACACCCCCTGGCGACTCCCGCTACACGAGGACCTACTGTACCAGGGACCTATTTTGTATCCTGCTTTACCCTCTCTGGCTTTAACGGCCTGGCTATTGAATGCCAGGTGTTGAGAGACAGGGGTGTATCGGCTTTGGTGATACCTACTATGCTTAAGGCACGTAAGGCCACTTCCCGAAAGATATACCACCACATCTGGAGGGCTTAAATCTCCTGGTGCTGTGGGCTCGGTATCGGCTCATTTATGCCTCCCCTCTCAAGCTTCTCCCGCGTCTGTTGCGCAGAATAGAGGTAGAGGGGATACCAGTTGTTCTCATTGCTCCAGACTGGCTGAGGCGTCCTTGGTATGCCGACGTGGTACAGATAGTAGCTGACACCCCCTGGCGACTCCCGCTACACGAGGACCTACTGTACCAGGGACCTATTTTGCATCCTGCTTTACCCTCTCTGGCTTTAACGGCCTGGCTATTGAATGCCAGGTGTTGAGAGACAGGGGTGTATCGGCTTCGGTGATACCTACTATGCTTAAGGCACGTAAGGCCACTTCCCGAAAGATATACCACCACATCTGGAGGGCTTAAATCTCCTGGTGCGAGGATGTTGGGTGGAATCCCTGTTCTTTATCAGTTTCTAGAGTTCTGGTGTTTCTACAGAGTGGGCTCGATCAGAAGCTGGCGCTGAGCACGATCATAGGTCAGATCTCTGCTCTGGCGATCTTTTTTCAATGTCCATTGGCCACTCATTCCTTGATTCGTACTTTTGTCCAGGGGGTTCGGCATGCCGCTCCCCAGGTACGTTCGCCTTTGGCGCCATGGGACCTTAATCTGGTCCTTTCGGTGCTTCAGAAGCTGCCATTTGAGAATATCAGGGAAATCCTGTTGCTTACGCTCTCGCAGAAGGTGGCCTTTTTGGTGGCCATCACGTCTGTCCGGGTCGAGTTGGCAGCTTTGTCTTGTAGGTCTCCTTAATTGGTCCTACACAGGGATAAGGCGGTCCTGAGCCCACCACCTTCCTTTCTTCCAAAGGTGGTGTTGCCTTTTCATATTAATGAGGACATTGTCCTCCCTTCCTTGTGCCCACGACCATCTCATCCTAAGGAGGTCGCAGTGCATTCCTTGGATATTGTTCAGGCCCTTCGGGTGTACTTGGCGGGCACGGCCTCCTTTCGGAGGTCGGATTCGCTGTTTGTTGTGGTGGATGTTCCACGCAAGAGCCTGTCGGCCTTCTCGGCTACTTTATTTCATTGGATCAGACAAACTGTATTATGAGCCTATGCTGTTAGGGGTTTAGAACCCCCTTTCCAGTCACGGCTCACTCTACCAAGGCGATTAGCACTTCCTGGGCTTTCCGACATCAAGCGTCTGTTTCTCAGGTGTGAAAGGCAGCTACATGGTTATCCGTGCACACTTTTCCCAAATTTTACAAAGTTGACATTTTGGCATCCTCTGATGCAGCCTTTGGCTCAAAGTTTTGCAAGCTGCTGTGTGAGGTGTATTTCTGGTTTCCCACAGGGGGTTCTGTTGGGTGGAGGTTTTGTTTTTGTTCATGAACTTGTTTCCTCTTACCCACCCCTCGTTTTGACACTGCTTTGGGACGTCCCTAAGGTCAAGATGGAGCTGCTGTGTCCGTCAATGAACGAAAGAGAAAACGGGATTTTTTTCTACTTACCGTAAAATCCCTTTCTCTAAGTTCATTGACGGACACAGCACCCGCCCCTCCTGTTTGTATGTTTGTACTGCTTATTACGAACTGAGCTATCTGTTGCAGGGTGGAGGGTTACTACCAGTGAGGACTGCCCCTGGGTGGGGGTGTTCTTGTTCTTTTAATATTTGTTGTTCTGCCTAGTCCTACTCCTGAAGGTGGCGATATAACCCTAAGGTCAAGATGGAGCTGCTGTTCAGAGAAAGGGATTTTACGGTAAGTAGAAAAAAAATCCATTTTTTTTTAATGGATTCCTATGGAACATGTTCACATTAATGCATTTTTGTGACTCTGCGTGTTTGGAAAGGGTCGGGGACCTTTTTCCCGCAAAAAGCAGCATTTTGCATGTAATAGACTTCAGTGGGCATGCAAGAAAAACGCAAGTGCTGCATTTTATTTAAAAATAAAAACGCAAATCGTGGCAAAAACGCAGTAAAAACACATCAAAAACGCAGTAAAAAAACACAGAAAGCACAGCAAAAAGCAGTGAAAAAATGCTGAAAAGCAAAATGCATTAGTGTGAATCGAGCCTTAAAGCCCATCTGAAGACACCCTAAGACTGGCATGCCATTAAAGTTCATGTGCGTGTAAAGGCAGGCGTCCCAATACTTTTGACAATATAGTGTATCGGAACATTGATCAATCCTGATGTACTGATCTCATTTCTTGAAGCGTGAAAACGTCAGGACAGTACAAATAACCCCCAAAAGACCCATTTCTAGAAAGTAGACAGTCCAAGGAATTCAGTAAGAGGCATGGCGAGTTTTATGAAATTCTAATTTTTTGTCACAATTTTTGGAAAATGAAGAAATTAAAAGAAAATTATTTTTCTCACAATTTTCTGTTTTACATAAAAAATTTGATTTTTTTTTTTTATAACTTCTCTTTATTCGAAAATTATTTTAAGTAGATACAAAACATAGCCTTGGGTCATTCCCCGGCTGTAATATATAACACATTACACAAAACACAACAATAATAACAACTACCCTTACTAAACTTTAGATCAGGGGTCTCCAAACCTTTCAAACAAAGGGCCAGTCTCCTGTCCTTCAGACTTTAGGAAAGCTGGATTGTGGCATGCGGGGGTAGAAAATGTCCCAAGCCCAGCATCCGTGACAATAAATATGGCCTCAGGGTTGGTGGTCAGTAGGAGCAGTAGTGCCCCATTATTGGTATTAGTAGTTCTTAGATAGAGTAGTTCTAGTTGTTTCTTTGATCTCTGTAATAGGGATCCATCAGATCTGGTAAGAGGCCACTCTCTTTTCTTGCCGTTTTTCTTAAACACTGGTAGCCACGGAGTTGACTACCATTCTCACTTGTCACATCTTTTATTAAGTGTATGGATTTTCCTATGGACTTGAACTTTTTCAATGTAACCTTATTTTTTATACACTGGAATTTTTTTGTCCTTTTTTGCACATTGACATTTTGAATAATGCATTTGTTATGACTTTTGTTATTTGCATCACTAAGCTGCTACCTTTTTGTCTACACTAGTGGTCTCCAAACTGCGGGCCCAAGGGCAGGATGCTGCCCCCTGCTTGCCTTTATCTGGCCCTTGGGGCACTATTCTCCCACTGATATGAGACACTATTCTGACAACTTACATCAACAATAAAGGACCCTTTCTGTCATTGGCACCAACGATGGGGCACTATTCCTCTCGGTGATACAATTGATGGGGCACTATTCCTCCGCCTTATACCAAATGTTATGATGTTTACTCCCACTTTTGTAAGGAAAATTTCCACTCCTGGTGGGCACAGTCTGCCCCCCCTAAATTCTGAAGGTCAATAAACTGGCCCTTTGTTTAGAAAGTTTGGAGACCCCTGGTCTACACACACATTCACTTTACTTTTCATTATCACATCAGTTTACTATTTAACCCCTTCCTTACCGGGCACTTAAACCCCCCTCCTGCCCAGACCAATTTTTGGCTTTCAGCGCTGTCGCATTTTGAATGACAATTGCACGGTCGTGCGACGTTGTACCCAAATAAAATTTGCGTCCTTTTTTTCCCACAAATAGAACTTTCTTTTGGTGGTATTTGATCACCTCTGCGTCATTTCTGATTGCCGCTATAAACAAAAAATGAGCGACAGTTTTGCAAAAAAGAACAATATTTTTTACTTTTTGCTAAAGTACAAATCCATTAAAAAAAATATTCAGTTTTGGCCGACATATGTTCTTCTACATATTTTTGGTAAAAAAAAAAAATCACAATTGGCGTATATTGATTGGTTTGCGCAAAAGTTATCGCGTCTACAAACTGGGAATTGATTTCTGGCGTTTTTATTATTATTTTTTTTTTTACTGGTAATGGCGGCGATCTGCGATTTTTATTGGGACTGCGATATTGGGGCGGACATGTCGGACATTTTTTACACAATTTTGGGACCAATGACATTTATACAGCGATCAGAAATTTAAATGTCCACTGATTACTGTATAAATGTCATTGGCAGTGAAGGGGTTAACCTGCAGGGGGCAGTGAAGGGGTTAAATATGTTCCCTGGGTGTGTTCTAACTGTGGGGGGGCAGGGCTGGCCGGGACATAACAGATCTAACTGATCCTAGTGACAGGGATCAGTAGATCTGCTTGTCCCCTGTCACAGAACAGGGAACCGCCGTGTTTACAACGGCAGTTCCCCGTTCTGAGGCTCCTAAATGTGATCGGCGGGTCTCGGGCGGACATCGAGTCCGCCCGACCCACGGGCACGCTCGCGCAGCGTGCGGGGCGCGCTGGAGCATGCGCAGTGAGGACGTCCATGGACGTCCTCCCGGCATTTCAGATCCGCGCTGGAGCCGTATTTTGGCAATAGCGCGGATCTGAAGTGGTTAAAGGAACAGCGCACCATTAGCCATTTCTATTATCTAATCCCTTCCAAGATTTGAGTTGCAGCAGTTCCATACCAGACTAGCACAGAGATATTTTTACTTATTTATCACATGTTACAGGGCTGCTGTGAATGGCCCTGTATTATGTGATCTTTGTGACCGATCACAGAAATCACATGGTAGTAAACAATGATGGCAGGAAGTGACATATTATATACTACTGTCTGTGATCGCTGATTGGCTACAGCGATCACATGGTACCAGGGTAGCCAACAGTGGCCTGGTACAGCAATCAGTGTTCCACTGGACAGAGTCGGCACAGATTGTGACACTGCATGCTCCCAGGGAGCGCACATAAGCGGCAGATACGGGGGGATGTATGAATACCTCCATCCACATTGGCCCTGCTCCTGTCCGCCTGTTTATGTACTCTGGCTGGATGAAATCAGTTAAATAAACCTTTCAGTTTTCATTACATACCTTATTTTAGATCCAATAAAGTCATCACTGGGTCCCTGTGCTTCTCTATGCAATGCTGGCAGGTCATGGTTGGTGGCAGGGGCCAGCAGAGTGTTGTACATAACTTCCTGAAAACATCAAAGCCCCTTTCCTAATTAGTGCTCTCATGAGCCCCTTAGCCCTGATGCATGCTGGCTCTTGGGAGAAGTTATGCAAATATCAATATAGCACTACCCCAGCAGGAGCCGCTTGGTAGATTGGGATCTCTGTTCTTCTGCCTCCACTCTGAGAACATCCTCAGCCCCACTGACACACCAGGTTAAGCATGTGGATACTGCACTGCTACTGGTAGCGTAAATATAGGTACCCTGTCTATCACAGATCTCTAGACAATATGTTCACCAGACTATAGCAGCATAGAATGGAGTTCTATGCTGCTAAATTAGAGTAAACCTGGTAATCCACAAAATCAGCAATAAGTAGTGGCATTAAAAAAGAGCAACAACAAGGATAAGCAATCATGCGATAACTCCTCTGTAAACATTAGGCTATATCTACTTTAGAGTGCCCTTTACATGAATGGCAGCAATGAAATATAATATTTACAGTGCAGTTCCCTTTACATCAATGCAATCTGCACTGTACAGGGGCTGATGTAAAGGGGACTGCACTGTAATGTAAAGGGGTCTGTGATGTAAAACGGACTGCACTGTAATGTAAAGGGGGCTGTGATGTAAAGGGGACTGCACTGTAAAGGGACATTGTAATGTAAAGAGGGGCTGTGATGTAAAGCGGACTGCACTGTAATGCAAAGGGGGCTGTAATGTAAAGGGACTGCACTGTAATATACAGGGGGGCTGTGATGTAAAGGGGACTGTACTGTAAAGGGACACTGTAATGTAAAGGGGGCTGTAATGTAAAGCGGACTGCACTGTAATGTAAAGGGGGCTGTGATGTAAAGGGGACTGTACTGTAAGGGGACACTGTAATGTAAAGGGGGCTGTGATGTAAAGCGGACTGCACTGTAATGTAAAGGGGGGCTGTGATGTAAAGGGGACTGCAGTGTAATGTAAAGGGGGGCTGTGTAGTGTCGGGGGGAAATGTAATGTGACGTCAGGGTAAATGTAGTGTCGAGAGGAAATGTAATGTCACG
>BLSH010240552.1:96220-120645 GCA_018402905.1 Glandirana rugosa
TTCTGCTATCTGTCCTCAGAGCAACAGCACAGACAGCAGTAGTAAAGTAATCTATCTCAGGATGCAGGATCAGGTCTTAAAATGGCTAAAATCTGTCCCTCACGCCGTCAGCTACCTTTCCCTATACTAACCCAAGGAGCATGTGACTGCAGCACTGTGACTCCAGCTTATAAAGAGGCTGGGTCACATGATGCACCGGCCAATCACAGCCATGCCATTAGTAGGCATGGCTGTGATGGCTTCTAAGGGCAAACCAGTGAAACGCTTGTTGATTGGCTGCCCTGCAGCTTCTCAACACGTGGAGTAAAATAGCAGAACCCCGGACCGAACCCGAACGATTTTTGAAATGTCCGGGTCCGGGTCCGTGCCACGGACACCCTAAAGTTCGGTACGGACCCGAACGTTACAGTCCGGGTTCGCTCAACACTACTCACAAATGTATTGCTCAATTTTCTTGTAACTTGATTCTGAGCAGTACAGCCTAACTTTCACAATAAAATATGCTTCTGAATGGCAATGTGGTGGGCGCAGAGAGAGAATGGAGCTTTAGCCCTGGTTCACATTGGCACGATTTTCCATGCGATTTGACATGCCAAATCGCATGCCAAATAAGTGACAATTGCCGGCAATGGCACTGTCCTAATTGGTGTGACGCCACACATGCGGCGCCACACCGGTTTCAAAGAGTAGTTCTTGTACTACTTTTTGCAATTTCAGGTGCAAGTTCCATAGGCATCTGTGCAGAAACCCGCACAGATGCCTGTGAAATCGCCGCTGAAATCGGGACTGACATACGGGAATGAAATGGCGCAAGTTCAGCTGAACTCGCACCATTTCATTCCTGCACTTGAGTGTGAAACCCGGGCTGAGGCTGGGTTCACACTGGAATCCACAGCGGCTCCCAGCAGGGGTCTGGTGCATGCTGATCACAGTTTCAGGCCCAATTTCATCCTGAGTTTTGGGCTGAATTTAGACCTGAAATGGTCCAAAAGACGCGCAGCGTCTTTGTGCAAACCACACCAGCCCTGCTGCGGAGATGTGTGAACTGGCTCCATAGAGAGCCAGTCACAATCTCCTGATATGCGCATTGGATGCGGGGAAACCCACATCTAATTCGCATAGGTGTGAACCCAGCCTGAATCTGGAGCACTCTTGACCAGCATTTTCACAAGAATAGATTTAGCCTAAGTTCACACCTATGCGGATGTGTTTTTTTTTTCCCCGTTTTTTACCGCAATTTGTGTTTTTTAATTTTTTATTTTTTTGGGGGAAAATTTGTTACTAGGCAGGTTTAAAAGCACGAATCGCGGTAAAATCGCCGTAAATACGCATCAGAAAAACACCACTTGCATTTCTGGTGCAGCTCCATTGAAGTCCATGGCATGCAAAAGGCAAACTGCAGTGAGAAAAAAAGTGCCCGACCCTTTCCAAAAAATGCAACTCTTCAAAACGCACAGATGTGAACTACATCCATAGGAAACCATGTTAAATGGACTGCAGTGCGTTTCTGCTAACTGCAAAACGCGGTAAAAAACACATAGGTGTGAACCTAGACTTAGGACCATTTAACATTGGGAAACTGACCACTATAAAACTTCCATTAGCACAGCAGCCAGCAGTAGTAGACAAATGATGAGAAGAACAGTTGGTCAGCAGAAAAGCTGTGCCACCTAAGTGAGTTAAAAGCGTACCTGGCAATATTGGGCATAACCAACTCCTCTGGGTGTGTTGGAATGCTTGTTACCTGTTGGGTGCTGTGGTTATTGTTGTTGACCTCTACGATGCTATTGCACCTTTTAGTAATATATTGTTGTCAGGAAGAACTACAGCTCCCAGCAGAGATTCAGCTATTCAATGCACTCTGAAGTTTCAAATAGCGGTAATGCCTGGCGCTCTTCAAGAGCTCCTTCCAAAAGGAAAAAAAAAATGCTATATTATGCTTTGCCATCAGCTCTATAGACTTCTAGCAAGGCAGAGGCAGGAAGATGTTTTATTTTAATACAGGTATTTATATATTGGCTATTATTAATGCTTTGCAGCTGAAACGCGTAAGTCTTTGTACTCCTGTACTCCAGCTGTAATAATTAAAGTATTTGCTTTGGATGACAAGTTGCTGGCTATTCATCTTGATTTCACGTAGCACCTGGGTGCTAGGAAAACCACCATTAACCAGAGTACAGATTACTCACTTTTCTCATGGAGACTGGGTGGGCGTTGTCCTTTTTTGTATTTATATAGAGCTGACAATTTTACATATATATTATACATTCACATCTGTCCCCGCCCTCAAAGAGCTTGCAATCTAAACCTCCTTAACTCACATTCATACACATACTCGGGCCAGTTTACCTACCAGTATGTCTTTGAAATGTGGGAAGAAACTGGAGGAAACCCATGAGAGCACAGGAGGAATATGCAAACTCCAGGCAGGTTTCAAACCGACAACCCTAGTGCTGCCAGGTGGAAGTGCTAACCACTTAGCCACTGTGCTGCCCATGTTTTAAAGTGCCTTGTAAGTGATTATGGAATTTGTAAAAGATGAATTGTAGAGTACAGGGTTAAAGTTGAGATCTGTCTGGTGACTCATTCCACATAACCAACACCCCCCTCTAGCACACCACAGCAATATAAAAAATAAAGTCAAATGGTGCAACTATTCGCCTAAATCCTGGTTACATGTTACAGGAAATCTATTACCTTTTTTAGACTAAAAGTGGGAGTATCCTCCTTTAGGTGTCCACCTACTTGCCTGGCTGCCTGCCTTTAGCTTCAGGACCTGTGATTGGTCCTCACAGGTCCTGAAGTCTTCAGTGGTGGTGTGGAGATGTCATGGTAAGCAGTGACTGGCTGGTGAAATGCCTAGGCTTCAGCAGTGGATCTCTGGTAATCCCATGAGTTAGGTTCTTTGGCAGCAGGTAGTAGAAAGTACCTTGTTAGAGGGATTTAAAAAAAAAACATTGGATAGGATGGGAGGGTGGCGAAAAATTGGGATTAGGGGTGGGAAAACATTTGCCTGTAGATTGGCTTAAAGGTAAAAATTTCCAGTAAATATAAATATTTGTCCTTTTATGTTTACAGATCAATGTTTTTGCCACCAGTAAAAGGATGAGTTCACTGAGTCTACCGGCCTGTTTTCAGACGATCCCTAGCAGTAGGGTGCAGCAACAAGCATTTGTAGACATCCTAAGTTATTTTAATTGGACTTGGATAGCTGTCTTGGGAAGTTTTGATGAATATGGGATGAATGGAGTCCAGCAGTTTGTAGAAGCCACCTCAGATCTTAATATTTGTCTTGCCTATAAAGACTTCATACCCATTAAAGTTTCTGGCCAGGAAGCAATGTGGAAAAGCAGAATACGCCAGATTGCTAACAATATCATCTCCACCAATGTTAATGTGATCTTGATATTTTCACTGGACATCATTCTTGTTGACTTTTTTAATGAACTGGTGGGTATGAACTTTCCTCCAAAAATCTGGCTTGCAACTGAAACATGGGCATTGTCTACCGACATATATGGCTTACCTAAGATTAACAAACTAGGGGTGATATTTGGTATTGCCCTAAAATATGTGAAGATCCCAGGCTTTGATGTATATCTTAAAAACGTGTATTATCAAAGGAGAAACAGTTCTGGAGGGTCAAGGCTCAACGAAAACTGCAACCAGAACTGTGATGGTTGCCACAACATCCCACTAAGCAACCTTCTGGGTTTTTCAGAACAAAGAAGCAGCTTTAGCATCTATGCTGCAGTTTATGCTGTGGCTAATGCATTACATGATGTGCTTGGCTGTAATAAAACCTACTGTGACAACAAGGACGTCTACCCATGGCAAGTAGGTGGTGTTGCTTTTGTGTATTTGTATGTGAACATAGATGATAGATATCTCATTGAGAATAAAGGTGCTAAAAATAGTCTGGAATACCCATAACAAGAGGTTTGCACAAGTGAGCAGGCCCCCAGCATTATGCATGCCAATCCAGACCTTCATACTTCAAATATAGCTCCTCCGCACTTCCAATGCTCAGGAAGAGGTACAGGTAATTAAGCTTCCATTAGTGATTCCTACTTAGGAATTCCAAGTAAGAGGCAAAAGGGACCTTTGCACCCGTTAACTGTTAATTGCGATCTAAAGTGGAAATAAAACAACATTCCATTTCCCTTGTTCAACAGCTACTCCTGTTTTGAAACACTTGCCTGATGTTGAAGGTCATACAGGTTGGTTTAACATACCGTAGAACAGGGATCTCCAAACTATGGCCCTCTAGCTGTTTGAGAACTACACATCCCACGAGGCATTGTAAAACTCTGACATTCACAGACAGGACTAGGCATAATGGGAATTGTATTACCTTAACAACTGGAAGGCCATAGTTTGAAGACCCCTGCTGTAGAAGGACACAGAGATTCCTAGAGATATGTATATGAGGGCATAAACTGTTTTACCGCTATAGGATTTGATTGCCACACGCAGAGCTTAAATCTGTTATATTACTTTCTTTTATTTGCCACCTTGCATCAGTGCCAGACTGGAACTGATCACTATAGGTCCCGTAGTTAAGTAGCCCACCAAAAACTTGTTAAATGATGAACTTGGACTGTGAGTCTTTAAAAGATCTCAGATTACTGCTGTAAATTCCTCTAATTGAATTGAAGAACTGGATATCAATTTTCATTTCATTCGTTCGATGTGATCCTAAAGCATAACTGCGCACACATGGGTTAATCTCTAGACAAACAAATATAATGTTTAAAATCATACACCGTATTTAAACTGTTTATCTGCCAAAGGAATTGTAATTCTGGTCAGTTAACCTTGAGATTTAAATACCCAAGCTACACTACATAACCTGGTTACTGGACCTACAATGAAGTTATGCAGTACAGCTTGGTCCAGGACATCCCTCATGTGAAGAAGCAGCAGCAGACTGACAAGTTAATACTCTGTCTATCCTGCTTTTCCTCCTGTCAGCAAGCAACTAGCATTCTCACCTAATGTTGACCCTTTCTAGTCCAGTCTCCTGTAAAGCAAATCACAAAATATTATAGAAAGACAAATATAGAGCAAGAATGTACATAATTTTGGGGGATGCTAAGTAAAGGGGGTCAGATAAAGAACTAAAAGTACAGTTTTGCTTTAAATATATATTTTGAGATTTTTTTTTTAGAAATAAATAAGCACTATCACTGATGTGAATATTATTTTGAATTTTATGTGAATAGAGTTCTTTATTTGCCCATGTCCCTGCAGCCTGTTAAAAAAAGTAAATGGCTTTCTTTACCCTTGATCCCTATATCAGTGTGTTCTTTACAAAGATGCCAGGTCCCTGCATCTCTGTCAGGAACCATGAATCAGACCAAGACAGAAGTGCAGTAAAATCACACTTTTTAATAAAAAGGTAAAATGATAAACAGAGTAAACGTGGTTAAAATATAGCCAGGGTTTGGTAACCAGAGCGGATAGTCAGAGCAAGCCAGTGAAACAGGAGTCCAGAGGTCAAACAAAGGGCATGCAGGGCCAGGAGCCAGGAGGAGAGGCAGGATATGATCATTAGGTGAGACAGAGTGGAAGCTGAGGCTGGCAATTAACCCTCAGCTAAGCAGCTTGCTCTGAGAAGGGAGAGCTGAGCCCAGTCCTGACAGTACCCCCTCCTCAATAAGCCCCCAGCCCCTCAGGGGGCCACCAGGTTTGAGGGGAAAACTTCTAGGACAGGAGCGTGTACGTCCAAGGATGAGACCCAAGAATGCTCCTCCGGACCGTACCCTTTCCAATGAACCAGGTACTGTATGCGCCCACGGAACCTACAGAAGTCAATAATAGATTGTATCTCATACTCCTCTTGGTTCTCAACCTGAACAGGATGAGGACATGGTATCGAGGTGGTGAAGCAGTTGCATACCAAAGGTTTTAACAAGGAGGCATGGAATACATTAGAAATTTGCATATTAGAAGGCAGCTAAAGTGTATGTCACTAGATTGATCTTGCGGTGAATATGGAAAGGCCCAATAAACCATGGTGCTAGCTTCAGTAAGGGAACATGGAGTCAGAAGTTGCGAGAAGAGAGCCAGACCCTCTCCCCAACTTGGTAATATGGCGCAGGTAGGCGTCTGTGGTCAGCATGGTGTCCGTACCTATCATTGGCACGTCGCAAAGACTCCTGGACCTGTACCCAAGTGGAACGAAGACCACGGAGATGGTCCTCCAATGCAGGAATTCTCTGAGGAACAAATGAGTCAGGCAACATGGCTGGTTGGAAACCATAATTCGCCATAAATGACAGAGACAGAAGCGGTACCGACAGCACTATTGTAAGCAAACTCTGCCCAATTTAACCGGTCAGACCAGTTGTTATGGTGGTCAGAAATATAACAATCTAAAAAATCTTCCAAGGACTGGTTGGCTTGTTCTGCAGCCCCATTGGACTGTGGGTGATATGCAGAAGAGAAGGAAAACTGAATTATCAACTGTGCACAAAAGGCTCGCCAAAACCTGGACACAAACTGGCTACCCCTGTCCAAGACGATCACCTTGGGAAGCCAATGTAAGCGAAAGATCTCCCGAGCAAAAATGGATGCAAGTTCTTTTGACATGGGCAACTTCTTAAGTGGAATACAATGTGACAACTTTGAGAATCGGTCAAATAACATAAGGATAACTGCGTTACCCTGAGATTTAGGTAATGCTACAATAAAATCCATAGACAGGTGGGTCCAAGGCCACTCACCATTGGGTATTGGGTATGGATATAAAAACAGAGAAGAAAAAAAGTGGAACTTTAAATGAGGGATGTCAATGATATTGCATGAAATATACATGTATATTTTAATAAACAAATACAGATACATTTGAACATTCCATAATCTGGAGATACATAATGCATTAATAGCTAGTAATAAACCTTATGCAAAAGAGCTGCCATCTAGATATACACAATACCCATACTCGTACCTAACATTCGACTTGATAACATTTCGGTACATAAATTGTATACACAGGCCAATACAATTGGAGGTTGGTAAGTCGACCTTAATCTCGAAGGACATCATTGATGAATTCCTGAAAAACTGTGCTTGCAAAGACCAAACGGCATTACGAGGTATTCGTAATGGACTGTCCTGGTATTAAACACAGTTTTTCACTTATCGCCCTCCTTGATCCTCAGGAGATTGTATGCCCCTCTCAGATCAAGCTTCATGAAAACCGTTGCTCCCTTGAGGGGGTTAAATAACTCCGTAATCAATGGAATCGGATAAGCATTCTTAATCGTGAAGCGATTGAGACCCCTATAATCAATACAAGGTCTCAGTTCGCTCTTTTTTTTTCACAAAGTAGAAGCCAGCACCAGCAGGAGATGAGGATTAGCAGATGAACCCTCTAGAAAGTGCGTTTGTGACATACTCTTCCAGGGCTTTATCCTCCGAGACAGACAAAGGGTAAACCCGGCCATGAGGGGGTATGGCACCAGGTTGAAGATCAATTGCGCAATCATAACCCCCCCCCCATATATATATATATATTTATTACTATTTCCTTCCCTCACATGTGTATGTATGTGTGTATTTTTCCCCCCATACATATATGTGTTATATGTAATCCCACATATATTTATCCCCCCCTCCTCCAACCTCCTCCTCCCTGTGTAGAGTTTTTTTCCCCTTATACATATACCTTGTCTCCCCTGTGTTTTTTTCATCCCCTGCTTTAATATATATCCCAGTTATTCTCTTCAATCATCTGGCCCAATCCCCCATATCAGTTTGTGCCCGTGAGTGCATGTGTGACTGTGGTCGGCACCTGCAGATCACATACATATGGAGATACGGCTGGTTTGGTACGATCTCTTTTCTGCCTTGTATTTAGTATCTGTCCGGTACATCCGTTCAGTCCCCTCCCACTATCACTGTCCCGTTCCTTGCTGTATGTTTTTAACCACATCCATTGGTCTGGAATAGCTAGCTTGACAAAGGAGTGTGTCTGCCTCTTCCCTGCAGTGCGCCGACTCAAGAAACACATTGCGGATTTGTGACGTCATCCCCCCAGGGCGCCCAGCACCTGCATTTCACGTCGCTACCTGGATGTTTACTGTTTTCGGCTGACCATCAGTACAGCATTCCATGTTAACATCACGGCTGTGCCACTCTGCTCATGTTTCCACCTGTTATGACAGACCATCCTTTACGTGCCCACTTTGCTTCTACCATTGTGAGTTGCCAATTTGTTGGTTTTTAATAAATTCTATGGTCTGCACTTAGAGCGCCCCTCCTCTTTTTGTCTCTTCACAGTTTGCTGGGACTTTGCTTCTGCTCCCCTAGGACAGTGGTTCTCAACCCTGTCCTCAAGTACCCCCAACAGGCCATGTTTGCAGGTTTTCCTTTATCTTGCACAGGTGTTTTAAATCAGAGACAGTTGCTTGGTATTTTGGACAGCTATTTTATCTAAGAGAAATTCCCAAAACATGGCCTGTTGGGGGTACTTGAGGACAAGGTTGAGAACCACTGCCCTAGGAGGCTGACCTTTGTGCTGCTACCTTTGTCACTTCAGCTGGGAATCTACCTGCCTTTTATATGAACTATGAGAACTTGTTATAGACTGTGAGGACCTTAATATCTAGGGCACTGCTCCTCATACTTGTTTGTGTTGTCAGTTGTTCAAACTACCAGCTTGACCTTTATCAAAGACATCGCTAAATTTGGGGTATTCCTCTGGCAGGGAGGAGAGTGAAGAGGTGCACAAGACCTTAGCCACTTTCTGAAAACATGTCATATTGCATTGTTGCAACCAGGAAAGAACCTCAGCATGTAGCCAATCAAAAGAGGGGTTGTGCCTCTGTAACCAAGGATAACCAATAACCACTGGAAAATAAGGAGAGGAAATTACTTGGAATTGGATTATCTCATGGTGAAGAACCCTTACGGCCATGGTCAGTCTCATGAGTCACCTTGGCAGGCTGTAAAGATCTCCCATCAATAGCCTCAATGGCAAGTGGAGTAGCCTGAATCTGCAGCGGGATTGAGTGCTTAGACACAAAGGCACTATCTATGAACAGGCCTGCAGCCCCAGAGTCTATTACAGCCTGTATCTCTATGGACTCAGACCAAGAAAGGGTAATTGGAACCAGGGGCTTATCCTTCTGGATAACTGGGGACGTAACAACACCACCTAAGGTCTGTCCCCTACAGGACCTGAGGTGCGGGTGTTTCCTGGATGGGTAGGACAAGACTTCAAAAAGTGACCTGCCTGGCCATAAGAAAGGCACAATCTCTGCTTCCTCATAAAGGCTCTCTCATCCGCAGAGAGACGTGTGAAGCCCAACTGCATGGGTTCTACTTCACTGACAGGCATGGAACCAGGAGGTATGGGAGGTGAGGGAGGCATGGGTGGGACTACAAAGCTCGGAGCCAAACCTACAGGAGGCTTCTGCAAGCGTTCCTTAAAGGATGGTCTCTCTCATAGTCTGGAGTCAATGAGAATGGCAAATTTGATCAACCTCTCCAGCTCAGTAGGTATGTATTGGGCTGCTATCTCATCTTTGATGTTATCCAAGAGACCATGAGAAAAAGCAGCCATGAGAGCCTCATTGTTCCAAGCAACCTCTGCTGCCAGAGTAAGGAATTCAATGGCGTAATCGGCAACTGTTCTCGTACCCTGCTTGATACCCTTTTAAAGGAGGCCACAAACTCTGGGTAACTCTGGACAAACGTTTTTTGTGTCTCCCATAGAGGGTTTGCCCAGGCCAAGGCTCTGTCAGATAGCAAAGAAATCACAAAGCCTACTTTGCTTCTGTCCGTGGGAAACGCTTGGGGCAGCATTTCAAAGCATATCCCAACCTGGTTGAGAAACACTCTGCATTGAACTGGATCGCCCCCAAATCGATGGGGAAGCGGAGCGGAACCAGACATACCCCTTATAGAGTTAATATTTGAGGCAGGTACCTGCACAGAGACTTGAGCATCAGCAGGAGCAGCCTGCAACACAGGTTGTGCCGAAACAGCCCCCGTAGGGGGAACCAGGTGAGCAGTGTGATTCAGGAGCATCTGTAACGCTATGACAAACTAATCCATGCGATGATCCTGCTCATTCAATCTGGAAAAAATATTACCAGCAAGTGGATTGTCTGCATCTTCTAAATTCATGGCCTTCATCTACTGTCAGGAACCATTAATCAGACCAAGACAGAAGTGCAGTAAAATCACACTTTTTAATAAAAAGTTAAAATGATATAAACAGCGTAAACATAGTCAAAACATAGCCAGGGTTTGGTAACCAGAGCGGATAGTCAGAGCAAGCCAGTGAAACAGGAGTCCAGAGATCATTGAGGTCAAACAAATGGCATGCAGGGTCAGGAGCCAGGAGGAGAGTCAGCCGAGCAGGGTCTTGAATCCAGGAATCAGAAGGGAGCGTCAAACAGGCAAAGTCTTTCACAGGAAACACAGCAGAGATTGTGAGATGTGAGATGTTGACCAAGGCGAAGGCATCTGCGATCTGATCCAAGCAGTTTATATAGCAGCAAAGCTGGCTTAACAAGGCAGGATATGACCATTAGGTGACACAGAGTGGAAGCTGAGACTGGCAATTAACCCTCAGCTGAGCAGATTGCTCTGAGTGGGGAGAGCTGAGCCTAGACCTGACAATCTCCTCTCCCAGATGTACAAGCTCGTCCTTAGCATACACTCAGCCTCTATTCCATATTACATAAGGGAATGGGAAAAGGAACTTGGATTGGAATTTACCCCCTCTCAAACCCAGAAAATAATCAGACTCACTCATCCTCCATTAGTACTTGCATCCAAGAGTCGTCTTATACATTTCTCACAAGGTGATATAAAACCCCCTCCTGCCTGTTCCAGACGTTCCCACATGCAGATACTCAATGCTAGAGGGGTTGTGGCCAATGAGGCAGATTCCTTCGCTTATGGTGGTCCTGCCCTTTGATCAAACCCTTCTGGGAAGCAATCAACCCATGGATGCAGAAAATGGCCCTTAGACCCATAGAGAGCACTACAATCCTACAATTTCCGTTTTGTGATGTCCCATCCTCATTTAAATCCTATTGGAACAGTTTCACCCCCATTTGTTAAACACTGCAAAATCCTCAACCCCCAGATTTTGGTAGCAAACTAGATGTACTATACTGACTGAATGGAAACAGGAGGTGAACGATATAATGGAAGCAGAACACTGGATACACACAGTTAAAAATCAATGGGACAAATTTAGGGACGTGAGGATGGGTTGGATGTATTATTCTTCTGAAATATCCGAAGCGTAATCTTTTGTTCCATGTCATGACGCGATCCTGTTCATTTCACTCACCTGGCCTAGCAATTTTTGGTTTTATTTTTTTACATTTGATATTTGCACCCCCGTATTTAGATTATTAGGACTTTAGATAGGTTGATATAGGTTCTGTTAGATACTTAGGCTTATCAATGGTATTGTACATGACCCAGTTTGCTTTAGCATGGTCTTTCCATCTTGCACTGTTTTGTGTGTGTGAATGTGTGAAGGGTTTTACCTCCTTGCTGGATGTCTTCCTACATTTGTATTCCTTGCTTGTTTGAGCTTTTCTGATATGTTGTACAATGCCTGTGTTTTCTCATTGTATCGATGCCATGGGCCTCACAACAAAAGGCATTAAGTTACATCCCTTGATTACATCACTTGTGTTGGGCCTGTTGGGATGTACGTAAGTCAAACTAATGCACCTCTCTTTTCTTCAATTCAGGTTACAGAGGCGCTCAATCATGTGAACTTTTCACTACTGAGAAACGAAATAAGCTTCAACGTGCATGGTGATTCTCCAGCAGGATATGACATTGTCTTCTGGAACTGGTTTGGTCAAACTCCATTTCTGAATGTTGGGTCCTACCCCAGCTTAGGAAAACTTGATATCAATCTCCAAAATTTTATCTGGCAAACTTCAACCAATGTGGTTAGTTATTATTTGGGGAGGGGGTGTTATTAAGTAGGCAAATACAGTGAGAGATCTTTTTAGAGGCCAGCATTGTATAAAATCCCCTTCACGTGGCTGCACTAATCATCTAGCAAATTGGTAATTATATTTTTAATCAAGCTTTTGTGCATTAGCCACACTTATACCAGGGACTCAGAGATTTCCTGAATGAGTGGCTTATATGTACCACAAAGTTAGCCCACAACATCTAGCATGTATAAATGGAAGCTTTTGGAATTTTGGCTCATGAGGATGAAATCAATAGGGGCAAAAGGTGGGTTCTTGCAAAACAGCCATACCAATCTTTTGGCTAAATACAGGTATCTCACTGGCAATAAATGTGCAGACAGCCCAGTGGCAATTTACAGGCAATCATGGCACTTACAGTATAGCCAGATCAATGTCATATACAGGCAATCCAATTGTTTATACTAGAAGATCTGTGGGATGTACAGTAACATTAGTGGCATATACTAATAGATCACTGGCATATACAGGCAGCCAGCTGGTATATACCGGGTAAAAAGTGGCATATAGCAGGGACCTGCAGTCAGGGGAGGCAGGTGAGGTTCCTGCATGAACATGAACAAAAAAAAAAGAGCATGAATAGAAACATAGGCTAATACTTAGAGCCAACACTCCATCCCTATTGAATAAGAAGATAAAAATATGGCTGGATAGACCCCTAGGGGTAAAATGGGACTTTAATGGTGTTGGTCAAAACCCCAACTCTGGAAAAATAAGTCTAGGCACTAATATTCATCTAAAAACACATTTTATTAATTCATGATAAAATATGCCCACACGGGCTATAAATAGCAGAACATGATATGATCAAAATTTGGGGTATGTGATCCCTTATTGCACTGAAAAAACAGAGATGGTGCAGAGATCCTGTTGGGGGAGAGTTTTTGGTCCTTTATCTGGGAGGATTGTAGGCAAATGGGTTATTCTCCTTCCCCTTTTGTTGGCCGACTAATAAAGTCTGACCATGTTTCTTCTCCCGGGTGTGGGGTACATAATCATAGAGGTGTAAGAGACTTTGTCCCTCCTTTTGGGGTTTCTTTTCCTTCGGGACGCCATATTGTAGCATACCTCTCACTGAGGAAGCACGTACCCTCTGACACCATTCTCCCCTTTCTCCGGTTCTGTGGCCACCACGGGAATACATTCACTATTTATGCTTAAGGCTTGAAAATTGGTTGGTCTAAAAAACCATGTGCAATAAAAAAGTTTTGTGTTAGAGACCTCAGCACCTTTCTCTTCCCTTTCGCGTGGAGGAAACCATCTCTGTTTTTCAGTGCAATAAGGGATCATATACCTCAAATTTTGCTCCTGTTTCCCCTGAAGAAGCCTTACAAGGCGAAACGTGTAGGGATAGGATCTATCATCAGTTACATCCTGTAGTCCCACCCTACTTTCATCTACTTGGTTCCACCGGGTAGCAAATGTGTTATTGGTTCACCCTAGGGGGGGGGTCTAACATCCTGCTTGGATGTATACTTAGTAGGTTTATTTGGGGTTACTTATGTTGATCATATCGTGTGGGCATATTTTATCATGAATTAATAAAATGTGTTTTTAGATTAATATTTGTGTCTAGACTTATTTTTCCAGAGTTGGGGTTTTGACCGACACCATTAAAGTCCCATTGTACCTCTAGGGGTCTATCCAAGTCTATTTTTATCTTCATGAACAAAAAAAAAAACAACAAAAAAAAAAAGACTGCGCTTCGAGGGTCGTAGCTCAGCGACCTGGGGTCACAGAGACACCTATGGTTCCGGAGATACGGTGCTCCTTGCGCAGCCTGTCAGTCGGGTACGCTGATGGTCTGGTCTGGTACATATAGCACTGCCAGTTTAAATACAAGCTGGCGCATGCTGCTTGCAGCAGACTGAGAGGATGGGCTCACAGTGCCTCTCCTCACTTCTTCTCACTTCACTGAGCTCAATGGACAGCTTGGAATTTTGGACCAATGGTAAAGCACCATTGATCTAAGCTGTCCAATAAAAATGCTGCAGTGGAGGCTGTCCTCTCACTGCAGTGTCATAGAAGGGGGCATGTGTCTAAAGCCCTGTACACACGGGACGACGATCGTACGTACGATCGTCGCAAATCGTATGTTGGCTGTTGTATGTAGCATACTGACTGCACTACACGATCGTACGACCGCAGAAGAACGTTCAGGTGCATGTAATTAGCACCCGGCCATTCCTGACTTTGGAGCATGCGTGTTTTGCACAATACAACTTTGTTGTACTAACTTCTCTGTACACACGATACAACAGTCGTATGAGAACTTGTTGGTACGACCAAGTTTTCTAGTCTGCTCACACAACTCCCTTGTATGACCGTCGTATGTTCGACTGTTCAAATCGCGCATACGAACGATCGATTTTGCATACAATGGTCGTGAGTACGACCTGTTGTATACAACCGTCGAACCGTGTGTATGGGGCTTAAAAGACAAATGCTCCCTTCCAGCTCAGCCCTCTTAACTACAAGGATAAAACATGAGTTTATGGGTATAATAAGGTTTACCCATAATACCATGTTTTTCCCACACAGTTAAGAGGGAGAATCTGCTGCTGTGGAAAAGGTACTTTTTAAATCAAACTAAATAATAATTATTATGCAATATGTTATAACATAATAATTCATCATTTATCTATTAACTGTGAAATTACTAGTTTGAAGTTATAACTTCAAACATCAGTAATTTGTCAATTAAGCCACCTGCTTGAGTACAGTTTTTGAAAATATAGTAAATTACCTTAAAAACAATATATAATAATTATTTGTATATTACTTACCTATGGTAATGAACCCCTTGCCACCCAGGCCAATTCTGACACTTCTCTCCTACATGTAAAAATCATATTTTTTTGCTAGAAAATTACTTAGAACCCCAAACATTATATATATATATATATTTTAGAAGATACCCTAGGGAATAAAATGGCGGTTGTTGAAACATGCGGTATTTGCACAGTGAGAATTCTATGCATAACTTGTGAATGTGTAACCTGCATGTGTCTGGCTCTGATACTAGCCAGTGCCTCACCAGCCACTGACCTCACCGCATGTCCCTGATACAGGGAGCTTATTTGGTCTCTGCAATCAAATGCATTCAGTTTTCAGAAATAGGGTTCCTCACTTCAGCCCCAGCCACCATCATTATACTGTGGCTGCTTCCTGCAAATCTCTGTAGCTGTACGGCGGGGCAGGAACTCGCTTTTATGGGCGCGTGCACTCCCATTGGCCAGCGGGGGTGCCAATCAGCGAGTGGGGCGGTCTCGATGCCTGCTGGCCACCCGCCATTGTTCCCCGCAGTGACTGTGTAAACAAGGCAGATCCCTGTTCTGAAAGGGAGCTCACATAGATCCTGTCTTTCTGCTATGCAGGAAGACGGATCTGTGTGTTTCCTCAGTCATACAGTTCCCCATACAGTTTGGAACACCTCCCAGGGAACACATTTAACCCCTTGATCGCCCCTGATATTAACTCCTTCCATGCCAGTGTCATTAGTATAATAACAGTGCATATTTTTAGCACTGATTACTGTAATAATGTCACTGGTTCCCAAAAAAAGTGTCAAAAATGTCAGTTAGGTGTCCACTCTCTCCGCCGCAATGTTGCAGTCCCGCTAAAAATAACTGATTGCTGCCATTACTTGTAAAAAAATAAATAAATAAAAATTACATAAATCTATCCCCTATTTTGTAGACGCGATAACTTTTGCACAAACCATTCAATATATGCTTATTGCGATTTTTTTTTTTTACCAAAAAATATGTAGCAGCAGAATACATATTGGCCTAAACTGATGAAGAAATGTGTTTTTTTTTACATTTTTGGGGGGGAAATGTTTTATAGCAGAAAGTAAATAATTTAGTTATCTTTTCAAAATTGTCACTCTTTTTTTGTTTATAGCGCAAAAAATAAGACCCACAGAGGTGATCAGATACCACCAAAAGAAAGCTCTATTTGTGGGAAAAAAAGGACATAAATTTTATTTGGGTACAATGTTGCACGACTGGGCAATTGTCATTTAAAGTGATACAGTGCCGAATCGCAAAAAATGGCCTGGTCATTAAGGGGGAAATCCTTCCGGTCCTTAAGTGGTTAAATTGGTTGCTCTAATTTTCTGTGCTGTATTGATCTTTCTACCATTTTATTTAATGAAGCCTATGGTCTGATTTATAACCATTTTGATAAAACTGTATTTATTTTATTAGGTGCCATCATCAGTGTGTTCTTCCGAATGCTTACCAGGGCAGGAAAAACATCCAAAGGGACAGTATAAATGTTGTTTTTCCTGCATCAGCTGTGCAGCTGGGACTTACCTCTATTCAAATGGTTTGTAGATTATAATAGATACAATATTTTTATATAGCCACATAAAAATGAATACATTTAGTTTGGAAGAGAGACAATGGACTTAAAGCGGTAGTAAACCCGCTGACAAAAAAAAAAAAAAAAAATCCTGCAAGACAATAGCATAATATGTTAGCTTGCATGGCATACTAACATATTATGAAATACTTACCTTAGAACGAGGCCCCCGATGCTCGAGTCGGTCAGCGCTAAGGACGCTGACATGTTTGTCCTCTTCTGTCTTCCGGGTACGCGGCTCCGGCGCTGTGAGTGGCCGGAGCCGCGTGACGTCACTCCCGCGCATGCGCGCGGGAGCTCTTCGCTCCGGCAGCCAGCTCTGAGATGCCGGCCTCCTCGGCCGGATCGTCAGAGCACATGCGCCGCTAAAGTCAGCGGCTGCATGCAGGGCGAATATCTCCTAAACCGTGCAGGTTTAGGGGATATTCTTTTTACCTACAGGTAAGCCTTATTATAGGCTTACCTGTAGGTAAAAACAGCTTTTAGGGTTTACTAACACTTTAAGAGAACAGTCATATGCAAGATCTGACCGTCCATAGGGTTTTCCATATAATGTAAAAACAGGGAAAGGCATTGTTTGTTTGTAGAAGATTCTTGCAAATGTTCAGCTTTACATGTTAGGATGCATGCACCAACTCTGCCTCTCTGTTCTTCTCCTCGGTGCCCCATTCCACCTGTAAATTCAGCTTTAAATGGTATACTCTTTTCTTGACTGGTGTTAACAATGTACTCCCCTGCACTGTAAGGTGACCAGATTTTTAAAATGAAATCTGAGGACATATTTTTTTTTTACTAGTAATGGTGGCAATCAGTGACTTATAGCGGAACTGCAATATTGTGGCGGACAAATTGGACACTAAGTGACACTTTGTGGGAACCAGTGACACTAATACAGTGATCAGTGATATGCACTGTCATTGTACTTTTGACACTGGCTGGGAAAGGGTTAACATCTAGGGCAATCAAAGGGTTAAAGTGGTTGTCAACTCGTGACAACCACTTTAACCTACAGGTAAGCCTATAATAAGGCTTACCTGTAGGTGCCCTGCATATCTCCCAAACCTCCATGGTTCAGGAGATGTACAGTTTCCTAGATGTGCCAACGTCATTTTGGCACATGTGCAGTGAAGAAACGGCCTGATCGCGCCGTGACTGGCGGCTCCCGCGCACATGCGCGGGAGTGACGTCACGCGACTCTGGCCAGTCACAGAGCCGGAGTCGCGGCCTCGGAAGGAAGAGGGGCAGAAGATGGATGCTGCCAGCACAAGGGACAGCGCTGGACATCGCAGGCTTCGTTTGCAGGTAAGTGGCACATAATGGGCTACTATGCGATGCACAGTAGCCCATTATGCATCTACTTTGCAGAGGAATGTAGGGGAAGTAAACCCGATCTGGGTTTACTTCTTCTTTAAATGTGTGCTTAAGAAGTGTGGGGGGGGGGGGAGTTAGGCAGGCAGGTGAACATGAGCCAAGGCAGAAGAACATGCGCTCCGACCAGCACATGATCATCAGAAAGGGGCACAGATAATGGAAAACATATACACCCCCTAAGCTAGTAGGAGTGGGAGTGGGCGTGTGTAATTCTGAATTTTTTTTTTTTAATTCTGCACTGACTGTCTTTGAAATTGCCCGGGCCCCTGTTGAAATCCAATCCGGGGATAGAATGCATGAAAGTAAAAATCCTTGAACCTTTACAATCACTTTCATTTCAATGCCCAGAATATGCCAATGCAGCACAGTGCAAGGCCGGCAATTGAACTTTATGAGGTGTCTGTGTGACTATCTCAAGGTTTATTTAAAAAAAAAAAAAGGAAATAGTGCTATCCTCCGAGTTTAGTGCATAATCCCTGCGCTGATCTCAGCCAGATCACAGTGCACACCAGCTGCTGCTCTGCAATGCAGTAACTGGAGTGAACGAGCCCTTAGTGTATAAGGTTGCTGCTGGCACAGAGAACACTTTTTTTTATGGGAGGACCATTCCAGGTTCTGTAAATATCACTTGGAAATTCAAGAATATGCATTGGTGATCTGCAGCTGACCTCACTTAAGGAGTAAGTGAGTAATAAGCCACACACTTTGTGTAATGCTCGGTATCCTCCATATGAGCTCTGGTTATATTGTAGTGCAAACAAGCCAACAATCTTTGGCATAAGTACTTAGATATATTCAGTATATGCACAGTGCACAGTGGTGCAGAATGGTACAGCACTATATTTACAATCTGCATTACCAGAGGATGGCTTTGGTTGACAGGGGTAATATTCTTTAGAAGATGTATTTGGGACCAGATAGCATCTCAACATGATTCCACGCATCTGTTCCAGATCATGTATCAGAAATGGCCAAGGAGCCTGCGCTAAGCTATCCAACCTCCACAGGAACCTTTCCCTAATCCAGTGTTCCTCAAACTTTTTTGTCTTGCAGCGCACTAAAAAGATCTAAAAGTTTTCATGGCACACCTAAAAAAAATGTAACAATTTTTGTGGCGAAGAATTTATTTTTACGTATATATTTAATTTTAAATTGAATGTGAAGGATGTGCCTGCTTTCGAGAGCGAATCAGATTGAAGCGATTATAATCTTTCAGAGTTCCAGACTTGATTAAGTATTTCTCCATCGGTAAACAATGAAAAAACTTTATTTATAAGCATCAAAGTTGGAATGGAACGGTCTCTATTATTATAATATAATTAGAGAAATCATGTTCTCCCGAGATCTCACACAAGCCTCGCGTTACGAAAGGAACCAATGAATGACAGGCTGACAGAGATTGCGTTTTTATACATGTTACTTTTTTAACTTTTGCGACACTGATTTACCATTTAATTTTTCAATATGTTACATAGAAACATAGAAAAGTGATGACAGAAAAAGACTGAGTAGTCCATCTAGCCCCCTTTTTTTTTGTTTTTGTTTTTTTTTTCCCATTAACCTTGTTGTCTGACTATAGATTTATGTTTGTCCCAAGCATGTTTGAAGCCATTTACTGTTGTTTGTCTCACAACCTCTGTTGGTAGTTTATTCCAATCATCAACCACCCTTTCAGTAAAAGAATACTTTCTAAGATTAGTTTTGAACTTCCCCCCAGTTAGTTTGAGGTCCCCGTGTTCTTGATTTTGGTTTCATATTGAAAAGACTGCCCTCCTGAACCTTATTCACCCCCTTGATGTATTTAAAGGTTTCAATCATGTCTCCCCTCTCCCTTCCTCCTCCAAACTGTACATATTAAGTTCCTGAAGTCGCTCTTGATATGTTTTATCTCCCAGACCTTTCACCATTTTTGTCCCTCCTCTCGAGGCACTGTATGTAATCTCTAAGGGCTCTGTTCCCCTATGAGACTCCCCTTCCCATGTAATAATGGCACAGAGCCACCTATAAGCAGGAAAGCTAAGTCACAGCGGCCCTGTACCTTACAGGATGTCTCCAACTTACAAGTAGACCTCAATGCACTGTCTAATTGGGCGACTGTGTGGCAAATGAGGTTTAATATTGATAAATGTAAACTTATGCATTTGGGGGCTAAGAATATGCATGCATCATACATACCAGGGGCAGTACAACTGGGGGAATTCATAGTGGATAAGGATCTGGGGGTTTTGGTAGATCATAAGCTTAATAATGGCATGCAATGCCAAGCTGCGGTTTCCAAACCAAGCAAAATCCTTTCTTGTGTTAAGAGAGGTATGGACTCCAGAGATAGAGAGATCATTTTGCCCCTGTACAAATCATTAGTAAGACCTCATCTGGAATATGCAGTTCAGTTTTGGGCACCAGTTCTCAAAAAGGATATCGGGTAACTGGAGAAAGTGCAGAGAAGGGCAACCAAACTAATAAGAGGCATGGAGGAGCTCAGCTATGAGGAAAGATTAAAGGAACTGAATTTATTCTCTCTTGAGAAGAGGAGATTAAGGGGGGATATGATCAACATGTACAAATACATAAGTGGTCCATATAGTAAACTTGATGTTGAGTTAATTACTTTAAGGTCATCACAAAGGACAAGGGGGCACTCTTTACGTCTAGAGGAAAAAAGGTTTCATCTTCAAATATGGAAAGGTTTCTTCACAGTTAGAGCTGTGAAAATGTGGAATAGACTCCCCCCAGAGGTAGTTTTGGACAGCACGGTAGATTGCTTTAACAAAGGCCTGGATTCTTTCCTTAATGTAAATAATATAACTGGGTACTAACAATTTTAGGTAAAGTTGATCCAGGGTGAATCCGATTGCCTCTTGGTGGATCAGGAAGGAATTTTTTCCCCCCGTTTATAGCAAATTGGATCACACTTTTCTGGGGTTTTTTGCCTTCCTCTGGATCAACTGTGGGTGAAGGCGTTAGGGAAAATCTGTGCCTTTTTTGGACATTAGCGCTATTTAAACCCCCATTGCCTTGCAGCAAGTGCTGTCCGTTCTACAGCATCTGAGTACCTGTGAGCCCCAGCTCTGTTCCTGTTTTCCAGTACCTGTGACCCTTCCTGTTTCCCGTGTGACCTGGCTTGACGTGACCTGCTGATATCTACCTGCACCGACCCTGGCTATCCACGACCACCTGATTGTCTGATCCTTCTGTACTTCCGCTGCCAGCTCAATAACGAACTTTGCTTGGACTTGACCATTTCTCTTGCCTGACCCCTTTGCACCGCACAGCCAGCCAGTTGCCAACCCTGCCTGTACTACCACTCTTCTGATCTGCACGACCACCTGGGATCTCACTTCACCATCAGTGACCACCCAGCCCTCGTGCCATCCCGCACTCTTGGACTCCCTGTCTGCTCTACCAGGGGTCCCTGAATCGGGTGCGCAAAAGTGGTTGTTCCCTGCATAAGCCAGACTCCACCACCAGGATTCTGACAGAAGGATTGCACAGGGTGGGCCATTTATATGGATACACCTTAATAAAATGGGAATGGTTGGTGATATTAACTTCCTGTTTGTGGCACATTAGTTTATGTGAGGGGGGAAACTTTTCAAGATGGGTGGTGACCATATAAGTGGTCAGATACTTGTAAATAACTCATGAAAAAATAAAGTTATGTTAAAACCAAGCACACCATTGTTTTTCTTGTGAAATTCCCAATAAGTTTGATGTGTCACATGACCCTCTTCCTATTGAAAAAACAAAAGTTGGATTCAAAATGGCCAACTTCAAAATGGCCGCCATGGTCACCACCCATCTTGAAAAGTTTCCCACCTCACATATACTAATGTGCCACAAGCAGGAAGTTAATATCACCAACCATTCCCATTTTATTAAGGTGTATCCATATAAATGGCCCTGTATATGGGATTGTATGGTTGATTTTACAATTTTTTTTTTTTTGGTTGAACTAGATGGATTTGTGTCTTTTTTCAACCTGACTAACTATGTAACTATGTGTGCAGCCCTATCTGTGCAGCCTATCAGTGCTCCTTATGAGTGCAGCCTCATCAGGGCATCCTCACATCAGTGCCCATCAGTGCCACCTCATCAGAGCCCATCAGTATAGGAGAAAAAATACTATTTTGCAAGAATTTTATAACAAACTAAGAAAAACATTTTTTTTCAAAATGTTCAGACTTTTTTCGTTGGTTTAGCAAAAAAATAAAAACCCAGTGATGATTAAATACCAGCAAAAGAAAGCTCTATCTGTCTCAAAAGAATTATAAGAATTTCATATGGGTACAGTGCTGCATGACCCACAATTATCATTCAAAGTGCAACAGCACTGAAAGCTGAAAATTGGCCTGGACAGGAAGGGGGTGTAAGCGCCCACTATTGAAGTGGTTAAGAGCTCTTTCACACTGATGTGCTTTTGATGCAGTTTTGTTTCATTTTCATTGACTTACAATGGAAGGTGCCTTTTGGTGGGCTTTTGATAAACTTCACCAAAGATGCAGCATGCAGCACTGTTCAAAGTGCAGTGCGCCTGCAGTGTAAACAGTTACATAGGATTAAATTGGGAATCATTTTTAAAAGCGCGGTAAAATCACATCAGTGCGAAAGGGGCCTAAAGGATTGGTAACACCCCACCAATGTGTTCTTATGAAGCGAAGTGTTCTGACAGTTGTGTTTTCTCATATACTGCAATACGTGATAATGCTACCCTATTTCTACACTGCTAAAACAAAAACACTCTGTTCTGACCAGCTACAGAGATTGTTCAACCTGTCTGCATTTCCAAGGCTCTCAATAGCGTTCATGAGTTCATTGCTACCTACTTATGAGGACACTCAAATTAGTTATCTAAAAATGTTGCATATTATAAACTTGAATAAATGATGTGCTAAATTGCGCCTTGGGATAACAGATGTGAATATTATCAAAAAACTATGTGAACTGAAGTAAATATTAAATCAATAAATTATCCACAAACAATATATATATACAAGTGGTAAATAAAATAATCTACCACCCTATTATAAACTTGGTCTTAGTGCCAGGGCCAAAGGGAGGTCCTTTGGCAGGCTCAGTGGCATGTCATAAACTGGATGGGGAAGAGCCTTAATTGGAACCGTAGAAATCAGAATCTGTATTGATTCATTATATCACAAAAACACTTTATATAAAGATATTATAATATAAAAACGATTCCATAAGTAATTATGACATCATCATCTTCTTTTGCAGGTACCTGTGTGGCTTGTAGAGAAGATCAATGGTCCAAAGAAAGGAGCACCGTCTGCTTGGATAAAACTAGAATTTTTATGACTTTGACTAACCCTATGACTATAAGTTTGTTATCTATAACAGTTTTGGGGATACTGATTAACATTGTGATCACGGTGACCTTTTTTGTCCAATTAAAAAGCCCAGTGGTGAAAGCTGCAGGAGGAAGAATGTGTTTCCTTATGCTCTCATCACTGACAGTCTCCTATCTCAGCATCCTGGCCTACCTGGGCGAGCCTGGAATGGTGAAATGCATCTTGAGACTCCCCATATATAGTATTGCTCTTACTGTCAGTTTCTCCTATATTTCCATACGTTCCTTTCAGATAGTCTGTATATTTAAGATGGCTTCTAAGCTCCCAGCAACTTTTGATTACTGGGTAAAACAGAATGGGCAGTACATCTGCCTGGGCTTCCTTTGTGGTGTGCAGGTTTTTATCGCTATGATCTGGATCATCATCAACCCACCTACTGCTACCACCATAGAGCTGAACTCTGACCAAGTTCTATTGGAATGCAGTCAGTTTGGCTCTATGTACAATATCTTCCAGTTTAGCTACAATGTTATTCTAAGCCTTCTGTGCTTTACTTTTTCTTACATGGGCAAGGAGTTACCCAAAAACTACAGTGAGGCCAAATGTATCACGTTTGCCATGTTGATTTTTTTTGTGGTTTGTATCTCTTTCTTTACTGCCCAACTAATTGACGTTGGGGAGTACATCACTGTAATTAATGCAGGCCTGGCTTGGCTCAGTCTGATGGGAATTAAAGGTGGGTATTTCTTCCCCAAATGTTACATCATTTTCTGCCATCCACAATTTAACACCACAAAGCACTTCCAAACAACCATCCAGTCTTACACGAAAAGGGGGAGTGGAAGCACCAAATAACGCCAAGCCATCCAGGCTGGATGGAACATGTTCCCAGGGCTGTCTTTAATATTGATTGAACCCTGGGAAAATATTTTCTTGGCCCCCCCAATTTCACTGCAATGCAATCCAGTGCAATTTCACTTTCCACCTGCTCTGAGACATACGATAAATAGCAACTAGACTCAAAATCAGTTTACTGAATCAGATCAGCAGTGATTTTGATTGGTTGCCAGAGGTTACAGCATATCATTACCAGTTACTAACTGGTTGCTAGAGGTTACAGCACACATTACAGCTCACTGATTGGTTGCTAGAGGTTACAGCACATCATCTCCTCACTGCCTGCACACCATGGACTGGGGAGCGCAAAGTCACTTTCCTGACACCACAGAAATGTGCTGCCCTTTGGAGATCGTTGGTCAATCATTGACCATTACTATACGACATTGGAGACCGTTGGTTAGTTTTAGTGACGACTAGACTAAGTCATTTGACTAAAACTCAGATCAACGATAAATAGCATACAGAGTCTCGTCCACCTTTCACTTTAACGTGACCT
>BLSH010240552.1:129258-141982 GCA_018402905.1 Glandirana rugosa
CACCGCCACTTCCACCTACACTGCCACGGTCACGGCCTAGTCAACCTCTAGGCTCCTACTCCACATCCACCCCCCTTCCCATTTTTTTTATTTGATTTTAATTTATTTTCCCTCTCCCCATTTTTTGTAGGGCACTTGCCCTAGTTTGAAGATGATTTTAGAACAGTTATATGGCTTCTACCGTTAATTAATACTTTTCAGACACAGTTTGAAGATGATCCACATTCACCTCCATTTTTGCATTTTTTATGTTTTTATTTTTTTAAAAATATTTAAAGTTATTTCCCTGTCCCCATTTTTTTGTAGGGCACTTGCCCTACCCTTACCCCCATTTTACTTCCTTTTGCAGCCCTCTGGGGCTTTCCATGACTTTGTTACAGCCATTTTTGTGCCTAAAAGTTCGGGTCCCCATTGATTTCAATGGGGTTCCGTCCGGACCCGGACCCGGACTTTGTCCCGAAGTTCGGACGGACCAGCAGAACCCGAACGTCCAGGTGTTCGCTCAACTCTAATTTTGAGGTATTTGTGGATGAGACTCTTTATCTTCTCAGATAGTAAAGCTGCCCATTCTTCTTGACAAAAAGCCCAGTTGTGGTTGAAATTTTGAGTTGGTCTACCTGACCGTGGTTTGGTTTCAACAGAACTCCTAATTTTCCAAGTCTTGATTAGAGTTTGAACACTGCTGTTTGGCATTCTCAATTCCTTGGATTTTTTATATCCCTTTCCTGTTTTATACAGTTCAACTACTTTTTCCCGCAGATCCTTTGACAATTATTTTGCTTTCCCCATGACTCAGAATCCAGAAACCTCAGTGGAGCACTGGATGAAAGATGCAAGGGTCTGTCAGGAGTCCAGAAACTCATTGACCTTTTATACACACACACACTAATTACAAGCAAACAGATCACAGGTGAGGATGGTTATCTTTAATAGCCATTCAAACCCCTTTGTGTCAACTTGTGTGCATGTTATCAGGCCAAAATCACCAGGGTATGTAGACTTTTGATCAGGGTCATTTGGGTAGTTTCTGTTGTCATTATGATTTAAAAAGAGTAAACACAGCTGATTGATAATAAATGGCTTCAGCCACACACTAACCATGAGTGAAAGAAATTTTTTTGTGTTATCATTCATATTCTCTGAAAAATGGCCAAGAAATCATAAATTCTACCAGGGTATGTAAACTTATGAGCACAACTGTATATATACATATATATATATATATATATATATATATATATATATATATATATATAAATAAAATGCACCCTCTACCTGTAGGTAGGTGCTAGAAGTAAGTCTTTTGTTAGGTAAGGTAAATTTAGCCAGGCCTGGTGAGTTTGCAGGCCTGGTTGTTTTGATTCTGGGCTGGGAGTGGCTCAATTAGGACGGGGGCAGTCCAACAGATGATGTCACTAGACCTTCCTACCATCTTCTGGAAAGCACTGGAACTTTCCAGAGTGAAGGTGGGACAAGAGGTGTCATCATCTGGAGTGTTATGGAATCCCCAATCTGGATTGGCAGGGAGCAGGCCTTCTTAAGAGAGGTGAAGAATGGCACCAGTGGGGAAGTGCAAATTAGGAGACATGGCCACTAGATGGCAGAGGACACCATCCAACAAGTTATAGTCCTTATTAGTCCTTTTATGCAAAGTCCATAACAGTGTAAATGTGGTGGTGATGTACCAGCAAGAAGGGGCAGCAGCCGAGAGAGTATAAGCAGCTCTGTGGGAAGAAAAAAAGGGGACGAGGTGCGCCAGACCTAAGTGCAGTATATCAGCCACAATTTATTAAAATCAAAGGGGTACTCACAAAGACTCTGAAATAATAGGTGCTCAGCAAAGGGGTTGTTGTTCCAAATGTACCTGGTTTCCCAAAGCCCCATGGTTATGTTAGCATAACTGGGGGCAAAATTTGCCCCCATTGCTGTGCCCTGTTTTTGTAAATAATAGTCACCCTTAAACTAGAAATAATTATGTTCCAAGCAGAATCTAGGGTGAAGGGACATTTCTTCTGCCAAAAAATGTGTTATGGCCATTAGGCCTACCTCATGAGGTATTGAGGTGTACAGTGAACATATGTCAAGGGATGCCCACAGGTAGGAAGTTTCCCAACTGTAGGGCTGTAGGAGTTCCAAAAGGTGGGTCCCGTCACAAATGTATGCAGGTAAGGCCTGGGCTATAGGCTGCAGAAAGTGACCAACATATTCCGATTTTTGTCCCACGGCGCTTGTGCGTTCCAGATCACACACAGACGGCAACAGACAGCTGGCCAGCCGGCCAGCCATCTCCCTCTTCTGTTCTACCCTGGATCCCGATTCCGAAATACATGTAGGAATGTGACACAGCAGTCCGGCTCCAGCCGGTTTATATGCCTGTTATTTCAGAGTCTTTGTGAGTACCCATTTGGCTCCTTGATATACTGCACTTAGGTCTGGCTCACCTTGTCCCCCCCCTTTTTTTTAGGCCTTCTCATATACTCTGGGTCAGTCTGGGAGGAGTTCGGTGGTGGAGCTGGGGAGTTACAGAGATGTGATAGTGTAGAGGCTGTCGTGAGGGGAGCCCCCAGTCTGGGGGTGGGGGGGTGAATCTGACCAGGGAGAGCTCGGGTGTAGCCAGGAGGTGGAAGATCCTGGTGGCAGACACAAGGGAGCGGAAAAGACAGCGGAGAGAGAGAGAATTATCTGGAGAGATCTCTGGGAGGAACTACAAGTCACAGTGGTGAGTGACACACAATCCGGGGCATACTGTAGAAGCATGCCAGAGCAGATTGGGGTGAGAGACAGTCTGAGAAGGATGCAGAAGCCGGTCAGGAACTGTGGTGTCATGTTGGAAGTGGAGAGGACCGGTGCAGCCAGGAGGGCTGGTGGGGTCCTGAAGAGGATGGGCTGGGAGCAGTAGTCCATCAGGCCAGCTAGCACAGTAGAACTGTTCTTTTTGTCTATGTAATGGGGATCCCCTCTCCCTACCTGTAATGGGTGGACCGGAGGATGTGCTAATCTGCGGCAGGCCTCACATGTGCTAGCTGGACCGGAGGTGAACAGAAAATGGAGGCTGGTAAATTTCCTTTCAGGCCACAGGAGTAACGCAAGCAATTTTTTTATATTTATCTTGATCTCATCAGACCATGGGATTTGGTTCCAGTAGTCCATGTCCTTAGTCTGCTTGTCTTCAGCAAATTGTTTGCAGGCTTTCTTGTGCATCAACTTTGGAAGAGGCTTCCTTCTGGGATGACAGCCATGCAGGCCAGATGCCATTAAATGTGAGCGTTTTCCCACTCAAGTCAGTTACGACAATGAATTGCAGTCAGGTCGAGACCACGATGAAGATGATGGGCATGCAGATGAGCTTCCCTGAGACGGTTTCTGAGAGTTTGTGCAGAAATTCTTTGAATATGCAGGGTTGGCTGGTCTCAGATGATCTTGGAGGTGAAGATGCTGGATGTGGAGGTCCTGGACTGGTGTGGTTACACGTGGTCTGCCGTTTTGACACAGACGGTTGGATGTACTGCCAAATTCTCTGAAACGCCTTTGGAGAAGGCTCTTATGGAAGAGAAATGAACATTCAGTTCAAGGGCAACAGCTCTGGTGGACATTCCTGCAGTCAGTATGCCAGTTGCACGCTCCCTCAAAAGTTGCAACATCTGTGGCATTGTGCTGTGTGCTAAAACTGCACATTTTAGAGTGGTCTTTTATTGTGACCAGCCTAAGGCACACCTGTGCAATAATCTTGCTGTCTAATTAGCATCTTAATATGCCACACCTGTGAGGTGGATGGATTATCTTGGCAAAAAAGAAGTGCTCACTAACGCAGATTTAGACAGATTTGTGAACAATATTTGAGAGAAATAGGCCTTTTGTGTACATAGAAAAAGTCATAGATCTTTGCGTTCAGCTCATGATAAATAGAGGCAAACACAAATGTGTTGCATTTATAATTTTGCTCAGTGCATATACAGTATCTCACAAAAGTGAATACACCCCTCCCATTTTTGTAAATATTTTATTCTATCTTTTCATGTGACAACACTGAAGAAATGACACTTTGCTACAATGTAAAGTAGTGAGTGTACAGCTTGTATAACAGCGTAAATTTGCTATCCTCTCAAAATAACTCAACACACAGCCATTAATGTCTAAGCCAATGGCAACAAAAGTGAGTACATACCCAAGTGAAAATGTCCAAATTGGGCCCAATTAGCCATTTTCCCTCCCTGGTGTCATGTGACTCATTAGTGTTACAAGGTCTCAGGTGTGAATGGGGAGCAGATGCGTTAAATTTGGTGTTATCGCTCTCACTCTCCCATACTGGTCACTAGAAGTTCAACATGGTACCTCATGGCAAAGAAACTCTCTGAGGATCTGAAAAAAAGAATTGTTGCTCTACATAAAGATGGCCTAGGCTATAAGAAGACTACCAAGACCCTGAAACTGAGCTGCAGCACAGTGGCCAAGACCATACAGCGGTTTAACAGGACAGGTTCCACTCAGAACAGGCCTTACCATGGTCGACCAAAGGAGTTGAGTGCACATGCTCAGCATCATCTCTAGAGGTTGTCTTTGGGAAATAGACGTATGAGTGCTACCAGCATTGCTGCAGAGGTTGAAGGGGTGGGGGGCTCAGTCTGTCAGTGCTCAGACCATACGCCGCACACTGCATCAAATTGGTCTGCATGGCTGTCATCCCAGAAGGAAGCCTCTTCCAAAGTTGATGCACAAGACAGCCTGCAAACAATTTGCTGAAGACAAGCACCCTAAGGACATGGACTACTGGAACCAAATACCATGGTCTGATGAGATCAAGATAAATATAAAAAAAAAAAAAAAAAACACCATTACGGTGGTGGTTAGATCACATCCTTCTTTTTAGACCAAGATAAACTTGTTTGGTTCAGATGGTGTCAAGCGTGTGTGGCGGTAACCAGGTGAGGAGTACAAAGACAAGTGTGTCTTGTCTACAGTCAAGTATGGTGGTGGAAGTGTCATGGTCTGGGGCTCCATGAGTGCTGCCAGCACTGGAGAGCTACGGTTCATTGAGGGAACCATGAATGCCAACATGTACTGTGACATACTGAAGCAGAGCATGATCCCATCTCTTCGGCGACTGGGTCGCAGGGCAGTATTCCAACATGATAATGACACCAAACAAACCTCCAAGACGACCACTGCCTTGCTAAAGAAGCTGAGGGTAAAGGTGATGGACTGGCCAAGCATGTCTCCAGACCTAAACCCTATTGAGCATCTGTAGGGCATCCTCAAATGGAAGGTGGAGGAGCGCAAGGTCTCTAACATCCACCAGTTCCATGATGTTCTCATGGAGGAGTAGAAGAGGACTTCAGTGGCAACCTGTGAAGCTCTGGTGAACTCCATGTCAAAGAGGGTTAAGGTAGTGCTAGAAAATAATGGTGGCCACACAAAATATTGACACTTTGGGCCCAATTTGGACATTTTCACTTACGGGTGTACTCATTTTGTTGCCAGCGGTTCAGACATTAATGGCTGTGTGTTGAGTTATTTTGAGGGGACAGCAAATTTACACTGGTATACAAGTTGTACACTCTTTAGCAAAGTGTAATTTCTTCAGTGTTGGCACATAAAAAGATATAATAAAATATTTACTAAAATGTGAGGAGTGTAATCACTTTTGTGAGATACAATATATATATATACACACATGCAGGGTTTTTGTTTTGTTAGAGAATAGGTGCAGGAACTGATGCCTTCCCCTTAAAAATATACAGGGTTCATTCTGCTATGCACACAGTGCAAAGTTCAGATTGAGTGTATTACACACAGGGTGCAGGGTTCAATAGTGTGTTACAGGATGGCAGGGATAAGGAGTACCTTACAAACAGAGTGCAGGGTTCAGGAGTGTGCTACACACAGAGTGCAGGGTTCAGGGTTGTGCTATGCTCAGATTTCGGGGTTCAGAAGTGTACTATGCACAGGAGGAGTTTGCTATGCACAGTTCAGGGTTCACAAAGTGCAGGGATCAGGATTTGCTAAGTGTATGGTGCAGGGTTTAGGAGCACATTTCCCACAGAGCACAGGGTTCAAGATTGTGCTATGACCACAATGCAGGGTTTAGGAGTGCATTTCACACAGGGTGGTAGGGTTCAGGACTGTACTATGTGCAGCATTCAGAAGTTTGCTATGTACAGGGTGCAGGGTTTGGGGGTGTATTTCATGCAGGGTTAAGGAGTGCTCTATACACAGAATACAGAGTTTAAGAGTGCGCAATGTTCAGAGTTCAGTTTTTGGATTGTGCTATGTACATGTTGCAGGGTTCGGGAGTGCTTTATGCTTGAGTTACGGGGTTCTGGATTGCGCTAAGCACAGAGTGCAGGGTTCAGCCCTCTTCCACAGCCGCTCACCTCTGCGTTCCCCATCCACATCTCACTTCTCCACCTCTTCAGGTCTGACCTCTGCACCCCATTCCCTACTCTGACACTCTTCATACACTCCCCTTCCACTGCCGCCCCCACCCCCCCAAAGTTCCATGTCTTCCACACGTTTACCTATAAAAGCATCTCACAGCACACAAATTTGGCTCTGCCTATCTCCCACCAGGCAAAAGAAGAGGACAACAGAGGTGACACCCCTCTCCCACCCATTAACACACAGTACCCGGCCAGCTGACTGTGAATGCTGGGGCAGATAGGGTTTTGTGGGAGCCGCCAAGAGAGGTGAGCTATTGAGCTGGCAGTTGTAAACACAGAAGCAGCGGTATATGTTTACCGGTGACAGTAGTGAGCAGAGCACAGGGCTAAAGCCGAATGTTTTTTTATTGATAAAATATATATTTACTGTATATGTAGCACCCTCCTAGGTAGGTGCTAGGATTAGTGTATAATAGTTTTTGGTTGCTCTGCTTCACAGAGAGACAGTTAGGACCTAGAAGTCACTTCTGTTATAAATCCTGTCAGCGGTAATGTGGTCTGAGCTTGTGAATGCGCAGCTCAGACCACATTTACGTCCCGCTCCGCGATCCACTGCAATGTGACTCTGACGTCTCTGCAACTGGCGATGCATACTAGTACATTATGACTGCCGGGGACCATTTTTTAGCATTGTTATGGGGACTTTACTACCACTTTAACAGAGAGCAGTGATTGGCTAATGTAGTCTGCTCAGTGTGCTCTGGTGCTGCTCATGCTGTCTTGAAGATTCACACTGTCCTGGCAACAATGGAAAATGCTGGATGGTAGGCAGAAACCTTGCAGATAGGAGCATGAATATTCATACAGCCCTGGCCAATTAGAAGGGGGGGGGGGGGTGTGCCCCTATGCATACTGGATGCCTGTATTTATTTTCAAGAAGCACATGGGCACTTGGTGATTCCTAGCAAAAGATTGCACTAGGTCAGGGGAGAGGCGCTGTCTCCCCCGGCACTTGCTGCCATGTGGCCTTAGGTGGGTGACATGGAGGGCCTGAATAGCTGACAGTGGGAGAGTCTACAGTGCATCTGGCCTGGTATCATAGAAAGAGAAGGCTGCCAGTGGTGCTTCAGGAGCCTTGTGAGTACAGACACCCTAAGGATCCTTAGACAGTTAACCCCCCTCTTGTGCTCTAAGTCAGCTGAGGGTCCACACAAAGAGAACACTGACTAGTGTTCTTAAAGATTTGTCCAGGACTGTCCACTACTTTACTAGGGGACATAGCTCAGCTCTTCAATCAGTGTGCTGCAACTGTGAAGAAGTCTGTATCTGCCTTCTACAAGCCAAGTTTCACTAGAAAAGGAAGTTAGAGTCCTCGGTGTGAATAGTTCAATTTCGAGTATCCTACTATACCCCTTCCCTATCCAAGTTCTCCTAAAAAAAAATGAAATAAAAAAATCCTAGACTGGTTATTGGAGGCAACAAGCAGAAGTGTGTGTGTGCACCTGACTGTGTGGATCTACCTTCTACCTGGCTGCAGAGCAAACTGGGAAAGACCTGGGCAAAATACCTGCGGGGGTAACAATACATATATATTTATATATTCAGTATATATGGCAGGGTTGTGTATGGTGTATATGTGTTTTCTAGGTTTCTCACCTACACATGGTAAGAGGCTCTGTCACGTACCTGGCGGACGAGTCTGACTTATGCAGGGGTTACCTCTCTTGCGGCCCTGGTTCGAGAATCCCTAATAGTGTAGACAGGGAGTTCAGGAGCACAGGGGGGCGCAAGGGCTGGACTGGATCACTTGCTGGTGCATGAAGGTCCACTAGAGCTCGTGCTGAGCAGAAGAGTAGTCGTGCGGTCCGGGTCGGCAACGCTGTAGAACAGACAGCACCTGCTACAGGGTGCACACTGTTTAAATAGTCAGCACAGTCTTCTTCTAACAGGCTCCAAGAGACTAACACTTTTATTTTCTCAGTTTTTAATACATTCTGGTTTGGATGCTGTAGCCCAGAGGCTTTGCAGAGTTTTGGTGGAATAAAGACTCCATCCCCAGATCCACAGCCTACCTGGTACCCAGATCTTATTATCCAATGTCAACTGGATTGTGTTTGTTTATTGCCTTGCTGAATATAAGCGCAGGACAAATCTGCTTGGACTGTTCTTAGGTGTCCCTGTCTTGTACATGGTTTACTGCTGCCACTACAGCTGAGCCTGTCCATGTTACAATATATATACTATATAAAGTATATATAATGTACTGTTTCTGAAGATGTTGAGATTAATCATTTCAGGAAATACTTTGTTGTCCTGCTAGCAGATCATCATGGGGCCTACTTCTACTGTCACGGTTATTTAAATTTACCATCTATTCATACCTCCCAACCATCCCGGGTTTGCCGGGACTGTCCCAGCATTTGATGCAAGTCCAGGCGTCCCAGTGAATGAAGGCTGAGTTCCGGAGTGGAGTCAAGTGCCAGAAAAAGTTATGGCACTTGGCTCCAGCAACTGTGCACTGCAGGGGCATGCTAGTGCAGCCACCAGCAGAGTTTCTTGTCAGCCGGAATGTTCTGCGTCCTCCGGTGCTGTTCACCTTTCTCCTTGCTTACTGCTGTCACTTGTAAAGTGCTGCTTCCGTATTTACAAGTGACAGCCACACAGAACCCCCTCCACCCCCCTGCATATTTCTATACAAAAGTAGAGGAGGGAGGGGGTGGGGAATCTACGAGGGCCGTGGCCACTGTCAGCTCTTTAATTCAGAATATCAGGCTGCCAGCGGGGGTGTGTAGGTTGTAGCTGCTCTTTTGCAGCAGCCCCATTCTTTCAGAGGATGTGTGGGGAAGAAAGCTTGGGGAGAACTTGGGAGTACACAGCACATTCCTTAGCCCTGCACTCAGTACGTAGCACACCTCTCAACCCTGCAATCTTTATGTAGCCCATCCCTCATGCAGGGCGCCAGACGCTTGCATTCCAATGGGTTTTTTTTTTTAGAAGCACATGATTAGAGCCAGAGGTTTTAATTGGTCTTAAAAAGGGTGGGTTCAGGGAGCAGAGCACTGGACCCCGAGTCCACCCAGTTGTGTGACAATAGCAAATTAATATTTGCTATTGTATTCCTGATTCTCCTCCCGGCCAATCCCGGATCAGGAAGCAGGACCTGAGGCCTGATTGGTCAAGAGGAGAAGTGATCCTAATGGCTGCCGAGGAGAAGGTGGAGGAAGGAGACACAGGGGAAGCCACGCCGCCATGAAGCTGAGGAAGGTGGAGGCGCCAATGCTGGCATATATAAGGCTAGCTAAACAGTGATACAATTCCACTAAGGTTGGTGGGCAGTGAGAGACCTGCCTCCTCTCATTCAAATTCGTATTCATCAGGGCATGTTTAACCACCTAGCAGATCTTTATGCAGGCTACACACTTGGTGCGGCAACTGCCCCTCTTTCTGCGGAGACTGAAGACTGGCCGCTGCTGGACAAAATACATTTTGAAATGAATGCTGCAAAAGATAACAAGTGCATGCAATGTTTATTAACACTTGGAAGGTGATAGGAAACATGCCCCTGAGTAAAATAAGGGGCTTCCACTGCTGATCTTCTAAAATGCCAGTTGCCTGGCTTCAATACTCTCTGACCTACTGAGCCAAAACAGCATACTGTCAGAACTTATAATCTTGTAAATTGTGTCCCTCACAGTACTGAGGTAATGGATAAGCATGACAGCCAAGCGACTAGTATTTTCAGTAAAATAGATCAACAATGACAATCTCTATATTCTCTAAGTTTCCTTTAAAATAGAAAAAATATAACTAAAGGCATTTTTTTTCATTGGAGATAGAATAAGGGATGATTATAATCCCTATCTTGTTTTTTTTGTTTGTTTTTTGCCTTCTGTCACCATCAATGTCACAACAGGAAGTGATAGGAAATCCTTCCAATGTTTCGGAATTCCAGTTTGTCACCAAGGTCCCCATTGGATATTTGAAAATAGAAAATTGTATTAAATACTTGCCTTAATGTCCTTTCCTGATGCCAATCCATGGCATCATACAAGCAATATAGCTCCCCCCTATGTCCACCCACAGAACCTGTTTCAATCTATAAAAGGAACACTAGAGCAACCTCCCTCATTCTCCATAAAAATAACAAGGTCAAAAAAGGGAGGGTACATATGCTGCCATGGATTGGCGTCAGGAAAGAAAAATTACGGTATAGTATTTTCTGTTTTCCTGACGCCATCATGGTAGCATACGTGTGATAGATAACAAGCTAAACAGGGAGGGCTAAAATGTATAATCCAACTTCATTACAATGGACATGAATGCCTTGACCGTCATTCTGTTGAAGTCCATTGATGTACGAGGCCCTGGATCTTTCCTGTAGGGCCTGAGGCAGGTGCACTGCATGAACCAGGCTGCTGCTTTGCAGATGTCTCCACAGGCATTTTGCATGCGCTGCCAGAACTTAAAGACATAAAATTGGACCTAGCTGAATGAGCCTCTATCTGGAGGCTCTTGCCTGGCCGCACTGTAAGTTTTCTGGATGACCTTGACTCTTCAAGATGACAAGGTTTTGCTGTAGGTTCCTCTCCTGAATTTGCCTGAAGGAAACACAAACAGCCTTCTGGTGAATTTTAACTAGTAAGCTGCTTGAAGGTAGGCATTTTAGACACTTGATACATCCAGTGTAGGTTAGGTACTGTCTCTGCTGCAAAGGATAGAACCGCCACTTTGTTTGTAGGATGAATACAGAAGCCACTTTGGGAACAAGGTATAGGCCACCACTTCTCCAGAAGGAATAAGATGCAGGACTCTGTAGCTCCAAGTGCTTGCAGATCCAGTACCCTGCCCCTTGAAGTTATTGCCTGAAGGTATTGAGGGACACTGCCTCTCGAGTGATGTCCCACTGAGGACTGCTTTCTGATGATGCAAACAGACTCATGGCAAGGAAATCCAGGACCAGAATAAAAACCCACTGGGGAACCTTATTCCTCCTCAGGGGCAAATTCTCAGGACCACCTCCTGAAGTGTTCCCCTGACAGCTCACACACCCATTTTCCCTGGTGAAAGCTGAAATTTGAGCCCTTAGGGAACCAGGCTGAGCCCCATAACCAGATCAATGTGAAGAAATGATAGCAACTGGGCAACCTCTGGGGTGTGAGGACCACAATTCTGCTCAGCTGCAAAGACTGTGAATCTTTTCCAGACTTTGGCGTAAATAGCGTTTTTTGACGTCCTTTCTGGAACCTTGCCAGGATTGAACCACTTCCAGAGGTTGGCCGAGTCCCCCAATCCTTCCCTCTCAATTTCCAGTCCTTCCTGGGACAGGTGTTGTGGAAACACTGGTAGATGAAGTGCTTGGTCCTGACAAGGTTCCATTGCTAGGGTAAACCCAAGGCCTGTGGGCCAGTCGGCATGCTTGCTATCACAGTGAGACCCTCAGACAACAGTCTCCCCCAGGGCTGGGCTGGGACAAAAATTTGGCCCTGGAATTCATCCAGACCGGCCCACTTTAATTTTGCAAATGCGCACAAATACTGTACATAAACTATACGCAATTGCGCAAAAAAACATAAGTAGCATAACATAAGTCCTCACACATCTTTTATTATTTCACTTATTCTCCTCTGTATTTTTCTCCTCATTATCACATCCCTACATGAAGTGGGAGGGCTAACGTCGTGCAGGCACATTGCTACAGCCTAATTGGCTGGAATTTCAGAAACTGGCATTGCTGCAAGCCAATTGCTGCCTTTCAGCAATGCAGCGCGCTGAGGCTGAGCTGGGTTGCGCACTATGAAGTGAGGTGATGGGGAGTGAGGATGACAGGCCCTCCCATACCGGCTGGCCAGACAGAGTCCCTTACATCAGGGTCCCCAGAGAGCCCCTCTTTACATCAGGGTCCCCAGAGAGCCCCCCCCTTACATCAGAGTTCCCAAAAAGCCACTCTTTACATCAGGGTCCCCAGAGAGCCCCTCTTTACATCAGGGTCCCCAGAGAGCCCCTCTTTACATCAGGGTCCCCAGAGAGCTCCTCCCTTTACATCAGGGTCCCCAGAGAGCTCCCCTTTACATCAGGGTCCCCAGAGAGCTCCCCACTTACATCAGGGTCCCAGAGAGCTCCCCCTTTACATCAGGGTCCCCAGAGAGCTCCCCCTTTACATCAGGGTTCCCAGAGAGCCTCCCTTTCATCAGGCCTGGAACTACAATTTCCTCTCGAGAGACCCCTGGGACTACATTTCCCCCTCGAGAGACACCTGGGACTACTTTCCCTCCGAGAGACCCTTGGGACTACATTTCCCCCTCGAGAGACCCCTGGGACTACATTTCCCCCTCGAGAGACCCTGGGAC
>BLSH010240552.1:149280-223080 GCA_018402905.1 Glandirana rugosa
AGGACCATTATCTTTTTTCGTACGGTCCTGGAGAATTGGTGAAGTCGGGGCCTTCCTAAAGTGTGAAATCCTGGTCTCGTGAAAAACTCTAAGCCACGACGCAGCGAAATTGACTGTTAACGTGCCAGCACGCTGCAACATGGGTTTGCTTTAAACACAGGAAAAAAAAGAGGTGTTTATCTCGAAAGAAAACCACCATAAACTAGTGGAGACACAGTAAAGACTAGCGGCGATATTTGTTTTCTTATAAATGCCGATTGCGATTTTTTTTACCAAAAATATGAGGAAGAATATAAATCGGCCAAAACCGATGAAAAAAATGTTTTTTTATATTTTTTTTTTGGATTTGTATTTTAGCAAAAAGTAAGAAATTTGGGATTTTTTGCAAAATTGTCGCTCTTCTTTTGTTTATAGCGGCGATCAGAAATGACACAGAGGTGATCAAATACCACCAAAAGAAAGCTCTATTTGTGGAGAAAAAAAAGGACACAAATTTCGTTTGGGTACAACGTCGCACGACCGTGCAATTGTCAGTTAAAGCGACGCAGCACCGAATCTCAAAAAGTGCTCTGGTCCTAAAGTGTGAAATCCTTCCGGGGCTGAAGTGGTTAAGAGGTCCTGGCATGCTTTTTTCTATTACCAGGAATGTTTACATTTCTTGTAATAGGACTAAAAGTGATCTTTTTTTTTTTTAAAGAACAGTATAAAAATTAAAAAGGAAAATAAATAATTTAAAAAAAATTGAGTGGGCTCCATCCCGTCAAGCTCGCGTGCAGAAGCCAACGCATACATAAGTCCCGCCCACATATGAAAACGGTGTTCAGACCACACATGTGAGGTATCGCCGCGATTGTTAGAGCGAGAGCAATAATTATAGCACTAGACCTCCTCTGTAACTTAAAACTGCTAACCTATAGAATTTTTTAAACATCGCCAATGAAGATTTTTAAGTTGCAAAGTTCTCGCCATTCCGCGAGCGGACGCAATTTTGAAGCATGACATGTTGGGTATCATTTTACTCGGCGGGACATTATCTTTCACAATATGGAAAGAAATTGGCCTAACTTTACTGTTTTCTTATTTTTTAACTAAAAAAACTGAATTTATTAAAAAAAAGCATGCTTGGAAGACCGCTGCGCAAATACGGTGTGACATAAAGTTTTGCAATGACCGCCATTTTATTCTCTAGGGTGCTAGAAAAAAATATATATAATGTTTGGGGGTTCTAAGTAATTTTATAGCAAAAAAAATGTTTTTAACTCGTAACCACCGAACCCAAAAAACAGGCTTGGTTTGGAAGTGGTTAATAAATTTCAAATAAAAGGATTTTATGGTGAGTAGAAAAATTCAGGTTTCCTTCTCATTCATTTAGGAACACAACATTCAGAGACAATTGGGATGTACACAAAGCAGTCCAACTGAGGAACTGTCAGGGCTGGGCTCTCAGGCCTCCCTTCTCAGTGCTCACGTTGCTCAGCTGTTGGTTAATTGCCAACCCTCATCTTTCCACAGTGGCTCACCTGGTGATCATTTCCTGCTTTTCAGTCCAGCCTACAGCCAGCCCTTCTGGCTATTTAAACTTCCTGGTTCATTCCTTCCGTGCCTTAAGGCCCATACACATGGTCCGATGGTTGGTCAACAGCGGTTGTCCAACAGCCTGTGGGCCGATAATCCGATCGTGTGTACGCACGATTCTACAGCCGATTTCCAATCATCGTTCAACAGAAGTTGGATGACGAGACTAGAAAACTCGTGTTGGCCAACAAGGCGTTGACCGATTGTTGGCTCGTTTGTACAGAAGTTGACCAACCAAAAGTTGGAAGTGTAAACACGCATGCTCGGAATCCAGGAAGTGTTTGGTCGTGTAACCTGTGTTTATAATTCACAAATCACATACACCTGAACTTCCTCGTTATACGCTCGGAACACGTCTCTACATTCTGCTTTGTTGGCCGATTACGTGCTTCACGTTAGTACGCTAGACCAAATCGCCAACGCCCAATTTGGGAAAAAGTTGGATGTTCAGTTGACCAACTATCGGCTGTTGTGTACAAGGATTTAGTCTTGGTCAAAAATATCTGGAGACTCTGTGCTGTGTTTCTGTTGAAGACTTGCCCGGCTGATGTCCCTTCTGGTTCCTGATCCTGTCTGCTGCCTTTGACTACACTGATCTCTGGCTTCCTGATTTACTGGCTTGTTCTGACTACCCGCTTTGGCTACTGTACCCTGGCTATAATTTGACTATGTTTACTATTTGTACAATTTTTATCATCTTATTGAAAGGTGTCATTTTTACTGCATTTTCTGTCTCTGCCTGATTCATGGTTCCTAACAGGCTTCACTAAAAACAAACTGGGGACTTCCTACAGCTCAAGAACAGTCTGAAAGACCTTTTGCCCAAAGTTTGCATTAGAAGAGGCCTAAACAATGTGTAAACAGAAGAACAGGTCGCAGCCCTGCAAATCTGGGAAACAGTTACCTGATGCCGAAAAGCCCAAGAAGCAGTCACATATCTAATAGAGTGAGCCTTGACAGGAAAGGGTGGAATCTGATCCTTAAGGCTGGGTTCACACTTAATTCGGATGCGGCTCACAGCAGGGGTCTGGTACGTCCCCCCAACTCCATTTCAGGGTAGAATCTGGCCCAAATTTTTGCCTGAATTCGGACCTGAAATGGAGCCAAAGTCGCACAGGACAACTGTGCAATCATAGCTGTGCGCAGCCTATTGCATTAGGGTGTGCACCACAAAGCGCAAATAAACATGAGTGTGTGTGTGCATATATGTCAGAAGGGCAGAGGACGGTGTCAGTAGGGCCAAGATAGGTGTCAGTAGTTTATTTTTATTTTATTTTTTACAATTTTGTTTTTTTCTTATTTTTACAATATTATATTTTATTATTTTTTTCACAATCTTATTTAGGAGCCCTGCTGGGGGCTTTGATGAAATATCATGTGTCTAAACAGAGACAGAGAAAGAGACTGAGGACAGAGATTCCTCCGTCCCTTTCTTTGCAGCCAGGCAGCAGGGGGAATCTGCACAGTACAGGGTGATTAGGGTGTGCCCAGACACACCTTCCACCCTATGTGCGCACGCCTATGTGTGCAATCTTCTTCGCAGCCACCACAGAGATGTGTAAACTGGCTCTATCAAAACCCACATCCAATTTGCACTAGTGTGAACCCAGCCTAAAGCCTAAAGCCCCATTCTGGAAACTACATCCATACAGAGAAGGGGAATCTCCTTTTGATTAACTGGAGCTGGACCAAGGATGTTCTATTTAAGATGAAAGGGCAAAACCACTTGTTCTTGTATAAGATCAGAAAGAGTACTTTATAGGACAGAACCAAAACAATTAGCGCTGCGTGTTTCTATCTAAGGCCTCTTGCATACGATACTCCTGTTTGAGCATCTATTTTTTCATATTTTTTATATGTATTTTCGCGCATTGTCGCGCATTTGCGTTCACGCAATTTTCAGTTAAAGCGACGCAGCACCGAATCTCAAAAAGTGCTCTGGTCCTAAAGTGTGAAATCCTTCCGGGGCTGAAGTGGTTAAGAGGTCCTGGCATGCTTTTTTCTATTACCAGGAATGTTTACATTTCTTGTAATAGGACTAAAAGTGATCTTTTTTTTTTTAAAGAACAGTATAAAAATTAAAAAGGAAAATAAATAATTAAAAAAAAATTGAGTGGGCTCCATCCCGTCAAGCTCGCGTGCAGAAGCCAACGCATACATAAGTCCCGCCCACATATGAAAACGGTGTTCAGACCACACATGTGAGGTATCGCCGCGATTGTTAGAGCGAGAGCAATAATTATAGCACTAGACCTCCTCTGTAACTTAAAACTGCTAACCTATAGAATTTTTTAAACGTCGCCAATGAAGATTTTTAAGTTGCAAAGTTCTCGCCATTCCGCGAGCGGACGCAATTTTGAAGCATGACATGTTGGGTATCATTTTATTCGGCGGGACATTATCTTTCACAATATGGAAAGAAATTGGCCTAACTTTACTGTTTTCTTATTTTTTAACTAAAAAAACTGAATTTATTTAAAAAAAAGCATGCTTGGAAGACCGCTGCGCAAATACGGTGTGACATAAAGTTTTGCAATGACCGCCATTTTATTCTCTAGGGTGCTAGAAAAAAATATATATAATGTTTGGGGGTTCTAAGTAATTTTATAGCAAAAAAAATGTTTTTAACTCGTAACCACCGAACCCAAAAAACAGGCTTGGTTTGGAAGTGGTTAATAAATTTCAAATAAAAGGATTTTATGGTGAGTAGAAAAATTCAGGTTTCCTTCTCATTCATTTAGGAACACAACATTCAGAGACAATTGGGATGTACACAAAGCAGTCCAACTGAGGAACTGTCAGGGCTGGGCTCTCAGGCCTCCCTTCTCAGTGCTCACGTTGCTCAGGTGTTGGTTAATTGCCAACCCTCATCTTTCCACAGTGGCTCACCTGGTGATCATTTCCTGCTTTTCAGTCCAGCCTACAGCCAGCCCTTCTGGCTATTTAAACTTCCTGGTTCATTCCTTCCGTGCCTTAAGGCCCATACACATGGTCCGATGGTTGGTCAACAGCGGTTGTCCAACAGCCTGTGGGCCGATAATCCGATCGTGTGTACGCACGATTCTACAGCCGATTTCCAATCATCATTCAACAGAAGTTGGATGACGAGACTAGAAAACTCGTGTTGGCCAACAAGGCGTTGACCGATTGTTGGCTCGTTTGTACAGAAGTTGACCAACCAAAAGTTGGAAGTGTAAACACGCATGCTCGGAATCCAGGAAGTGTTTGGTCGTGTAACCTGTGTTTATAATTCACAAATCACATACACCTGAACTTCCTCGTTATACGCTCGGAACACGTCTCTACATTCTGCTTTGTTGGCCGATTACGTGCTTCACGTTAGTACGCTAGACCAAATCGCCAACGCCCAATTTGGGAAAAAGTTGGATGTTCAGTTGACCAACTATCGGCTGTTGTGTACAAGGATTTAGTCTTGGTCAAAAATATCTGGAGACTCTGTGCTGTGTTTCTGTTGAAGACTTGCCCGGCTGATGTCCCTTCTGGTTCCTGATCCTGTCTGCTGCCTTTGACTACACTGATCTCTGGCTTCCTGATTTTCTGGCTTGTTCTGACTACCCGCTTTGGCTACTGTACCCTGGCTATAATTTGACTATATTTACTATTTGTACAATTTTTATCATCTTATTGAAAGGTGTCATTTTTACAGCATTTTCTGTCTCTGCCTGATTCATGGATCCTAACAGGCTCCACTAAAAACAAACTGGGGACTTCCTACAGCTCAAGAACAGTCTGAAGGACCCTTTGCCCAAAGTTTGCATTAGAAGAGGCCTAAACAATGTGTAAACAGAAGACCAGGTCTCAGCCCTGCAAATCTGGGAAACAGTTACCTGATGCTGAAAAGCCCAAGAAGCAGTCACATATCTAATAGAGTGAGCCTTGACAGGAAAGGGTGGAATCTGATCCTTAAGGCTGGGTTCACACTTAATTTGGATGCAGCTCACAGCAGGGGTCTGGTACGTCCCCCCAACTCCATTTCAGGGTAGAATCTGGCCCAAATTTTTGCCTGAATTCGGACCTGAAATGGAGCCAAAGTCGCACAGGACAACTGTGCAATCATAGGTGTGCGCAGCCTATTGCATTAGGATGTGCACCATAAAGCGCAAATAAACATGAGTGTGTGTGTGCATATATGTCAGAAGGGCAGAGGACGGTGTCAGTAGGGCCAAGATAGGTGTCAGTAGTTTATTTTTATTTTATTTTTTACAATTTTGTTTTTTTCTTATTTTTACAATATTATATTTTATGATTTTTTTCACAATCTTATTTAGGAGCCCTGCTGGGGGCTTTGGTGAAATATCATGGGTCTAAACAGAGACAGAGAAAGAGACTGAGGACAGAGATTCCTCCGTCCCTTTCTTTGCAGCCAGGCAGCAGGGGGAATCTGCACAGTACAGGGTGATTAGGGTGTGCCCAGACACACCTTCCACCCTATGTGCGCACGCCTATGTGTGCAATCTTCTCCGCAGCCGCCACAGAGATGTGTAAACTGGCTCCATCAAAACCCACATCCAATTTGCACTAGTGTGAACCCAGCCTAAAGCCTAAAGCCCCATTCTGGAAACTACATCCATACAGAGAAGGGGAATCTCCTTTTGATTAACTGGAGCTGGACCAAGGATGTTCTATTTAAGATGAAAGGGCAAAACCACTTGTTCTTGTATAAGATCAGAAAGAGTACTTTATAGGACAGAAACACAACAATTAGCGCTGCGTGTTTCTATCTAAGGCCTCTTGCATACGATACTCCTGTTTGAGCATCTATTTTTTCATATTTTTTTATATGTATTTTCGCGCATTGTCGCGCATTTGCATTCACGCAATTTTACTCAATTGCAAAACCTATTCATGCATTCTTGCCCTTCAGTACGTAAATGGGCATTAGCGCACATTTACGCGCAATTGTGTGCATAAGGGCATAAGGTGTAAATTACAGACCAAAAATGCTGATTTTTCTATTTTTTTTTTACTGAAGAATGCATGGCGCTTGTTTATGCGCCTGGGTGCATAGGCACATTACAATTAACGGGCTACATTTTTGCTCAGTAAAAAAAAAGCTGTTCTGAGCTTTTTCAAGCTGCAATGTGCAAGAAGCTTACTATTAATCTGTTATCATTCAAACACCGTGTATTACTTACACAAACAAACAACAAAATCAAATTAATTATCAATTCAAAATAAATAATAAATATAAAGTGTCCTGTGTTGCAAGCATTAACACTAATCAGGTGTCTTCACTCCATCCAAATCTGAGTTCACATTGTGCGTCTACTTTACTTGAAGTAGCACAATGTCAAAGTAGCAGGTCAGTGCGATTTCAGGTGCTACTTGAAAAACATCTGCGCGGCTTCATGCACAGATGTCTATTGAAGCCGCACCTGAAATCGAACAATGTGAACAAGGGCTAAATGTCTATATCTTATAGTGCAGCGCAACACTTCTTTATATATCAATTAAATGTACAGAATATATTAATATATGTCAATATATAAACATATTGAAGTGTTGCGCTGCACTATAAGATATAGACATTTAAACATTATAGGACAGGGCTACCAATTCAGAGACATATCTCGCAGAGGTTACGGCAACAGGCAGCCTTGTGAGTGAGCGTGGATAGGGGAATCATTTCAAATGGCAGGTTTAGAAATGCTGAGAGAACCAAATTCAAATCTCAAGGAGACAATGGTGGACGTACAGGGTCAAATGAGATACACCCTCTGTGAAAATCTTTATTTAAGAATGACTCACAAGTGGTCTTTGGAACCAGACAGAAAGTGCTGAGATCTGACCCTTGATAGTACTCATGACCAATTGTGGATTTAGGCCTGATTGCAAAAAAAGTAAGGATTCTTCCCAAAGAGTGTTTTTTTGGGATGAATCGTTTCCTTGCAGTGAAGTATGCCTTCCATGTGTGATGGTAGACCATGCTGGATATGGACTTCCAGGCTTTTAACATTGTGGGGACCACCTCGTTTTAGAGGTCCCTGTCCCTCAGTACCTGGGCTTCAACAGCCATGCCATTATAGCCAGTGACTGTGAAGCAGGATGGTAAACCGGTCTTTAGGATAGGATAGAGCTGCACGATTAATCGTATTAAAATCGCGATCTCAATCTACCCCCCCTGCGATCTCCATTGGGCATTACCGCGATTTTCAGTGCAGTTAATGGGGTCTGACTTGCGGGGCGACTCAGCGCGACTTGACAGTAATAAAAGTCAATGCAAGTCACCTGAAGTCTTTACTAAGTCGGAGCGACCTGAGTCTCAGGGGAGACTTCCAATTCTGGGCAGAGAGCCAAGTTCTGAATCACCATTGATAAAAGACGCTAAAAGAGATACAAAGTAATTTACTTCAAAGGAATGCACTCTGAATGAACTCCCCTTGTATAGATGTTTGGTTTAACCATTTAAAGACTAAATCTTTCCTGACACTTGCTGTTTACAAATAAAAATCCAGTATTTTGTGCTAGAAAATGACTTAAAACCCCCAAACATTATATATTTTTTTTTTGCAGAGACCCTAGAGAATAAGATGGCGGTTGTTGCAATATTTTATGTCACACGCTGTTTGCGCAGCGGACTTTTAAACGCAATTTTTTTGGAAAAATGACCCTTTCAAAAAACTAAACAGTGCTGCTAGCCCATTTTTTTTTTTTGTATATTTAAGTGTGAGAATCGTGAGAGAAACGTGATCTTTATTCTATGCAAAAAAATCGTGATTCTCATTTTGGCCAGAATTGTGCAGCTTTAGGATAGGAGATCGGGTTGATCTGGAAGAGCCCATGGAGAATCTGCCAAGGACCTGATCAAGCTGAAAAAGCCATATTTGCTTGGGCCAGTGTAGAGATTTATTTGAGCATTACTGGAATGAGTATAAGGAGAAGAAAGCCTAGGTCAGGTCATACTGATCCCACACAGCCACCAGAGCATCAAGACAAACCTTTTCAGTTTGTTGTTTAATCTGATATCCTCACCCGTGACAAGGGTTCTGGAAAACTTCTGGTTGCAGGGACCATTCCCCTTGATCCTGGTGCTGCCAACTAAGGTAGTCTGCTTGCCATTTGTCCATGCCTGGGATGTAAAAAACATACAAGACTGGAACATAAAGTTCTGCCCAGGAGTTGTAAGGGTCTGGAGGGTAACTGAGCAACTGACACTTCCTCAAAACTGGCTGCCATCAGCCCCAAAAGCAAAGAGTCTGTGGACTCTTGGTCTGTACAGTCGTTGTCTAGGAGTAGAGAGTTTGAATTTTTTGTTTAGGGAAGAAAAAAATCTGCCTTCTGTGTCTAGGGTTATACCCAGATACTCCAAGTGAGTCAGCTTCAATACAGACTTCTGAAAGTGCAGGATCCAACCAAACTTTTTCAACGTCTGAAATGTCTACGTCCTATTGTTGGTCAGGACCTATGCCGCTGTTCCCTGAACAAGAGATTGTCCAGATATCCCACAATGGAGATACTCTGAAATTGTAATAAGGCAAGCAGGGGATAGAACCTTGTTAAGAACACGGGGTGCTTAACCACTTGCCGACCGCCGATCGGCATCTGACGGCGGCAAAGTGGCTCGTTCCCGCAAATCGCCGTCATACGACGGCGGCTGCGGGAACGAGTTTAGTGAGCTGGCGCGCGCCGCCGGAGGCGCGCCCGCACGCTCACTGTGTCCAGGGGGGGCCAGGGAGCGGGTGCGGCGGCTTCGATTGCCGCCGGCTACCCGCGATGCCCCCCCCCGGAGCGAGTGAGCGGAGGTCCGTGTATGTAAACACGGACCTCCGCTCTGTGTGAGGGGGAAGGGCTGTGATCACAGCCTTCCTTTACGTGAAGGCTGTGACCACTTCCCTTCCCCAGCTAGGCAATCCCCCATACAGTAAGAACACGCCCAGGGAACATAGTTAACCCTTAGCGCGCCCCCTGCAGGTTAACCCCTTCACTGCCAATGGCATTTACACAGTAATCAGTGCATTTTTATAGCACTGATCGCTGTATAAATGCCAATGGTCCCAAAAAGATGTCAAAATGGTCCGACATGTCCGCTAAAATATCGCAGTACCGCAAAAAATCGCAGATCGCCGCCATTTTTAGTAAAAAATAAAAAAATTTAAAAACCCCAAAAATGAATTCTCATCATCCGTAAACGCGACCACTTTTGCGCAAACCAATCAATAAACGCCGATTGTGATTTTTTTTTATCGCAAATATGATGAAGAATATAAATCGGCCAAAAACGGTGAAAAAAAATGTTTTTTTATATTTTTTTTTTGGATTTGTATTTTAGGAAAAAGTAAGAAATTTGGGTTTTTTTGCAAAATTGTCGCTCTTCTTTTGTTTATAGCGGCGATCAGAAATGATGCAGCGGTGATCAAATACCACCAAAAGAAAGCTCTATTTGTGGGAAAAAAAGGACGCAAATTTCGTTTGGGTACAACGTCGCACGACCGCGCAATTGTCAGTTAAAGCGACGCAGCGCCGAATCGCAAAAAGGGCTCCGGTCCTAAATCTGGAAATCCTTCCGGGGCTGAAGTGGTTAAGAAAGAACAAATCGCATTAATCGCATTGCAGTGTACCCATGGGTATCGTGCGGGTTACCCACATTTTGTCGTAGACTTCTATTGCATCAGGCAGTTTGGAGCGCTTTTAGAAAATGCACCAAACCTGCCTGATGCAATAAACGTTGTACTGTGGTGTGGGAAGTTGGTGCACTATTTCAACAAAAAAAATGTTATCAAACTATTAGGGAATAGTAAAAATAAGAAGCCATGGGTAGACATTGCTGCAATCTGGAACCCTTAGCTATATGCTTAGTGTGTTTCTGCAAAACTAAAAATGAACTAAAAAATGCATAGGTGTGAACCAGGTCTAAGTTGGCTATGCAAAAATCTACCATCACTATATCTAAGCACCCAACTATCATCTCCCTATCATCCCCCTGTCTGATGAGACCTCAGTGGCCATTTTAAAAAGTTTGAAATTAATAAATTGTTTGATTTAACCACTTCAGCCCCGGAAGGATTTACCCCCTTCTTGACCAGAGCACTTTTTGCGATTCGGCACTGCGTCGCTTTAACTGACAATTGTGCGGTTGTGTGACGTTCGTGCGCAGAAGTGACGTATACGTAAGTCACTCCTGCAAATGTAAGCGGTGTTCAAATCACACATGTGAGGTATCGCCGCGATCATTAGAGCAAGAGCAATAATTCTAGAGCAAGACATACTATGTAACTCTAAAATGGTAACCTGTAGAAATTTTTGAAGAATCGCCTATGGAGATTTTTAAGTACCGCAGTAATTTTTTTTAACCACTTCCCGACAGCGCGCTGCCTATTTACGGCAACAGCGTGGCTCTATTCCGTGAATCGTCGTAAATAGGCTGCGATTTATGGACAGGCAGCTATGGGGCGCGCCGCCGGTGGTGCGCGCTCATGCCCGCCGCACTCTGGAGGAGTGTGCCCACGGCTCGGGTGGACCCAGTGTCCCCGGTGAGCCGTGATGAGCTGCCAGAGGGAAAGAATGGGAAACCGCCAATGTAAACATGGCGGTTCCCCGCTCTGTCAGTGGGGACATAAGAGATCTACTGATCCCTGTCACTAGGATCAGTTAGATCTCTTATGCCTAAGGTAGCCCAGCCCCCTCACAGTTAGAACACGCCTAGGGAACACGGTTAACCCCTAGATCTCCCCTGCAGGTTAACCCCTTCACTGCCAATGACATTTATACAGCAATCAGTGGATATTTAAATTTCTGATCGCTGTATAAATGTCATTGGTCCCAAAAAAGTGTCAAAAATGTCCGACATGTCTTCCCCAATATCAAAGTCCCAATAAAAAACGCAGATCGCTGCCATTACTAATAAAAAAAAATTGTAAAAATGCCAGAAATTAATTCTCATGGTTTGCAAATGCGGCAACTTTTCCGCAAACCAATCAATAAACGCTGATTGCGATTTTTTTCCCCAAAAATATGAGGAAGAATATAAATAGGCCAAAACCGATGAATAAATTCGTTTTTTTATATATATATATATTTTTTATTTGTATTACAGCAAAAAGTAAGAACTATTGTTTTTTTTTGCAAAATTGTTGCTCTTTTTTTGTTTATAGCGGTGATCAGAAATGACGCAGAGGGTATCAAATGCCACCAAAAGAAAGCCCTATTTGTGGGAAAAAAAGGACGCAAATTTTGTTTGTCTACAACGGCGCACGGCCGCGCAATTGTCAGCTAAAGCGACGCAGTGGCGAATCGCAAAAAGTGCTCTGGTCCTATAGTGGGAAATCCTTCCGGGGCTGAAGTGGTTAAGTACCGTAGTAATTCCACAAGCAGTGTGCAATTTCAAAGCATGGCATTTTAGGTATCTAGGTAACATCATCTTTCACATTATACAAAATAAATTGGGGTAACTTTATATTTTTTTTTTTTTAATTCATGAAAGTGTTTTTTTTCCAAAAAAATTGCATTTGAAAGATCACTGTGCAAAGGTGTCACTGTCACCAGGTGACATAAAATATTGCAACAATCTCCATTTTATTCTCTAGGATCTCTGCTAAAAAAAATAAAATGTGTAGGGTTTTAAGTAATTTTCTAGCAAAAAAACTGAAAATTGTATCAAATACTTTTCCTTTCCTGACGCTAAACCATGGCAGCATACTAGTGATAGAGCTCCGCCTCTTGACCACTCCCTCAGGACCAGTGAATAGCATAAAAAAAGGCATAGTTGGCTGCCCCCCCCCCCATTCTTTGTAACAAGCTACATACCGAACGCACAGGGTGGACCCGTATGCTGCCATGGTTTGGCGTCAGAAAAGGAAAATTACAGTAAGTATTTGATACAATTTTCCGTTTTCCTGACGCCAACATGGCAGCATACTAGTGATAAATAACTAGCTGACAGGGTGGGTTCTACCTGCCAAACCAATATTCTAATTGGAATGGGACAGTGGACTGAATAGTCCTTCCTACAAAGTCCACTGTTGACAAGGCAGCTTTGTCTACTCCGTAAAGTTTGAATAGGTATGCTGGGATGACCATGATACTTCCACAGATGGATACTATAGATGCTCCCAAATGGGCTGCCTATGAGACTGCAACCACTCTGGTAGAGTGCACCGCCACTGATGGAGGCTCGCGCCCCCTCGCCCTATATGCACCACCAAGCCTTCCAGCGCATTCGAAACTACCCTCCTTGGCTGGAAATGTCCATTTGCCTTGACCGACAGTCCCTCACAGTGTGCCTCCCAGGCTGTCTTGCCAACATGAGTAATAACAATGATCCAGTGTAATGGTTCAAAAGGGCCGTGACTTCCTCAATGTCTTTCCATCACTGTGGATCGCTACTCATACTGAGTGATACTGCTCTCAACTGTGCTCGATCCCGTTTCCTCCCTTACACTTAAGAATCCTAGTTACTGAAGAAAAACAATGGGGAAATCCCCAACTAGAGTGGACTTTATGGGCTCACCACGAGACAACACACTGTCAGTAAAAAGGACTTTGCCAGTGTTCCTGGCCGTTTCCGGGTGGTGCGCGCGCCTCCGTGCGCGCTCGCGCGCTCCCGTGCGCGTTCGCGCGCTCCCGTGCGCGTTCGCGCGCCTGTGCGCGCGCACGCGCCGGAAACGGCGCCAAATGGTGCCTATTTAAACCCTGGACATCCTGCACCAAGTTGCTGCTTGTTCTACAGCGTTCCAGACCTGTGGGCCTCAGCTCCCTACCTGTTCCTGTGTTTCTCCTGTTTCCTGTCAACCCGGCTTGCTTTGACCTGTTGTCCGCTACCTGCATCGACCCCGGCTTTCCACGACCATCCGCTTGTCTACTCCTCTGTACCTCCGCTGCCCGCCCGTTAACGAACCTTGCCTGAACTTGACGATCCGCTTGCCTAACCCTTTTGTACCTTTCTGCCTGCACGTTGCCAACCCTGCTTGTACGACCATTCTCCTGTTTGCACGACCTGCTGGAATCTCACTACAACATCTGTGACCATCCAGCCCTCGTGCCATCCCGCACTCTTGGGCCTCTGTCTACACTACCAGGGGTCCTTGAATCGGGTGCGCAAGAGCGGTTGTTCCCTGCACAAGACAGACTCCACCGTCAGGTACGTAACACACACTCAGTTCAGTCCACATGATGTCTGATGGTGTGTAATTTGCCATTTTCATCCTACTCTTTTAAGGGGGCACTGTCACATGTGTATATTTGCTTTTGAATACATTGCGCAATCTCCCCGTATACCGATATCCTCTAAACATGTAATGAGAATTTCTCATGTCTTTTGCCCCCCTTTTGAAAGGTTGGCAATTTATGATATATGATTATACATCTTAGCAGCAGTTCTGATCCCTGACATTGGTTCTCTGTGCTTTTGGGATGTCTCTAGGGGCGGGCATATGCATTCCACGTCTCCCCTGCATCCTACGGCATCTCCCTATACGCCCCCCTTTTACACGCGGCACGCCCATCCTGTTTGGGCATGCGCCGTCGTGTTGGAACACACACTACGTCATATGGTGACGCTATGGCCTATGACGCCTATGCGCCACCTATGTATGTAGCGGCGTCCACATTGGCGTGGTGGGGGGCCTATATAGGACAGGCGCTGCTTGCTCAGCGTCCCAGACGGCGGCGGACACAACAGGAGATCCAGCTACATACAGGTATTTGGTACCAGCCTATTGCTCCTTCCTACTCGTGCTACCTACAATGTTTGGCTTCACTATATGGCCCATCTCCCTCTTTCCTAGATGGACTGGGACCATGCCATTTGCCCATGTAGGATGGGTGCTGCTGCCGCAGCATCCTAGACAGCGATATGTATATACGGGGAGACACCATTACATACAGGTATTTGGCATTAGCCTACAGCAGGGGTAGGCAAATTGTGGCCCTCCAGCTGTTGCAAAACTACAAGTCCCATCATGCCTCTGGGAGTAATTGTACCCGTCAGCCTTGCAATGCCTCATGGGAAATGTAGTTCTACAACAGCTGGAGGGCTGCAGGTTGCCTACCCCTGGCCTAGAGCCTCCCTTCTATGATGACACCATAAGTTTGATTTTATTGCTTGGCTACCCTCTCTTCCCTTTTCCCTTAGACGAACTATATTCGCTGGGACAACTTTATTTACGTATACGGCATGCTTGGCGCTCCTGAGCCAAGGTACTTACATACAGGCTTATACTACCCCTGGTCAGAACTGTTTGGACCCCCGGATTGGGGAGCATTCTTTATGTATAGTAAGCACTTAGTCCCTGTATCTCATTTCTATATGTAGATCTGTACCTACCTGATAGGGGGTAAAGCCGTGCAGTATTATAGGAACCTTTTTCTGGCACCAAATTTATAGTCATCTACGCGGAGGGTTAGTCGGCATTACTACATACCTTTGCTATGGATATGCTTCATTACTTACATATAGTAGACAATACAGACTAGGTATACCTCCTTTTCCCTTTTAGGCACACATACCAGTCTAACCACAGGTATCTCTGAGGGTAGATTTCCCTATCTGGCAGCTTTCTGTCTCCATACCGGACTGGAGACCTCTACCAGGTAATACCCTTGCCCGGTTTGTTGTACTAATAGTTTAGCAGCATTGATCTATAAGTACTTGTATTCTAATACAAGGTATATACATAGGTATACGCCTATTTGCATCCACATCCAACTGCCTGCCTCTACTCCTATTGCCCCCTGTGTCCGCCCCCCTGAGTATTTTTCCACGAGCACAGACAGCCAATTGTAAGCATCACAAATGAGATAATTATAATAGAGTGATATATAGTGATATATAATGTAAATTATACTATACTATACTAAACATTATATTTATGGATATGTTTTCTTTTCTAAGTAATCTCAACCCATGATGTGAGGGGTCCTGAGGAAGCTTGATAAAAGCGAAATGCGCCAACCTGCTCCGCACGAACATTGTGGTCCGTGTATGGTTCAATGTATCATTCAAATGTATCAAATATCAGATCAGATTATTGTATAGGTTGCTCTATGGGAATTGTTTGTTCTTATTTTGCAATTTCTCAATATTTTAAGATTGTGTCTTTTTTAATTAACTTCTTGAAATAAATACATATGCCCATAAAGTCCACTCTAGTTGGGGATTTCCCCATTGTTTTTTCTTCAGTATACAGGATGGTGGCACGTTTTGGAAAGCTATCTTTATTCCTAAGAATCCTAGTTGAAACTTGCGCAGGCGCCCATGGAATCATCGGTATGCATGAAGACGTTGAGCCCAGAAGACCGAGGCACTGAGAAGCCAACAAGTGAAGGTAGCTGTCCTCAGAATTCTCTTCCTGACTGTCACTGCTTTCTCTGATGCAAGCAAAACAGAGGAGCTAGCAGAGCACCCCCAACTACACTAACTGTTGGGTTGGAGAAAGTCAGCTTCTCTTTCCTGAATCCCTGAAGTGACTATGAGTGCCTAATACCTTCCTCCAAGGATCTGTACAATACAACATGCTGTCCAGAAACCCATAAAGAGTGCCCTCTGGCTTCTACCTCAAGAGTCTGGGCATGCGCTTGTCAAAAGGGCTTAGTGGGTACTTGCGGTATACCCAAGGATTTTCACTTATGGGCCTTGCAAAAGGTTGCCCGAGTTCCCTCACATTCTCTACCTGGGACCCTGGCCTGACAGCTGGCCCTAGGCTCCCTGGACCTAGAGAAGCAGAACCTGCCTGGAGAAACATTTTCCTTTCCTTTTGCTGTATAGACAATCAAAGGCGAAATTTTCTCTGGACTTTGCCACCCATCTGATTAAATTTCTTCCATAAACGGAGAAGGAATTGCCGTTTTGAAGAAAGAGTAAATATGACTTTGTCTTTTTACCCATGTAATAGCCTGCATGACCGCCTGGATACACTGTTCCACAAAGGAAAAAAACTGAAACCAAGCAGCTCCGGGTCTTCCTCTGATGAAGAGGAGCTATTATCTGCAGGCTGCTCACTCACCAGGGTAGCCCAAGCCTCAGCCCACAGACACTTACATAATGGCAGATTTTGTTCTTAAAGAGGAAACACTGCAGGGCCCCATCAAGACCCACAGAAGGGGCACCCAGGCTTTTTAGCGCAATTTAGCGGCCCGAGCACTGGGTCTTCGCACTGGGAGAGGCTTGAACTCAGACGGCTACTGCACAGAGGCAGAGGTGGGGACATAGAACTGCTTACTCTTCACTGCAGAACTGAGTGGTTGAGTGCCACATGCCAGGGTGCCAAGTTGTTTTTCTAGTGGCTAGAGTAGCAACTAGGAGGGGGCCACTTGGCTGGCATAACTGAAGTGAGTCCAAAATAGCATCTTGCATCATAATTAATAAAGATATTTGGCTTTACCTGTCAACTGCGAACTCCTCCGGGCAGTCTTTACTCACCAGCCTATTGGCTACAGGCGCTGTGCCACAGGCCCTGCAGGATTCTTGCTGGGGCATTGGCATTGCTCTGGGGAAGAGGCGATAAGACGTCTTCTTTGGAACCTTTTCCCTTGAGTGGGTGCGGCAACTGCAGTTACACTCTCTTATGAAGACCGTCCGCCTTTCCCTGGCTCTTGATTTTTGAGAGCATGAGCATTGCGGGGCTGAACGCACTCAAAGCAATCTGCATAAGGAGGCACTCTTTTCCTGCAAACTTACCAACACGGTGGTCCCGTACCTTTGAATTTGAGGGTCATTTTGCATAAGCGGTGACTGACTTATGGCTTGAGAACAGATAGGACAGCCATCTGAAACGAGGCTAGCCAGAAAGGAAAACAGCACTAAAGAGAGAAGGTCTTTGACATTAAAAAGAGAGGAGAAAAAATATATACCTTCATAACAAACAGAAAATAAAAGGTTTTTTTTTTTCACCAAAAGAAATAAATAAATTTATATATATATACATACATTTCTCTCTTTTTTTTTTTGTTGAGTAAAAGAAACATATTAATGCAGCATATATATATATATATATATATATATATATATATATATATATATATATACATACACACACACACACATATTTTTTTTTCTTGGTGTACTACCTGTTAAAAATCAGCAGGGGGAGCTCCCCTAGGACTGCATCCCTAATTGCTGGCAACAGTGAGATTTTGCCCATAAGCAAGATGGCCGGTGCCGCCTGATGATGTCATCAAGAGGCCCCAGGCAGCATGGCCTAGATCCCCACATGGGCAAACAGAACATAAACAAGCATGGAGATATGGGAGGCACTCAAAAGAGAAACAGATCAAGGTAAGGGAGAACACATATGAGACAGCACAGAATAAAAGGGATAGGCAATCCTGTATGGTGCAAGGAACCAAAAAAGGAAAATGAATGAACTAGCTGGCCCTCCCAAGCCTCAGCCCACAGACACTTACATAATAGCAGATTTTGTTCCTAAAGAGGAAACACTGCAGGGCCCCATCAAGAACCCCAGAAGGAGCAACCAGGCTTTTTAGCGCAATTTAGCGGCCCGAGCACTGGGGCTTCGCACTGGGAGAGGCTTGAACCCAGACGGTTACTGCACAGAGGCAGAGGTAGGGACATAGAACTGCTTACTCTTCACTGGTGTGTGGAGGTATGAGGAAAAAAAGAAGAATGGGGGGGGGGTGGCTAACTATGCCTTTTTTTATGCTATTCACTGGTCCTGAGGGAGTGGTCCAGTGGCGGAGCTCTATCACTAGTATGCTGCCATGTTGGCCTCAGGAAATACGGATTTTAAGTTATAAGCAACAAATGTCAGAAAAAGGCTTAGGCATGAAAGGGTTAAAAAAGATGAAAGCCATCTAAAAATTGTAAGAATTCAGTAGCTTTCAAATATAAAGTGGTGCATATTATTTTGATATGGTTCACTGATCACACGCTGTGCTAAGAACATTCTGTAATGATTAGTATGGTTTGTGGTTAGCGAACCGTACTAAACTAAAGAGGTTCTAAATACCCTCACAATCTGTTTTCCCTCTCTCATGCTCTTTAAGAGCTGTAATATCCAGCCTATTTGTTGTCACTTTTTGGCAGCAGGAAAAAAAACGATAAATCTCTGTGTATTTTTATTCTGTAAGGTTAAAAACATCCTGTGAGTGCTGTGTCCTTTCTACAAAGTATTCCCCTTTTCAAATAAATGTAAAATAGCTCCAGGAAAAAGAAAAGTGAATTGCTATGTAGGGCTTCTTCTCTACTCTTACTGAGAAATTGCGCACTAGTTATCAATCAGGTACATTAGACATTATAGCATTTTAAATTGCTGCAAATTTCACAGATGGATCCATTATTGCAGTACAGGTAGGGTGTCTTTTGAACAATAAAAAAGCTATGTATAAAATTGCAAAATAGGACCAAGCAGAATGACTGATTTTCTTTACAAAAGTCATAAGCACAATATATGACAATTCATCTACCTGGGATGTTTAAAAAATGAGTTCAGGATGAAAACAATTGCATTTTGTAGATGGTGGGGTTGAAAGGAGTAGAGCATGTTCACTTTTGAAAGTAAAATTTCACTCTGCAAAGGGAATTTCCCTTATTTTAGTGAATTGGGTGAAACAACGTGAAAATTCACGAATACCCAATCACGTGCAAGGAAAATGAAATAAACAGGGATTTTGCTTGCACATGATTGGATAATTGAAGTCAGCACAACTTCAAGGTAATTGAAAATTCATTTTGAAAGTAAACATGCTCTACTCCTTTAGTAAATCAGGGCCACTGTGCATCATGTATTTCAGATGTACATTTTTAAATAATGTATTATTTTATCATGTATATTTACATGAAATCTAAAGAACAACAGGGTACGAATCTGTCAAAAAATAAAGTCTGTCAGATCTGCTGAGCAGCAGTAAAAACTCTTTGGGTTTACAAAAGTACCTTATGAAAATACCGACTTAAAGTAAATCTATTTTAAATTTCCTTCACCAGCCAGGCTATCATCTAATGTGTGTTACCCCAACATTTCATATTCCTAATATGAGCCTACTGTACCATATACTTGTATGAAAAACTATCCTGTTCTCTTTGTATTAATTCCATTATGTGTTCCTGCCAGTCCCCCTGCTGTCCTATTTCAAATTGACCATGCCAGGCCATGGAAGCATATCCATCCCGCCAGGGTTAGTTTTCTTCCTTGCATTCTACTTGGGAGCACAGCCTGCCTTTATTCCAATGGTCCAACATGTGATGACACGCCCCCCGCACATTTCTTCAATAGGAAGATCAGTGACCTGCTGTTTCTCTGCCTCCTGCTGACATGCCCCCCGCACAGTGCTACACTGGGAAGATCAGTGACCTGCTGTTTCTCTGCCTCCTGCTGACATGCCCCCCGCACAGTGCTACACTGGGAAGATCAGTGACCTGCTGTTTCTCTGCCTCCTGCTGACATGCCCCCCGCACAGCGCTACACTGGGAAGATCAGTGACCTGCTTTTTCTCTGCCTCCTGCTGACACGCCCCCCGCACAGCGCTTCACTGGGAGGATCAGTGACCTGCTGTTTCTCTGCCTCCTGCTGATACGCCCTTTACTCCTGAGAGAGGAGCCTCCTGAGAAGGTAAGACTGGAGAGCATCCAACGCATTTTGAGATTTTCTGAGGCAGAAAATAGCAGCTCTTCTTCAGGGATGATCTCAAATAAGAGGGGGGATTCTGAGATGAGAGTTGTATAATCATTAAAACCAAACTCAGTACATATCAACATTATAAATACATGGCATGGTATACTTGGCATGTAAGAGGGGTATGGCACCAACACTCACCGCATCTCGTGGGGCAAAGAGGTAAAACCCCCACACAGCCTGATTGACCATAAGACAGGATGATGGAGAGAAATGGAATATACGATGTGCATATACAAAGCGCTGATAAAAAGATCAGGACAGGATAACTGTGGATGTATATATATTTCTCAAAAGGAAACAGTCCTAAAAATCAAAGAAACCGTATCAGGACTGGTGGTTACAATGGAGAAAAAAACATTAATTACATGAATTATAGAGGTGGTGGGTAGGGAAGCCAGCACAGGGCACAGCCAAACCTCCAACGCAGGGATTCCAACCCCAAACATCCCAGCAACTTGGGAAACAGGGAGGAGAACCACCACACCAAAATTCTAATGCAAAAAAACATAAATAGGTGGAGAAGAGGGGGCACTGATATTGATTGCAGCTTGACCGGCAATAATGGGGAGTAATAAAGACAAGGGAGCGACTTACCCTAAAGTCAAGAAAGAAATGCTGTAGCCACAGTAGCCAAGACGAGCAGCGCAATGGCTGCAACAACACGTCCTGTCAGCACGGAACCCACCACCAGCACTAATACACCCGGCGTGGGCTCCTGCTTAAAACTCTGTCTGGAGCGCCGAGCCGGCCAACAAAAAAAGGGAGGGGGGGAGAAATATTAAAAGCAAAAAAGAAAAAGACATGGGATAGAGGGCCAAGGTAAGAGAGAGGTGTTGACTGAGACCGGCACCAAGGAAGGGCAAGCAGAATAGGCTGAATCAGGAGAAGAGCGGCACCGGGGAGACACCGCAGTGTCAAACAAGTATTCAGCCCCACCATCTGTCCACCAAGGACAGAATAATATGCATAATTAGCGATCAATGCTGGTCCTAGGATAGAATGGATAAAAAAACGGAAGTGCAAAGGACCAGAAAGTGAACGGCTGAAAATGGCTAAATGGGGACATTAAATAGTGTAGTGAAGGGTAATGAGTGGAAAATGAAAAATTTGAAAAAATGCAGTACAAAATGAATGAGAAAAAAGGAATTTGTAAATGAAGTGAAAAAATAAATAAATGAAAAAAAAAAATATTGAGACCATCAGAACCAACCAATATATATATATATATATATATATATATATATATATATATATACAGCCAATCATAAATAGCAAACCGATATTTGTAGAGCACTACAGAGCAGTTCCAGGATGAGATGCCATACGGTTTGTGTATGGGCCATAACCCAAACATGCCAGCATATGCATCATAACTGTGCTAAATTCCCTTGAGATTTGAGAGAAAAAAAACACACACACACAACCCACCCCCCCCAAAAAAGACATAGTGTACACATGTACAAAAATATATAATATTTACATGGAGACTCAAATAATAAAAGGGTGGGATTTTGCCATAACTTATTTCTCCCAACCTCCCGATATGAAACCTTCCAGAAAAGGCTTAAACGAGATCAACTCATTGAGGCCAGGTAAACAGGTGGCGTTCAAGTTAAAAATCCACCGCTGTTCACATTGTAGAATGGCTTTGTCCCAATCACCCCCATGTGGGTTTGGATGGACCCGATCCAATATCAAAAATTGGATTTCATGAATATGTTCATCGTGAATTTGTTTTACATGTCGTCCACCTCTGTTCACATTGTAGAATGGCTTTGTCCCAATCACCCCATGTGGGTTTGGATGGACCCGATCCAATATCAAAAATTGGATTTCAGGAATATGTCCATCGTGAATTTGTTTTACATGTCGTCCTCAGGGAAAATCGTCATTTGCTGTTTGCATATTGGCAATATGGCGGTAGGCCCTCCTCCAAAGTTCGAGCTTAGTCTTCCCCACGTAGAATGCCGAGCATTCACAGGTGAGCAAATAAATTACTCCTTTAGTTTTACAGTTCGCAAAGTGGTGGGGGATATATTTGTCACCATTAGGTAGTACAATATTTTTCGAAGAGTTTATATACTGACAATAGTTGCAACCACCACAGCGAAAAGTACCGGGGTATTTGCACGGATCATTGCGTGCACTTCCTTTGTATTCGCTTTGGACCAGAGAGTCTCTTAAAGATTTAGGAAAAGATACATATTTGGGGGGAACACCCTACCAAACGCATGGTGCTGCTTGTAAGACCAATAGACAAAAAATGCATATTACAGCGCACGTGATACCTACTCCTGCCAGGCTGTTTAAAAGCATCTACATCTAAAAGTATATAGCAAAAAATGCAAAAATACAGGGGTTTGGTCACACTGAAGGGCCATGAAGTGCTTAAGCCCACTGACTGCTGCAAAGTACCCCATTTTAACAGTGGGTTCCTACACTAACCTTAGAGTGAATGCTCCTATCTCTTAAACCATGGAAGGCAACGCTTCTCTTTATGGGAGACCAGAGGACACATCCCATGGATCAGGTGGACACTGATTGGGGGGTAATTAAGGAGGATGGGGTTCACCAGCCCAAAAGGTCTGGTCAGGACATCAGCATACAAAAAGATACATATTTGGGGGGGGGGGAACAACACCCTACCAAACACATGGTGCTGCTTGTAAGACCAAAAAACAAAAGAACTGCATATTACAGCGCACGCATGATACTTACTCCTGCCAGGCTGTTTAAACGCATCTAAACGTATGGTATATAGCAAAAAATGCAAAAATACAGGTGTTTGGTCACACTGAATGGCCATGAAGTGCTTAAGCCCACTGACTGCAAAGTACCCCGTTTTAACAGTGGGTTCCTACACTAACCTTAGAGTGAATGCTCCTATCTCTTAAACCATGGAAGGCAACGCTTCTCTTTATGGGAGACCAGAGGACAGATCCCATGGAGCAGGTGGACACTGATTGGGGGGTAATTAAGGAGGATGGGGTTCACCAGCCCAAAAGGTCTGGTCAGGACATCAGCATACAAAAAGATACATATTTGGGGGGGGGGGAACAACACCCTACCAAACACATGGTGCTGCTTGTAAGACCAAAAAACAAAAGAACTGCATATTACAGCGCACGCATGATACTTACTCCTGCCAGGCTGTTTAAACGCATCTAAACGTATGGTATATAGCAAAAAATGCAAAAATACAGGTGTTTGGTCACACTGAATGGCCATGAAGTGCTTAAGCCCACTGACTGCAAAGTACCCCGTTTTAACAGTGGGTTCCTACACTAACCTTAGAGTGAATGCTCCTATCTCTTAAACCATGGAAGGCAACGCTTCTCTTTATGGGAGACCAGAGGACAGATCCCATGGAGCAGGTGGACACTGATTGGGGGGTAATTAAGGAGGATGGGGTTCACCAGCCCAAAAGGTCTGGTCAGGACATCAGCATACAAAAAGATACATATTTGGGGGGGGGGGAACAACACCCTACCAAACACATGGTGCTGCTTGTAAGACCAAAAAACAAAAGAACTGCATATTACAGCGCACGCATGATACTTACTCCTGCCAGGCTGTTTAAACGCATCTAAACGTATGGTATATAGCAAAAAATGCAAAAATACAGGTGTTTGGTCACACTGAATGGCCATGAAGTGCTTAAGCCCACTGACTGCAAAGTACCCCGTTTTAACAGTGGGTTCCTACACTAACCGTAGAGTGAATGCTCCTATCTCTTAAACCATGGAAGGCAACGCTTCTCTTTATTTAGCTCGCCTGAATGTAACACTTGGCAAATCAGAGATAAAGGGGGCCAGGCTCAAATCGATGGTTAGGAGCTGCCAGTATTTTTTTAAAATGCTGGAAATTAGTTTTTGTTGATTGGTATAACAAGTAATTAACCTGGTGGGAGTGTTGGAGGTAGCTGTTTTCTTCTTAGGAAAGATCAGATCTGGTCAGGATTTTAATTTGACCTTTTTGTAGGTTTTTTTAAGGCAGGTGAAGGAATATCCACGGGCCAAAAGTCTGGACCTCAGTTTGCCGGCCTTGATCTTAAAGTCACTGTCAAGAGAACAATTTTGCCTAAGTCTCAGGTATTGACTATAAGGTATGGATCGAACTAGGCTTTTCGGGTAGTAACTACTTGCATGTAGAATCGAGTTTCCCGCAGTGGGTTTTCGAAATAGGGTGCTGTATAAATGGCCATCAGTATTCTTGCGAATCTCCACATCAAGAAATGTTATCGAAGTGGGGTCAGAATTCATAGTGAACCTTAAATTGAAATCATTGTCACCCAAAGACTTCATAAAGTCCGCCAAACTCTCAGGGGGCCCATCCCACACCATCAGAACATCATTAATATATCTATACCATGTTAACACATGGTCCATGAATTCAGAGTAGATGTCCGAATTGAATACCTCCCGTTCCCACTCCCCCAGGTACAGGTTGGCGTATGAGGGTGCACAGCATGTCCCCATAGCCACCCCCTGCACCTGGAGGAAGTGGGAACCATTGAAAGAGAAGTAATTATGGTGTAGGATGAAGTCCTGTGCTGGATGATTGGCGGGTTCCGGCGGACATTGAGTCATCGGTACCCGCAGATCAGCTCCTGCATGCGTGCCCCCAACCCGGAAGTGTCGGATCACGTACTAGGTACGTGATCCCACGCAGCAGTGCCACATTGCCGCCATATATTTAAATGACGCAGTTAGCAAGTGGTTAAAATGGATTATATTTGTACTTTAGGTAGGACATAGTTTTAGGTAAAACTACATTTTGTATAGTTATCCTTTAAGTTACCTCAAGGCCCCATGGCATTTCCCTAAATTCTTATATTCACCTATCTATGCTCTTGCCAGATTCACATTGTGTTGGCTCTCCATAAGTCCTACGAATGGAGAACAGAATAATTGAGGGACCATCTGGGTCCCCACTGACTGCAAATAATGGAGTTTACAGTGGTCTGAACAGGTGGGGAATGTTTATTGGGGGATCCCTATAAGATAAAGTATAGCTATATGTTTCAAAATGCACTGGCAGCCAAAGCACTGGGGCAGCAATTGTTTTGGGGGCTGAAATAGTATTTACAGTATTCTGTTAAATCCAATGAAACAAGTGATAATAATGATGCTTAATTTATCACTTGTTACACAGGGACTTATTACACTGCATGCTGACAAATATTGGTGTGAAAGTGGCTGGGTGCCCCTTTAACAACATGTCACATGGATACGGTCTCAGGACAGTTCTAGATTTTTTATTCATCAAAAAGGAAAATAACAGATATCTAGAACACTGGGGAATCAGTGCATAACTTTAAGCACTTCCCGACCGCCGGACGTCTATAGACATCCTGGTCTTTGAGTGGGGATATCTGAATGATGCCGGCGCCTACCAGCATCATTCAGGTAAAATTTTTATCCGCCGGCGATTCCCTGCACCATAAGAATGATCATAGAGGCAGTTCAGCCGCTTGATAGTTCTTATCGTCCCCCCCTCCCGCCGCCCTCCGGTGCTTCTCCCGGGCCTTCCATGACATCGGCGGGCCGGAGAACAGATATGTCACCGGCGGATGCTGAGCGTAGTGATGACTAGATGGTCACAAGTCATCTCTATGCGCCTCTGAGGCCCGGACGCGACGTATGACGTCACGTCCGGGTCATGGGATGTAAACAATGCCGTGAACTGGGCGGAAAAGACTGAGATCGCTCATTTTTTTTTTCAGATCTCGGTCTTTCCAGCCTAGAGGGGAGGTGTGAGGTCTTATTGACCCCATATCTCCCCATAAAGAGGACCTGTCACGCAAGATTCCTATTACAGGGGATGTTTACATTCCTTGTAATAGGAATAAAAGTGATCAAAAAAATGTAAAGAGTAAGTGTAAAAAAATAAAGATAAAATAAATAATTAAAAAAAAAATGTAAATCGCCCTGTCCCCGCGAGCTTGCGCACAGAAGCGAACACACACGTATGTCGCGCCCGCATCTGTAAACGTTGTTCAAATCACACATGTGAGGTATCACCGCGTGCGTTAGAGTGAGAGCAATAATTCTAGCCCAAGTCCTCCAATGTAACTCTAAAAATGTAACCAGTAAAATTTTTTAAAGCATCGCCTATGGAGATTTTTAAGTAACAAAGTTTGGTGCCATTTCCTGAGTGGGCACAATTTTAAAGCATGACATGTTGGGTATCTATTTACTCGGTGTAACATCATCTTTCACAATATACAAAAAAATTGGGCTAACTTTACTGTTCTGTTTTTTTTTTTTAATTCATAAAACTTTTTTTTTCCAAAAAAAACGCTTTTGAAAAATTGCTGCGCAAATACCCTGTGACATAAAAAGTTGCAATGACCACCATTTTATTCCCTAAGATCTCTGCTAAAAATATATATATATAATGTTTGGGGTTTCTGAGTAATTTTCTAGCAAAAAAACGATGATTATTACATGTAGGAGAGAAATGTCAGAATTGGCCTGGTGGCGAAGTGGTAAGGTCTCTTGCACACGATACTCCTATTTGAGCATCTACTTTTTCAGAGTTTTTTTTTTGTATGTGTTCGCGCATTTTTTTGCTCACGTTCGCACAGACTTATTCTCGCAGGTTTTTGTTCCGCAGCATGTAAATGGGCATTAGCGCACGTATGTGCACAATTCCGCACATTTGCACGCATGAGGCGTAAATTACTGACCGAACATTCAGATCTTTCTTTTTTTTTTTTTTTTTACTGAAGAATACACGGCACCTGGGTGCATAGGCACGTTACAAACAATGGGCTGTATTTTAGCTCAGTAAAAAAAAAAAAAAGAAGCTGTACTGAGCTTTTTCAAGCTGCAGTGTGCAAGAGGCCTAAATATCTCACTCCCTCTTTATAGAAAAATAATCAAAAATATGCATGAAACCCAGTCCTCTCTAAATATTAAAACATGACAACACTATTAATTAGCAGGAAAAAAATGTAAGTGCTTCCTGATAAATCTGACCATAAATTTAATGTAAAAATGATTGATAAAGGGTAACTATGTTCAATACTTCCTAATTAGCCAATCCATCTATCTTGCCAAGGCATAATAAGGAAAAATCTGATTTAACCCAGTTCCTGCTATAAATATAAATAAAAATACATCTATCATTCATGTAATCCATAAAGTGCATAACTGTTTACAAGGCAGCTGACAGTAAAAGCAAGGTCCCAAGCAACGGATAATAAGAACACTATTCCTTCATGATTCATGGTGCATTGGAGCTCCTATTTTTACCAAAGACAGCCATGATAAATCATAATGATGGAATCTTTAATTGCAACTTCATACTTCAATTGCCTTAATAAATAAGGTAGAAACAATACTGCAACTTAAATTGCTGTGTTTGGCCTCGATACATCCCCCACTAAATTTCATATTGCATGGTTATCTGTATATAGGCATGCAAACCCAGATCCATAATTCTAACTGGAAGTGGATGGCTAAAATTCACAATTAATCAATGCGGTGATAATGGCTTGCTGTAGATACCACTAGTTAACCAATCATAAACTGGTTTTCTAGATGTCTTTGGAAACCTTGTGGTGGGCTGTGGCTCTAGGAAATGCAGTGGCTCTGGGAAGTTAAAGTCAGCCTGGTATTGGTGGAAAGGTACAGCATTCACGGTGTAGAGAGTTCATCAAGGAAATTGAAGGAAATACAACATGTGGTTGGGTGGGTGTGATTATATAGCGCTACCCCCCTAAGGACAGCTGGATTTTTGGGTTTTCCCTTACTCACACAGCCAGGCCATGAATTTAGCAACATTCACATACCAAGAACCAGTCCAAGGTATTTTGTTTTGTTTTTTGGTTTATTAGGGGATGAACTTGGATAGGGATGGGAAGGCATAGGATGCCCAGAACTGTGAAACTTGAATACAAACTTGAGGACTTGATAGTGCCTCTGACTGCTAAGAATTAATGTCACAATGCTGTCTTCCTATAGGATTGATGGATCAGCTGACTCAATAACTAAAAGTCCCAACTGTTGAATGCAGGTGCTGCTCCATAAGGAAATGCTGATGCACCTGGCTGATTTTGGACTCAAGCTAGAGGTGTAGGGTGGCTTTAATGGCTGTGAACTAGTTTTCTCCTGATTATGGGCAAGCAGAGCATTGCGCCTTGCTGCCCCTCTTCTGTCCAAGCTTGGGTTGTGACGAATGAATGTTACTCACTCAGTCCCTCTTTGGTTAATCCTGAAGTCCAGATGGCTGCTGCATAGGCTTCCTGTTGAACAGGCCCCGCTCCTGACTGTCAGGGTAGCTCCAGCTAAGCCTAACTGCGGCTGGAAATGGGTGTGAGTCTTCAGCTCTCTCTCTCTTCCACAAGCTTCTTCCTTCTGCCCGGGGCAGAGTCCCCCAGCACAGCGGCCTCCTCCAGGTAACTGGCCCCTGGACTCTGCTCCGTCACTGCCAGGCCCCAGAATATTTATGGGCTATCTCCCCACCTTCTGGGCCTTACCTACCCATGGATTGAGGGAGACTACATAAATATTCAGGTTCTCTCCACCCTATAATTTCTAGAACCACCTAGTCAGTTCCAGAAGCCGGGGGGAACAGAGACCCAGCCCTTGGAGCTGTGAACCTTACAACCTACACAATGAACTCCAGCTCTTCTGACTAAAGAGGATCGAAAACTAAATTTGTCTACTCTGTCCACTGACGGTGCTACAATTGTACATCAGAGAACTATGGGAGCAGAGGGCTCAGAAAAGCTTGAGCCAGGTGGACAAGTTGACCAGATAAAATATCTGCTGCACCTTATGAGGCACTGCCAGTAAAGACAATTTTATTGGGTTAATGGAGTAAGAGAAACAAGACCACACTAACACTGGAGGGGACACATGCCATGAATAGAATTTCCAGTCGAGACAGGGAACCGAAACTGACAGTTGTAACTGCACTGTCCCTCTCATGCACTACGTTTTTTGCCCAAGTTGTATTGCCAATACATGCCTTCCTAAAATGGTAGTGTTGTTAAATGTTTAAATTACTAATTACAGACCACAGCTGTCTTTCCAGTTGAACTTCAAGCAAACATGTAAATATGCAGATAAAAATAGTATATAATATAGCATCAGCAGGCAGATGAAGATATTTCCTAGCTCACTCTGCTCTCTCCTACAATCAGCACTGTCCCTATCAGCATATTTACATTCAGCAAACCTGTTTGGTTATCAGCCCAAGGCCCCTTTCACACACGCACCACCCTGTTCGATCAGCAGGGGATCCAAGAATGCTGCTTAATCTTAGCAGAAACGTGATTGTGACATTTGTGCCCGTTTACTTTTTCTCTGCTTTTACAAACTGGAGATTTTTATACCCATTTGGATCCTGTGGGCAGACGGATAAAAAATACTTTAGTCATCCTACATCAGTCTACCTCCGATCCATCATGTTTAGGTCAGAAAAGAACAGAGAATCACACAGACCTTTTCCATTTATTCCTGGACCTGGATGGATTTGGAGGGAGTGGAATATAAATTGATATACGTCTGTTTTCATCTGCCTGCCCATACACTTACATGGCGCTTCGGATCAAGAATACCCTATTTTTAGGGTTTTCTGGCAGCCAAATGTATTTAATGTTTCCATAGTTCTCCAGGTAATGATGTCTCCACAAACCTCACCATTTGACTGTGCATCCTGTCTGTCCAGTGTAAAACAAGGGTTTGTAGTTACTCAAATCTTAGGGTTAGAGTCTTCCGGAATAACAAAAGATTACTGATTCTATCTTTGTTGCATTCTACTTTCAGTCTGGTGTGCTGACGATAGCTGACAGCTGTTCACGTTCCCATCACCTCTATTCATTGACAGCGACTCACAGCTATGATAGTATATGCAGTCTTATCGCTGGGAATCGGTATGGGGGCTATCCTGGGGGACGACGAGCCAGTAGCCTATCAGGTTTGCAGAAAGGCAGGCGATATCATGATCGGAGGTCTGTTCCCCTTCCACACCACTGTTAATGGCTTGGATAATTATTGGAAACCAGAACCACTGACGTGTTCAAGGTAAGGTCAGAGGCTATATAAGAGGAAGACCTATAACTGGCTTATTTAAGGAAACCTATACTGGAAGAATTATGGATATCCTTCAGATAATGCTAGTTACCTGGATGACCATGGATTCAACACTTTAGGAAACATTGACCTGGTTGGAACAAGCATGCTGAAAATCAATCATCTTAATCTGCATGCATCTGCCCTGTCATTTAATTATCTTTACATCCAGGCAAGTGTTATACTCAGGAGGTGTCAGCCTCTAAGTGTGGTCATTACAAGTTTCCTTTAGAGTAGTGTTTCTCAACAGAGATGTCTTTTGGGTTCTCCTGGGGTGCTATGAGTATGTGACCCAGTTTGTCCTGGATCCGCCTCATGAGTTGCTATGATGTGTGCGGGCTGCCCACCAGCACCATAACAATACATATGCTGCGGTGAGTTTTCCATTTGGAGCCCCTCTATTTTGACACTAGTCTTCTGTACCTGAGTCAACACTTCTGTATATCCAAACCGTGATGCTCTAGAGGAGTACGCATGGCATCAGTCATTGCTATAGTGTTGCCAGCCTGCCCACCTGCACTATGGCAACTCATGACGCTGATCCAGGGCTGCCCTAGCAGTCAGAAAGGACATAACTCTGGCTTATTCAGATCTGCTCCACCACCTGCCCTCTGCCATGCTGCTGGGGCCCTCTGATGTGAACAGGGGCCATGTGATTGGGGGGGCTCTGTGATGAGGTTTAACATTGGAAGATGGGGGCTAAAAACATGAACACAAGTTACTTGCAAGAGGGAGACCCTTTGGGGGAATCCAGGATGGAAAAAGATCTGGGGGTCCTAGTAGAACACAGGCTCAGCAATAGCATGCAATGCCAAGCTACAGCAAGCAAAGCCAGTAGACTATTAGCGTGCATTAAAAAGGGGATCTACTCAAGGACTGTAATTCTACTACAGTACTTTACAAAACTCTGTCTGGCCTCAACTTGAGTACCAAGTTCTGATCACCAGTCCTCAGGGAGGATGTGCTGGAACTGGAGAGTCCAGAGAAGGGCAATAAAGCTAATAAAGGGATGGAAGTACTTCAGATACGAGGAGTGACTACAAGCATTAAACATATTCTCTCTAGACCAGAGACGCTTAAGAGGTGATATGATAGCGATGTACAAATATCTCAGTGGTGATTCTAGCCTCAGGCCACGTAAGAGGACACGTGGCCACTCAATGAAGTTGGAAGAGAAGTAGTTTAACCTTAAACTGAGTAAGAGGTTCTTCTGAGCGGTAGGGATGAGGAACTCCCATCAGGGGGCTCTAGTGTGATGAGGAGATTTGTGGATGGGTGGTATCTGATGTGATGTGGATACTTTGACATGTAATGGGGACTGTGGCATATAGAGAGGACTCTGACATTATGGGGAACTTCTAATACGAAGAGGGAGATTTTGATGTGAAGCTAATTTTATCAAGGTGGTTGTGTGCATTGTCCCAGGTTCAGGTTTCCCATTGATAAATAATATTTACATTTTTGACAATTTTTTACAATTTAGACTGGGCTTTGGGATTTTGCCTACTTTTAAAGGGTGCTGCGACTGAAAAAAAGTTTAAGAATCACAGCTTTATGGGATATCGAGTTTTCATCCAGCAATATACATGCGCTTGGTATAAGCAAATTTAGTTTTCATATATGCAGTTATGTCTCATCATATTCATGTACAGCAGATACCGTGTTTCCCCCGAAAATAAGACCGGGTCTTATATTAATTTTGGCTACAAAAAAACACTCTAGGGCTTATTTTCAGGGGATCTTATTTATTTATGGTATGTACAATAATCTACATTTATTCAAATGCAGTCATGTCATCTTCTTCTGAAAAAAAAAAGTTCTTGTGCTGTGTCATTTTTTCCCCTCTCTTTGTTCTAAAAAACCTGGAATAAAACAATAATTTTTTTTTAAGTTCCTGTGCCCCCTTTCTTCTCTCCCCCTCTCCCCCGTCAGCTCAGGAGTCAGCATTATGACATTCTGTAATCCCAAAACCTTGGTTAAAGTCCTTGTAAAATTATGTAATCCGATCCGTAAAAAGATAATATAATTTGCAGTGTACCTTTATTGGAAAATACATTATTTACAGAGCCGCTGGGTGCTCACGTGACCCGCTGAAGCTCTTCTTCCCCGTTCCGAATACAGCAGAGGGAGGGGCCACTGTCGCCAGGCGGGAGGAGAAGAGAAGATCTCCAGCAGATCACGTGAGCACCTAGCAGTGCTGGAAATAAGGTATTTTCCACAATAAAATTACACAAGGAGACACACTGCCCATTATATAATCTTTTTACAAAATGGATTACATATTTTTACAAGGTCTTTAACCACTTCAGCCCCGGAAGAATTTTGCACTTTAGGACCAGAGCACTTTTTGCGATTCGGTGCTGCGTCGCTTTAACTGACAATTGCGCGGTTGTGCGACGTTGTACCCAAACAAAATTTGCGTCCTTTTTTTCCCACAAATAGAGCTTTCTTTTGGTGGTATTTGATCGCCTCTGCGTCATTTCTTATCGCCGCTATAATCAAAAGAAGAGCGACCATTTTGCAAAAAAAAACAAATTTCTTACTTTTTGCTAAAATTCAAATCCAAACATTTTTTTTCACCGTTTTTGGCCGATTTATATTCTTCCTCATATTTGTGATAAAAAAAATTGCAATCGGCGTTTATTGATTGGTTTGCACAAAAGTGGCCGCGTTTACGGATGGTGAGAATTCATTTCTGGGGTTTTTTTTTTTTTTTACTAGTAATGGCGGCGATCTGCGATTTTTAGCGGTAATGCGATATTGGGGGGGACATGTCGGAACATATTGACACTTTTTTGGGGCCAATGACATTTATTCAGCGATCTGAAATTTAAATGTCCATTGATTACTGTATAAATGTCACTGGCAGTGAAGGGGTTAACCTGCAGGGGGAGAGCTAGGGGTTAACTGTGTTCCCTGGGTGTGTTCTTACTGTGGGGGGGGGGTTGTGCTAACATTGGCATGAGAGATCTAACTGATCCCAGTGACAGGGATCAGTAGATCTCTCATGCCCCACTGACAGGGCGGGGAACCTCCGTGTTTACATCGGCGGTTCCCCGTTCTTTCCCTGTAGCCGCTCATCGCGGCTCGCCGGCGGACATCGGGTCCGCCCGAGCCGTGGGCACACTCCCCAGGAGTGCGGCGGGTGCGCGCGCCCCCTGGTGCCCAAATGTGAATCGCCGCTTATTTACGGCGATTCGCGCAGGGCTCCCCGACTGCCGCCGTGAAAAGACGGCGCGCGGTGGGGAACCAGTTAACTAGTAGACATGTGCATGACGAAAAAATTTGTTTAGTTTTGATTCATTAATCTAGTTATTTTGTTTAGTTAAATTCGGTTGATTTGTTCAATTCATATTTGGAATTTGTATTCAGAATTTGTATTCGGAATTTTCGAATTTTCTTCAAATTTACCAATTTTTTTCGATTTGAAATGTTTGAAACGAAAATGTTATATTTTTTTTTATTCAAATGCATCAAAGTGAACAAACAAAAGAAAATCCCCATCAACTGATTACAATGACCCTTTAAATCACCTTTGGCTTAATAAAAACAGCATTATTGTGCAATGGTACTTTAATAACACACAAAGTCTTTGATTTCAGAAGTATGTTTACAGTTCAAATTCGAATGGAATGCAATGTAAAATTCGATTCCAATTTCAATTCAAATTTCGGAAATTCAGAGGAATTTCTTTTCGTTATTTGGAACATTTCGTAAACTTTGTTTATACTGTAATTCAGAGGTTTGGATATATCCGAATCTCCAAATAATGAAAAATGTGTCTGAATATTAATTCAGAACGAAGTGAATCGCACATGTCTATTAACTAGGGCTTATTTTTGGGCTTATTGCAGCCATCCCCAAAAATCACGCTAGGTCTTATTTTCAGGATATGGCTTATTTTTGGGGAAACACGGTATGTACAGTATATTTTTATTCTCACATGAAAAAAAGTAACTGCTTCAAGTGCTTGAAACACAAAACTAAAGGTAAGGAAAGCTTTGTAGGCTTACTTATAAATGTCATAGACTGTTTCTTTTACGTAGACATGACCAGACATCAACTTCTAGCAAAAAAAGAAGGATTTTCTGTTAGGGCACTTTCACACTGGGGCGGGGGGGCGGTAGTGGTAAAGTGCCGTTACTTTCGGCAGCGCTTTTCCGCTTTTATAGCGGCGCTATGGCGCTACTATGCAAGGGGGTCAAAAGCGCCAGTGTGCTGTGCTCCCGAGGCGGTGTACAGCTGCTTTGGAAGCGCTGCCCTTTGATTTCAATGGCAGGGGTGTTGGAGGAGCAGAGTATACACCTCTCAGCGCATTGCCCAAAGATTCAGTCTGCTCCAGTCCAGTCACATGATCCCCTGTGTCAGCCAGCGGCAGCTGCAGGGGAGAAGAGTGCTCGACAGCAGATGGGAATGCCTGGAAATGGTGACATCACCCATAAGTTCCTATGGCCCATGTGCTGGCTGTGCTCCCTCCTCTACCCTGCAGCCACTGCTGGCTGACACAGGGGAGCCGGATTATGTGACCAGAGCAGGCTGAAAATAGGTAAGTATATACATCTTTCTTACACAGGTTACTCAGCATAGGTATTAAGAGTGGTTAGGAAGCATTTATAACACTAGTTAGTTTTTTTCCTGGAATTCTACTTTAAAGCTCAACTCCAGCTAAATACACAGATGAAATACATATAAGTGATCTGTTTTACTTGTAAAAGGATTTGCATTACTGTTTACCCCCTTCTAAGATTTTCACAGCTCTGCCACACAAAACATCCCTGTCTGGCAGTGCAGGAGACTTACTTTTTCTTTGCCATATTTAGGTAGCACCCAGGTCTTCTCCTCCCAAACCTGTGATTGGTCAGTGAAAGGAGAAGCAGCAGACCAATGAGCTCATCCCTCTGTAACTCTGCTCTCTCCTCCAATCACATATTAACAGTGTTAATTTTGTTGACTAAAACTGGCTAAAACATTTTCGTCTACTAACTCAATACCATTTTAGTCTACTAAAATATGACTAAAACGAATACAACTGACATGACTAAAATGGGACTAAAACTAAAATGGCATTTTAGTCAAAAGATTAAGACCAAAACTAAATTGAAATTTGACGTCAAAATGAACACTGGTCTGTAGTGCATGTTCATGCCTCAATACCATAAATAATAACATATTTGATTTTTCACTCTAGCAGTATATAATGAGTTTGAAAATTGTAGAGAAATGCTTAAATAATGCATTACAATTTAACTACACCCATTAGATTTTAGACGACTAAAATGAGTTTTAGTCAACTAAAATCATTTTAGTTGACTAAAATGTACTGGAGACTTAAGCCTCGTACACACGGGTCGACGATCGTACGACCGAACGACTAAAATCGTATGATGGCTGTTGTATCTTGCGTACTGACATGCACTACACGATTGTACGACCAAGCTGAACGTAGCGTCGTGTTATGAACGTATAAAGAGAAAGTTCAGGTGCATGTAATTAGCATCCGGCCATTCCTGACTTCTGAGCATGCGTGTTTTGCACAATACAACTTGTTGGACCAACTTCTCTGTACACACGGTACAACGGTCCTATGACCGCTTCTTGGTACTACAAAGTTTTGTTTCTGTTGTATGACCATCGTATGTCGGCTGTTCTAATCGCGCGTACTAACGGTCGATTTAGCATACAATGGTCGTTCGTATGACCTGTTGTATACGATCGTCGACCCGTGTGTACGAGGCACTAGGCAACTAAATACGACTAAAGCTAAAACAATTGCAGAAGAGTAAAATGGGACTAAAACTAAAGTGCCATTTTAGTCCTAAGACTTAAGCCTTGTACACACGGTTCGATTGTCGTAGGACCGCGCTTCTGATTCTTGTCAAAAGCGCGTGTCCATGATTTTGTAAAGCTTACTGACTATCCGAAAATTTTTGTTCGACCTGAACTCAACTTCAGAAGTGACATCATGTTTTGAATATTTTTTGCAATTTTTTTTTCTTTCTGGGCATGCGTCTCAGTCGTACGATTTTTTCCGGAACGCAAATGGGACGCGGCGTACGAAAAAAATTTTCTAGTCTGCACATCCAGCTTTTGTCTGACGAAAAAAGCAAATTGGCTGTCGAAAGGAGCGTACTAATGGTAAGAATTTCTGACGACAGGCCGTCGGACGACAATTTCCATCCGAATTTTGCATCGTGTGTGCGGGCCTTGAGATTAAAACCAAATTGAAATTTGCTGCCAAAATGAACACTGCATGCAGGGGCGTATCGTGAAATTAGTGTGCCCGTGTGCAAGCCCACACCACACTGATAATCCCCGGCTGTCAACCAGGGACAGATCATCCTTAAGTGCAGTGTTGGTCAGAGCACTGGGGGCCCCCCACCCCTCGTGGCCCGTGTTCAGTGAACACCCTGCACCCATGGATAATACGCCATTGACTGCATGTTAGAACATTTACACTGCAGCACATCTGACTGTCTAATTGTGCTGCTTCTCCCTCTACCAGTCCGAGCTCTGCAATACAGAGGATTGAAATCACTGATAGCAGGTCAGCCACCGCTTGTATATGCCTACTATAACATATGCTGATACTTTTTCATGATGGCATGCAATACAGGTGAGTTTAATTGAAGTTATATTTACTAAGGCTTGTCTACTTCAGCTTAAACCCTACAGGTTTCCTCCAGGCTGTAGCAATGCAATTTACACTGGAAGAAATCAACAACAGCACCACCCTCCTTCCAGGATGGACCCTGGGCTATGAGATCTATGATACGTGTTTTAATACATTGGCTACTCTGCACCCCATCCTGCTCCTCTTATCCAAAAATGGGACAGAACTTGTGGAAATGAAGTGCAATCTTACAGACTACAAAACCAGAGTCATTTCTGTGATTGGACCTTCATCCAACGAGGTGGCCACTGTCACCATGAAGCTCTTCAGTGCTTTCCTTATGCCTCAAGTATGTCCCTTATTTCTCTTGAAGGGAGGGGTAGGTTTACACCGCAGTGATCCAATTTTGATCCAGCTTTGCTATGTGATTATGTAGGGCAACTTGGATGTGGTTTGCATATTTTATGGGGCCAAAACCTTGCTGGAATCTCAGTAAAGTAGTACAGGAACCTTTTCCAAAATCTTACCATGTATTACTTCCATTCTCATGCAATTCTGTGCGACTCAAGTCACTTCTGAAATCGCACTAGTGGGAACAGAGCCTTATTCAGTGGCACTTTAACCACTTGCTTACTGGGCACTTAAACCCACCTCCTGCCCAGACCAATTTTCGGCTTTCAGCGCTGTCGCATTTTGAATGACAATTGTGCGGTCGCGCGACGGTGTACCCAAACAACATTTTTATAATTTTTTTCCCACAAATTGAGCTTTCTTTTGGTGGTATTTGATTTTTTTAAAATTTTTACTAGTAATGGCGGTGATCTGCGATTTTTTTAGCGGTACTGCAATATTGCGGCGGACATGTCGGACCATTTTGACACTTTTTTGGGACCATTGGCATTTATACAGCGATCAGTGCTATAAAAATGCACTGATTACTGTGCAAATGCCATTGGCAGTGAAGGGGTTAACCTGCAGGGGGCGCTCTAAGGGTTATCTGTGTTCCCTGGGTGTGTTCTAACTGTGTGTGGGCTGGCCTGGCTGGGGGTGATCACGGCTTCCATATACAGGAAGAATGTGATCACCTTCCACCTCTGTGAGAACGGAGGTCCGTGTAAGTAAACTGCGGGGGGGCCATCGTGGGTCCGCCCTACCCGCTCCCTGGCCCCCCAAATACTAGTTGTCACGGCCGCCTTCCTGTGATGGCGTTTCGCGGTAACGAGCCAACTTGCCACCGTCACGCTGCGGCGGGCGGTCGGCAAGTGGTTAAGCAGCACTTTTTGGCCACTAGTGGTCCGTTTTTAACCCCCAAGAAGGGGTTAAAAGCTCCCATGTTGCGGCGCTTCCGAAGCTCTTTTCAGGCGCTTCGGAAGCGCTGCCCATTCTTTGCAATGGGCAGGTGCGTTTTAGGAGTGCTGTATACAACACTCCCAACCCACCCCAAAGATTCTGCTTGCAGGACTTTTCCTAATGCCCCACAAGCGCTCCACACAAGTGTGAGAGTGCTTTCACACTCGGGCGGCAAGGGAGGCAGGTTTCAGGCGCTTTACAGGCGCTATTTCTATCACTAAAATGCCTGAAAACTGCCTTCAGTGTGAAAGGGGTCTTAGTCAAAATGTTTGTTGCTGTCTGTCTCCCTGTTCAGCAGAATCACTCTCTCTATTTGTTCCGGTGACCCTTGTCGCAGACACAGAATGCGATGGGAAATGTTGCAGTTGTCATCAGAACAAGAAGAGATGATACATTTTTCAATAGATGCACCTGTTCTGGTGACAATAGTTGAACTGGGAAGCTTCCCTCTGTAGAGATTTTCTCTCAAATCCTTGCTGTGTCTACAGAACAGGAAGCAAAGGGAAATTTTTCCAAAGGGATACTGACAGCACAAGAATTTCAACCCTTCCCTAATCTATCCAAACCAAAAAAAAGAAGTATTTTTATATTAAGTGTACATGCATACAGTACACTTTAACAATTGTGAGTCAAATACATAGCCTCATCTAATGGTCCATCTACACATCCCTAATATAACAATAAAATAAAAATAGGATAAGCAAACATTTAAAATTGTAAAAACCATACCAAAAATGTTCCCACTGAAAAAAGTACTATAATATTCCAGCAAACCCTTCCCACTGCCTTCCGATGGCCTTTGAACTGGGTTATCATGTACCTGGTAGCAGAGCCGGATAAGATGAGGAAGGCCTCTCTTACACTTCTGACTCTGGGCTCCTGATAGTGTAGACAGGAGGCTTAGGAGTACAGAGCGGCAGTGCCTGTAAGTCTTGCTAGTAGTAGGGCAGATGCCCATGCTGGGCAGGAGAAGTTGTCTGATGGCTCCAGTAAGCATGTGGGCAGCTTATACTGGCGACAGTAGGCAGAGTAGCAGAGTCAGGCAGGATGGATCGGGTACAGGGTACAGGCAGATGTGGGGTCAGGAAACAATCCGGGTCTAGAATGGATCAGTAAAGCTGGAGCCAATAACACAGACAGAAGCAGAGGTCAGGGGACAAGCCGAAGTCGGTGCAGGTGGAGTTCAGAGAGTGGTCAGGACAAGCAACTGGAATCAGGATACAGAATCACAGGGTACACAGGAGGCTGAACATAAAGCAGCACTGATCCTAAGCACTGGCCCAGTTTAACCACTTCAGCCCCGGAAGGATTTCCAGCTTTAGGACCGGAGCCCTTTTTGCGATTCGGTGCTGCGTCGCTTTAACTGACAATTGCGCGGTCGTGTGACGTTGTACCCAAACGAAATTTGCGTCCTTTTTTTCCCACAAACAGAGCTTTCTTTTGGTGGTATTTGATCACCTCTGCATCATTTCTGATCGCCGCTATAAACAAAAGAAGAGCGACAATTTTGCAAAAAAAACCCCAAATTTCTTACTTTTTGCTAAAATACAAATCCAAAAAAAAAAAAATAAAAAAACATTTTTTTTCATCGGTTTTGGCTGATTTATATTCTTCCTCATATTTGTGATAAAAAAAATCGCAATCGGCGTTTATTGATTGCTTTGCGCAAAAGTGGCCGCATTTATGGATGATGAGAATTAATTTCTGGGGTTTTTATTTTTTTTTTATTTTTTACTAGTAATGGCGGCGATCTGCGATTTTTAGCGGTACTGCGATATTTCAGCGGAAATGTCGGACCATTTTGACACTTTTTTGGGACCATTGGCATTCATACAGCGATCAGTGCTATAAAAATGCACTGATTACTGTGTAAATGCCATTGGCAGTGAAGGGGTTAACCTGCAGGGGGCGTTCTAAGGGTTAACTGTGTTCCCTGGGCGTGTTCTAACTGTGGGGGGACTGACCTAACAGGAGAAGGGAAGCGATCACACCTTCCATGTAGAGGAAGGCTGTGATCACAGCCCTTCCCCCTTCACAGAACGGAGGTCCGTGTTTACTTACACGGACCTCCGTTCTTTCACCCGCTCCCTGGCCCTCCCCGGACACAGTGAGCGCTCGGGCGCGCCTCTGGCGGCGCACGCTCACTGGGCTCGATCTTGCGGCCGCCATCATATGACGAGCGCCAATGTGCACGAGAATGCGCAACGGTATGTGTGCGTGAGTATGCGTATGCGCATATGCATTAACCAGTGTCCGATTCTTGTGAGCACGAAAGGGAACATGTTTTAGCCTGTATACTGTAGTCCGTCCAGAGAAGTAATCCCCTCTATTGGCAAGTCTTTTCCGTACATGGGTATTAATGCTGTGAGGCTGCATCCTGATCACAATTATTGTGATTGGCTCCCACAGTGATTACATGATTAGGGGCCGGTCACACTGGCTCCTGGTCTCAAACAGACACTGAGCATTCTCAGTACACAGCCTTGGTCCCCCATGAACGCATATTTGCCTTAATGCCCAACTGCTCTGCCACTACATATATGCATTATGGGAAGAGATTAATTTATGTTTAACTAAAATTCTTTTTTGGTTTGGTTAGGGTTTGGTTAGAGTAGGAAAGGTTAAAACCCCTCTAAGATTATTTTTTGATGTCTGTGTCCCATTGGGTAGATTTCCCTTTATTTCCTCTCTTGGAGAAGCAACAGGAAATAAGAGATTAAAGTGAGGGGAATTCCTATCCTAACCACTTCCAGACCGAGCCTATTTTTGACACTTTGTGTTTACAAGTAAAAATCAGTTTTGCTATAAAATTACTTAGAACCCCCAAATATTATATATATTTTTTTCTAACACCCAAGAGAATAAAATGGCGGTCGCTGCAATATTTTTTTCGCACCGTATTTGCGTAGTGGTCTTACAAGCCCAATTTTTTTCCATACTGTGAAAGGTAATGCTACGCTGAGTAAATTGATACCCAACATGTCATGCTTCAAAATTGCGCCCACTTGTGGAATGGTGACAAACTTTCGCACTTAAAAATCTCCATTGGCGATGTTTAACATTTCGTACTGGTTACCAGTTTTGAGTTACAGAGGAGGTCTAGTGCTAGAATTATTGCTCTCGCTCTAAGGATTGCGGTGATACCATGTGTGGTTTGAACATTGTTTTCATATGCGGGTGTGACTTACGTATGCGTTCACTTCTGCGTACGAGCTCGGCGGGACAGGGCACTTTAAATTTTATTTTCTCATTTATTTTACTTTTTATTTTTTATTTTTACACCGTTCTTTTTAAAAAAAATTTTTTGGATTACTTTATTCCTATTACAAGAAATGTAAACATTCTTTGTAATAGAAAAGAAGATAGAAAAGACCTCAGATCTCATATTTACACTAAAATGCAATAAAATAAATAAATAATTAAAATGACATTGAAAAAAAATGTCCCCTTTAAGAACATTGGGCGGAAGTGACTTGTGACGTCGCTTCCGCCCTGCAATGCTATGGAGCCGAGTGGACGGCATCTTCCACTCACTGGGCATCCAGGCACTGGGGGGGGGAGCAGACCCGATTATCTCCGCTGCTACCGGCGGGTCCAGTAAGTGGCAGAGATGACGAGAAAACGGCGGCACGGAGGGGCACCTCTCCCACCCTAGATAAAAGTGATCTTGCGGTGAATACGCTGCTGAGACCACTTTTATCGTACAGAGAATCAGCGGCTGAATAAAAAAATACCAGGGTTATGGTAGCTATCTGCTACCATAACAACGGTATACAATGGCAAATTGACCGCCGTCAGGTGACGGCGTTGGTCCGGAAGTGGCTAGACAGTAATCAAAGAACATTTGTTCCTATGGGAAGATTTCCCCTCACCTCTGTTATGACCACTCCCCCCATTACCATCTTTTTCTGTTTTAATGGTCACTAGGACGAATAGAGGGGTGACTCTCTCCAGCTGGGACACCAACCACAATACAATCTTGGCAGAGGGTCAAGTCTTTCCTCACTCTATCCAGTAAAAAAATGTTGCACTCACATACACTTTTTAAGCTGACAATGCCTATGTTTTCTTCTAAACTAAGAACTACACAAGTATTTTCACATATAAAATATGCCATGCTTTAACATATACCCTGCTGATAATTGATCAACAGTTTCATGAAATACTATGATGCATTTTTTATTTCAGAAGACATTCACTTTCAAATAAAACTCAACTTCTTGTCCCTTTTATTTGGATTTTCAGATCAGTTATTCTGTGACTTCTGATGTATTTAGCGATAAAACGGTCTACCCTGCCTTTTTCCGAACTGTGCCAAGCGACAGTAAGCAAGTTAATGGCATGGTTGATTTGATGACAAGCTTCAAGTGGAACTGGATAGCTGTTGTGGCAAGTGACGATGATTATGGCACGTCAGCTCTACAGCAATTCTCTTCTTCTGCCATGGGTAAAGGAATCTGTGTTGCCTATGAAGGTCTAATTCCAAAGACCCTCTCAAGCTCTGAGACAAACTCCATCATTGAGGACATATTGGACAAAATAGCTCAGGCTGATGTCAACGTGGTGCTGGTTTTCGCTTCTCTAACCCAGTCCATAGCCCTCTTCGAAGAAGTCATTATGCGTAATATGACAAAAGTATGGATAGGAAGTGCCTCCTGGGTGCTTTCAGAGGCTGTTTTGTCTATGCCAGGCATTGAACGCATTGGCCCAGTAATAGGATTCTTCCCAAATGCCCACTATGTTTTTGGATTCGAGGAATTTCTAAAAAACACCATCTCACAGATATACCCACCACAGTCTGCCGTCATGTCCTCATCCTTGGGGAGCAGTGAAGTTTATCAAAACATTGATCTGAAACCGGACATAATCAGCAGTATATTAAGCCCGCTGACTGCTTTGTATGCACATAGTGTATACACTGCTGTGTACGCAGTGGCTTATGCATTGCACAGTCTTCTTAACTGTACTTTTATAAAGTGCAACAACCAGGGTTCCAACCTATATGCTTGGAAGGTAAGGTCCAGATTTTACTAACATTAGCATCGCTTTTCCAAATGGAAATTGAACAAGCCTGTTTAAATAATGGGGTAACACGGGTATTCATCCATGGCCAACCAATTCTGGAGACCCATCACCTGACTTACAAATAATGCAAGGATATGAACATTATATTTATAAAACATATTTCAGTTTTGTATTTATATGGCTATTTCTACATGAAGCAGTAACACATTTACTAGCTTGGAATAAGGTCCAAATTGTTATGAGCTTTAATATTTCCTGATTCTTACACAGTTCTAACATTTTTAATATCACCACAGTGCAACCTGCTATCATTATTAATATTTAAAATAAAAATGTTCCTCCTCTTTTTTTTGAATAGGTATTTATTTGAATGCATTTGACCACTAGCATGCTTAGGTGTTGGAAGCCCACAGATAAGGTTTATGCCCAGGGACCAACTACATCTTAAAGCTAAACCTCAGGCAAACACAAAAACTCACAGCTGTATTTCATTTATGTGAACAGTTTCAACTGCTAAGATTCTATTCAGTTGGTCTTGTAATCTAGGCATTCCTACTAGACAGTGGCCCTCCCAAAGTCTGCAGATTGGACAATGGGAAAACATCAGCATACTAATGAGCAGAGGTGGCTCTTTAATTAGGCAAATTAGGTGGTCGCCTAAGGTCTCGCACTCACAGGGGCCTCGCAACCGCCTAATTTGACACTGACACCAGCAGCACCGAGATAGAGAGTACTGACGCCAGCACTTTAAAGCTCTTAATATATGCAATTTATAAAGTTCATTTTTTTATTGCTTGAATTATTTTTCCCATTATGGGCATGAGTAGGGCCTCATGTTTAGGTTTTGCCTAAGGCCTCACAAAGCCTAGAGCCGCCTCTGCTAATGAGGTCATCAGCCATTCTTCTCTCTTCTCCTGTCATCAAGCTTCCTGTATTAGACTGACAACACTCCTACACAGTGTATTAAGGGAAGCTAATATCCTGACTCTAGTTAAAATATATACTTTTTTTTTTTAATGAATACATAACTAGATTAAATAGTCGCCTTTATTCATCTGTCTATAGCTAAGCTTTAAAGTGGAGTAAACTACTCCTAAGTCTATGGAGGTGTTTAGTGACCTCATTCATTTCGGGGGTCATTGTAAGCTTTGCTTATATCCAAGAATAAGGTGTGAAGGGCCCTAGTCCCCATCAACAGGTGCGACAATCACTGTATCACAAGCCAATTCAAATGTAAGGGAACAGGAATTGCTGTCCCCAGTGCAGTGGTTTACTCTTTAGAGTTGACTTTTATATTTGTCTATAACCATCTCTCTCTGTAGTTGCTGGAAGAAGTGAAGAAAGTGAATTTTTCCATTTTTAACACATCGTTCGGATTTAACAGTTATGGAAATCCCAACACGGGATATGATATTGTTACTCATAGCATGTCTGAGTTGGGCTTCAGCATAATTGGATCTTACAATATTGAACTGATGTTGAATAGTTCTCTCATTAACTGGAGAACCAATCAAAACCTGGTAAGAAAATATATCTCTCTCCATACATATCATCCATTTCTATTCTGTTACTGATAGTAGTTTTTTTTGGCAAAGAATTTCTATACAGTTCCTTTCCTGAATATGAAACTAAAGGCCACTGGACTGCTAGTTCAAGATCTGAAACTTCCCCTCAGGCAAACCCATTCAAAGGTCCCAGCAAGCCCAGTATGATTTCTTCTGAAAAAATATTGTGTTTATGGGAAAAAATGGAAAAACCCCAAGAGGAATTATATAGATATTGTCATGTAAACTACATCAAGAACATTTCCAAAATAGGCTTACTAGGAGTTTAGAGGTTGACACATATTACAAGTGTAACTTTTGCAACTGTACAGATGTACACAGCATAGTCCATCAAAGGGGTATAAGATGGAGTCCACAACTAAAGATCCTTTGCTTTAGTACAATAACAATACTTGAGGACCTGTTCTGATTGGCTTTTGTTCATGGAGAACTGCCTCTTTCCCCGTTCAAGCCAATGGGAATGCAAATGCAGACTGATGCAGCTTAAAGCGGTAGTAAACCCCCAAGTACTATTTTTACCTACAGGTAAGCCTATAATAAGGCTTACCTGTAGGTAAAAGGAATATCTACTAAACCTACATGGTTTAGGAGATATTCGCCCTGCATGCAGCCACTGACATTAGCGGCGCATGCGCTCTGACGATCCGGCGGAGGCGGCCGGCAAATCAGAGCTGGCTGCTGGAGCGAAGAGCTCCCGCGCGCACGCGTAGCCGGAAGAAAGAAGAGGACCATCATGTCAGCTCCCTCAGCGCTGACCGACTCGGGCATCGGGGGCCTCGTTCTGAGGTAAGTATTTCATAATATGTTAGTATGCGATGCATTTAACATATTATGCTATTATCTTGCAGGATCGCTTTTTTTTTTTCAGGCGGGTTTACTACCACTTTAAGAGGAAGTCAGAAAAAATGATCAACTGCAGGTCAAATACATCTTTTCATGAACTATAAATGATATCAGAATCATCTAAAAACTTATCTCAAATACAGGCTGAATGTACCTGAAGGAAAGCTGCATTTGCCTACCTACATAAGTTATAAATTAAATCTGATATGGGGAAAATATAAAGGCTGGCAATAAAGATCTACCCTTCTGAAAATGCCAGCTGCCAAACTGTTGTGCTGGCCCTATTATTTCAATTTTCTAAATTATGTGGGACTCGTACCCACGTCCTCCAAGCCAAAATAGGTCCAGAGGTGGTATCCCACTGCACCCACTGTAGGTATAACCTAGCCTGTTATTATTATTATACAGGATTTATATAGCGCCAACAGTTTGTGCAGCGCTTTACAATGTTAGAGGCAAACAGCAGAGTTACAATACAATTCAATACAGGAAGAATCAGAGGCCCTAGCAATTCTATGTATTCATGTAAACTTCTCTTGTATTAGAGAATACTATAAGTGTACTTTTAAAACACATTTTTATTATACAATTTTTTATGTAATTAAAGTAAAACCTTGGATTGCGAGCATAATTTGTTCCGTAAACATGCTTGTAATCCAAAGCACTCTTATATCAAAGCGAATCTCCCCATAAGAAATAATGGAAACTCAGATGATTCATTCCACAACCATTTATTCATAAGTCTTTCAGTTTCTAGCCCATATAAAAAGATTATAGCAATGTGACCAGGTTGTGTAACCAAAAAATGTCCATCCACAAATGGCCGCCTCCACAAGAGGATTAGAAGCAAAATCCAGCAGGAGCTACAGAGTATAAAAGAGAGGCGCCTCTAAGTGTAGCGATATTGTTACATTTAATGAAGGTACAACATTTAGCAACTCGCATGGTTGATGATTAAAAGAGGCACATCTAAGTAAGCAGGCATCCAGATAAAGTTGTCCACATAGACAATGTGTTGTACATTCATTAAATGTAACCATATTGCTACACTTAGAGGCGCCTCTCTTCTCTTTTATACTCAGTTGTGACTTGACGCTACTTGTATATCAAGACATCGCTTGTATATGAAGTCAATGTTTATAAAAAATTTTGCCTGTCTTGCAAAACACTCTCAAATCAAGTTACTCTCAATCCAAGGTTTTACTGTATATAATTTTAATATAGACATATATGCCAAATAATTTTGCAAATTTGAGCTCCATTTTTCGCTGTACTTTCAGACCTCTTATCACAGACTCAGCCAATGTAGACATTGGGGTTGGTTTACTAAAACTGTGAAAAATCTGGTGCATGTCTACTTAGAAACCAATCAGCTTCAATGTTTTTTTGTTAAAGCTGATTGGTTCCTATGCAGAGCTGCACCAGATTTTGCACTCCAGTTTTAATAAATCAACCCCACTGTGTTGTTAAATTCAGCCTGTCTGTGCCTCCCATTGTAACTGCAGACAAGAGCTGAAAACTAGGCACTGACTTCACCCTGTCCCTCTGGGCTTAGAAGAATGGACTCAAATGAAGCTACAACCAAAGGGAGTCATGTCTAATCTAGTGTAAATTCTCTTTTTGAATTGGAATTATAATCTACTGCTGCTGTTTCCAACCCTAAAGGAGGTGTAACATTATATAGATTAATTTAAATGTAGTTTCCATTGAGTCCATTCAAGTCCTTATCCCATTCTTCTAAGCCCTGATGAAGGGGGAGTTTTGTTGCCCCCGAAAAGTGTTGGCTGTTTTTATGTAACGGTATTATGAACTATTAAAGATTGTTTTCACTCTTCTATTTTATGGTTTGGTGTCTATTTGAATATTTCAGTTGCTTCTGGGTACCAGTTAAAGGAGACCTGTGTGTTTGACAGCTACCTCGCCAGTAAGCTCATTTGAAGATTTCCTTGTGTTTGTACCATTGGATTAAGCACTGGAATTCTGGTTCCTCTTAAAGGATAAGTTCACATTTGGGAACATGTTACGTGTTCCACCTGATTTTAAGGTGGAACAAGTAGCATGTTCCCAGCACTGCAGGCGTCGCTGGCTGCCCACCCTCCCTTTGGCAGCAGTACGGGGGAAGTTCCCTGTTTGAAAACAGCGCATGCGTGCAGAGCTCCACCCATCCGGCCGCGTCATTCATACACACAGCTCTGTGTAAAGATGCCAAACTTTGGCTCTCACTTCCTCCAAGGTAATTTAGGTGATGCTGTTCTCCCTGAGCAGAGAAATGCCAAACAGTCTAAAAACAAATAAAAAGGGAGGACGCAAATGCCTGGTGCATTACCTTTAAAACCAGGCACAATTTATTAAAAAGCCAAAGACATACTCACAAACGTAAGAGCAAAACAGTACATGTCATTACGACTCCAATGACGTGGGCATCAGGTCTTAACGGATGGTTGGAAAACGAACACGTTTTGGAGACAAGCCCCCTTCCTCAGAGCACACAGTGAGGGAACACATTTAACCCCTTGATTGCCCCTTAGTGTTAACCCCTTCCCTGCCTTTGACATTTATACAGTAATCAGTGGCTATTTTTAGCTCTGATCGCTGTATAAATGTCATTGGTCCCAAAAAAGTGTCAAAAGTGTCCAATTTGTCTGCAGCAATATCGCAGTCCCGATAAAAATCGCAGATCGCCGCCATTACCAGTAAAAAAAGATAATAAAAATGCCATAAAACAGTTCTCATAGTTTGTAGATGTGATAACTTTTGCGCAAACCAATCAATAAACGCTTATTGCGATTTTATTTACCAAAAATATGTATATATTGGCCTAAACTGATGAATAAATTTGCTTTTTAGATATATTCTTTTGGATATGTATTATAGCAAAAAGTAAAAATAATTGTTTTTTTTTCAAGATTGTCGCTCTTTGTTTATAGAGCAAAAAATAAAAACCACAGAGGTGATCAAATACCACCAAAAGAAAGCGCTATTTGTGGGGGGAAAAAAGGACGCCTATTTTGTTTCGGTACAACGTCGCACGACCATGCAATGGTCACTTAAAGCAATGCAGTGCCGTATCACAAAAAGTGCTCTGGTCAGGAAGGGGGTAAATCCTTCCAGGGCTGAAGTGGTTAATCAGTACAGTTTTCATCCGAAAATACAATACAAATATATTACATCACTTCCGAATTTTCTTTCTGTCGTATGAGAATTTTCGTACTCTGGCAACCTGTTCGTTTTCATTCTGGAGAGCAGCATCCAAAAAAATGGATGATCATTCATCCAATAATCTCATTGTGTGTACCAGGCTTTAGTATCCCTCAGTATATTTAAAGTTAATGTTTTTTACAAGTACAGTAAAACCTTGGTTTGAGAGCGTTTTGCAAGACAAGCAAAATTTTTAAATAAATTTTGACTTGATATACAAGCGATGTCTTGAAATACAAGTAGTGTCACAACTGAGTATAAAAGAGAAGAGAGGCACCTCTAAGTGTAACAATATGGTTACATTTAATGAAGGTACAACACATTGTCTATGTGGACAACTTTACCTGGATGCCTGCATCCTTAGATGTGCCTCTTTTAATCATCAACCATGTGAGTTGCTAAATGTTGTACCTTCATTAAATGTAACTATATTGCTACACTTAGTGGCGCCTCTCTTCTTTTTTATACTCTGTAGCTCCTGCTGGATTTTGCTTCTAATCCCCTTGTGGAGGCTGCTATTTGTGGGTGGACATTTTATGGTTACACAACCTATCACATTGCTATAATCTTTTTATATGGACTATAAACTGAAAGACTTATGAATAAATGGTTGTGGAATGAATCATCTGAGTTTCCATTATTTGTTATGGGGAAATTCGCTTTGATATAAGAGTGCTTTGGATTACAAGCATGTTTACAGAACAAATTATGCTTGAAGGTACAAGTACAACATTTAGCAACTCACATGGTTGATGATTAAAACAGGCACATCTAAGTATGCAGGCATCCGGGGTAAAGCTGTCCACATAGACCGTCCTCCGCACAACTATCGGTGTCATCCCTTCCGTGCTGCGCTCCATAAACGATTCAAGCCTCACTTTCAGAATGCTCTACTGCAGCGTAGTCTTCCTGGTCACAATTGCAGACTGACAGCGGTGAGAGCCAGCGGTGTGGAGGATGGCCTATGTGGACAGCTTTACCCCGGATGCCTGCATACTTAGATGTGCCTCTATTAATCATCAACCATGTGAGTTGCTAAATATTGTACCTTCATTAAATGTAACCACATTGCTACACTTATAGGCGCCTCACTTCTCTTTTATACTCTGTAGCTCCTGCTGGATTTTGCTTCTAATCCCCTTGTGGAGGCCGCCATTTGTGGATGGACATTTTATGGTTACGCAACCTGGTCACATTGCTATAATCTTTTTATATGGAGTATAAACTGAAAGACTTATGAAAAAATTATTGTGGAACAAATAATCTGAATTTCCATTATTTCTTATGGGGAAATTCACTTTGATATACAAGTGCTTTGGATTACAAGCATGTTTCCGGAATGAATTATGCTCGCAATCTAAGGTTTTACTGTACTGTTATCTTTCAATAAAGATGATTACGTTTCATGGCTCTGAATGTTTGTAATCTTATTTCAGGTTCCAGTATCTCAGTGTTCTGGTGACTGCTTACCTGGTCAGATTAAGAGAGTGAAAGGAACACATTCATGCTGTTTTGACTGCATTGATTGTCAGGAGGGATTATTTCAGTCTTCTGGAGGTAGGCATTAAGGATCAGCAAGATATAATTTTCTTATGGGTAGAAGTTAACTATTTGAGATTTTTGTGTCAGTTTATTTTGGAGGGATACAATCATGCATATATTACAAAATGCACGCAGATAATAATTACTGCATAATAATGAAATTGTAACCATTGTCTTTTTTTCAGATGACTTCCAGTGTCAATCTTGTCCAGCGGGTCAGTGGTCCAGTGTACGGAGCATCAGCTGCAGCTACCCCACCTACCTGTATCTACAGTGGAGTGACACTGCTGTCATTTGCCTTCTGTTGCTTTCCTTTGTCCTTCTCTGTTTTGTCCTGGGAACCCTCATTCTATTCTTCAACCACAGGCATTCTCCGCTTGTTCAGGCCTCTGGTGGCTACATGTGCTTCTTTGCTCTTATTTCTCTAGTGGCTGTGCTATCCAGCATGGCTCTTTTCATAGGGAAACCAGTTTATTTGGTGTGCTTAGTACAACAGCCATTCCTGGCTATGAGCCTCACTTGCTGTCTGTCAACATTCTCCATCAAGGCCCTTCAAGTCATGCTGGTGACAGACTTTAAAGAAGTTCCCTCTAAATATATCCAATGGTTGAAGACCACAGGGACCTGGGTCTCATTACTCTCTGGTATCCTCATTCAGGGTTTGTTTTGCACCTGGCATATTCTAAGTATGGTCAATACACCTCAAAGCAATGAGGTCACTTTCCTCTATAAATATCTAAAGTGTGAAATATCCAATGTCCTTGCTTTCTTTTTGATGTTTGGCTATAATGGATTACTAGCTCTTATATCCTTCATGCTAAATTGTGTAGCACAGGCACCCCCTGGCCAATACAACCTGGCCAGAGACATCACATTCTCAACATTGGCCTACTTGCTGATATGGATCATTTTTGTTCCCGCTTATGCTGAAGTTACTGATGGTAGTCAATCTTTGTTGCAAATGGCAGTTACTCTTATCAGTTCATTTGGTATAATGCTGGGTTATTTTGCTCCCAAATGCTATATTCTTTTGTTTAATCCACAGATGGCATCAGAGGAGTATTTTAAAATATATATTAATTAGGTTGCCTACCAAAGTAGCTTTTTTGAGATGTAAATATATTTCAAACTCAGAAAAATATGGCGTTGGTGTATCTTAGATTACAACTGTAGCTATTATAACTTTGCAGTGTAAGTTTGGGCGTGAAAAAAATAAATAAATAAAAAAATCATATTTATCGCATGTGTTGATGCATTCAGTTTAGAAATCATTTTGAGCGCTGTTATAGCTCATCTTTTTATAGTCTTAAAATGACTCTATCACTGTGTTAAAAAGAAGAAACACAAGCCAAGCGTGCAAAGAAAGACATAAATACTAACCTGTACCAACACCTGTGCCACTGAACTCCACTGAGATTAATGGCATCTGGCATCCTTCTGGGTGTGTCAGATGCATGGTCCCCCACTGTGCTCTGTGGTTCTTTCCCTCAGTCTCTGTGGCCTGTAGTGATGTAGGGGGCCTGTGGAAGGAACCATTAAACTCAGTGGGGAGCGCTGACATCTGGCATTCCTGGAAGTGTTGGATGAAATGTTTTTGCTGCAAGATTAACTTTAAGTCTGAGGATTTTGTCAGCATGGATGGGGGACAGATAAGTATTCAGACTTTTCTTTGCCGGCTCAAAAAAGGTACATGAAAAAGCATGAAATCCAGTACAGGGTTCCTTTTTTTCCGTTTATAAGTAAAACTTCAAACTGTCTCTGACTGCAAACTCTTTATCACTAGACTGTGAAGCCACAAAAATGTAGTCCATGTCTCCCAAAAGGGGTCAAGGAATTTGAAAGCTCGATCCAGCCATCCACCCATCATGCTGGCTTAGAGTTTCCAGAAAGATCTCTAAATGGACCAAATATGAATTAGAGAGGCTAAATCTGATTTTCCGATAGTAACAGGGTGGTGCTTTCACAACACTGCTTCCTACTGAAGATGATCCACATCCAATGGAGTGTTTTCTCTGCTGGAGACTTCAAACTGAACCAGGACTTTTCACTCCCAAGACCCCAGACTGGCAGATGTTCTTATACTTACCTAGTGGACTAAAGCTGAAGGGCCAGGAAGTTTACCTGTCTCTTAATTATCCTATGGAACCACATACCTGTCAATATTTCCTCTTCAGTTGTCCCTCTTTGTGGCCTGATGTATGGTCCTCTATAACCACCAATGTGTTTTGCCGTACTAAATATTTTATCAAACTTCCAAATCAGTCTTTCTCAACCGTTTTACCTCAGAGGAACCCTTGAAATATTTTTCAGGTCTTTGGAAACCCTTGCTAAAATAATTATAGCTATAGTTAGTGGTATATTAGCATGATCACTAAATTTTAGATGTTTAAATAAGTATAAATTATATGGTACATCTACTATATTTGATAGACTGATCCAATCATTTTTACACCCTCCTGATCTGCACATCATTTTTAGTAATAGTCTTAAAATTAAAGAAGTAAAAAAATGCTGACAGCAAAAATGATGGTTTCCCCATATTATTGGTGATTGTAGCGGTCAGTAGGCAGAAAATCGATTTGCCACTGCTCACTGCTCAAGGAACCCCTAGCAACCTCAGGAGGAACCCTAGGCTTCCACAAAACCATTGTTGAGAAGGGCTGCTCTAAATAATTGCTTTTGCTTTTTGAAAAAGCCAGTATAAAGGAAAAGTAGGGGTAAAAAAGTACTTGTGGGTTTAACTAATTATTTTTGAGTCTATTCTTTTTTGTCTATGTAAAGGGTGACATGGCATTAGTGTGTCTTTTTCCCTTTTCCTACCCTTTCTTGCTCTATTGAAATCTGCAAAAAAAACATAGGTTTGTCTTTATGTACACATTTAATTAGGCTCTTTGCTCATCATTAGCATGTCACATATTTAATCAGTGTCTGTTTGTACACGACCAGCTGGAAAGTAGAGCATCATACACAAATTTATAAGTGCAAACAGCAGCTCATTTCCATGTACGCTTTAATCAAACCGTATGCATTTTCTACTATACCAAGGGCACAAATGAGTGGTCATTCCTGAATTCCATGTGGAAATGTCCACCCTTAGTTTTTTGGTTATTCTATTACTACTCAGTTGTTCTCCATTTTGTCCTTTACTGAAGATGGGAGAGTCGACCTTTCAAACATTTTTCAACTTATCTGGGGACCTCAAACTGGGCGGCCTGTTTGCTATACATAATGAAGTCAACATGCCGGGCAGCCGGGGAAATGATGGAACTACCAAATGCAAAAAGTAAGATTTTCATTTTCTCTGATAGAGGCACATATGACCCAACCATTTCAAGTGTCCTGTGTGTTATGCAGTGCTGCTTAAAAACCCAAGTGGGTTTGGAGCACACAGACAAAATGAATAGGACCCAACTTTACTAAACTTGAAATAATATAGTATAAGGGTTTTAGAATGTGGTGGGAAAATCTGTCATTCTGGATCTTTGCATCCTGTAGGATTAGAGTCTACCCACAGAGGCTATTTGGGATACAGTTGTTCCAAAGCCAATGATGTTGAGAAGCCCAAATTAAATGTTCCTCCCCCCTAATTATTATTGGCCTGCTCATATTAGATCCTGTACAGAAAAAAATGACATACTTTCATACTCCTTTTTCTGTTTTGCTTCAAAGTATGCTTACTAGGGTAGCACCTTAGTGTGAAGTCCTTCCTTTCAATCCAAAGTGTTGTGACGGCACTCAATAGAGGTGAAACTTAAGTAGTAATTTTATTTGGACTTTTCAATAAAATCACTACTTAAGCTTCACCTCTATTGAGTGCTGTCACAACTCTTTGGATTGAATTGTTGCACAGCTTGCGGACTGGATGAGCACCTGGAGATAAGGTGGTTAATATTCACCTGAGTGGCTTCCTCTCCTCCATGCTTGTTGATTTCTAAAGTCCTTCCTTATTAGGGTACTGTTATCAGAAAGGGTAGGGAGCCTTGCTCCACAATCCACTGTAGTCACTGGGCAATGATGAAAACACGATCTCGCTTACTCAAAAGATGGATGTACAAAAGGGAGAGAAGGGTCTTCATGCTGAGGAAAGGGCTTTCGGACTGTACTGCTACAGGGTAAAGGTGACCTTTACCAGTTCACTAAAACAGAATAATTTGTTCTATTTTAGAAAAAGGATATGTTGTAAGTATAAGCATGAACTAGATACAGTTGATTTACAATTTCCAATTTACAATAAACCTGTGCTTTGCCCATGTAGTTGCCACAGATATTAGTACATTGTTGTTTCAGCCAATGATCAACATCAACGCTGTTACATGGGGGGAAGAGAATGAGTGACGTGTTTCTGATACACGCAGGGCAACAAAACAGGTTCACTTTAAGATGCAGGCTCAAGGACAGTCACCCCAATCCTGGCTTTACTGCCTAAATCAGTGATAAGTACCCTTAGGAAGGGGGAATCCATTTTAACAAAAGTAATGTGCCAAGCAGTTGAATGGGATCCTTAAAAGCACAAAAACACATGAAAAAAAGGCATAAATGCAGATGCATCAACTATGTTTTTAAAAAGCCTAGTGTAATGGCTTCATCTACCAGATAAAACTGTAGGAATCAGGGGGCAGGTCTGCTGATAGAAATGACAGGGCCCCATACAGTCTACCTGACAGGGCTCCCCTCCTCCAAAAATATCAAAGATATTTTTGCTAAAATGCAACACCACCTCGCTCACCATCCTGAAATAACCCGCCTGTGTGCCCTCAGCAGCTGCCAGTGGGAGAGGAGGGAAAATGGCAGCACTGTGGGGGAAAGTGGCACACAGGGGTCCCAGACAGCAGGGGGTATAGGGGGCGTCAGGTGCAGCGTCTAGCCCGGGACTGAGACAGGAACATAATAGGCCCAGACAGGGACAACTGTAGAGCGGCCAGCCAGGGACTGTGAAAAGGTAGGTAGAGGGCACCTCTAGTCCACACCATACTGAAAAGGAGTAATATATATCTCAATAAGTAATATTACATCATATAGTGCAGGGATATGCAATTAGTGGACCTCCAGCGTTACAAAACTACAAGTCCTATCATGCCTCTGTCTCTGGGTGTCATGCTTGTGGCTGTCAGAGTCTTGCTATGCCTCATGGGACTTGTAGTTCTGCAACAGCCGGAGGTCCGCTAATTGCATATCCCTGATATAGTGCATAAAATGGAGTAGTACAGGTGTGGGGATCTCTAAGGGGTGGCCTGTGAACATAACTCCTATCTACCCTTGTGGTTGTTTTTCTATTCTACCCTTTGGTTATGTTCACAGGCCACCCCCGCTAGACTCCGCATATGCATGGTCCCCTATACCATGGATATGTGTTTGGGCCATTTCTTAAACTGACATGTAAGATTAACACCCATTCATATTTTTTCTACCTTAGATCTTTTCTCCTTGGTTTTACACAAGGAAGTTACTAATATACTCTTTGTACAATTCATACTCATAGATAATTGTGTTATGATACTCCTGACGAGAGGACAGATCCTCGAAACGCGTAGAGTATTGAGTATGTTTAAACATCCTGAGTGACATAACTTGCAGCTGCTGTGCACCTGTTTTTTATATATGTTGTCATGTACCTTTACAACATGTTATACCTTGATCAACTGTTAGTTTCTTATGTTATTTATGCTCCACTGTGTATAATAAATGAATTTTTATTCTATCCATTCAATCTATGAATTTGTTATGTGATGTAAATACTTTTTGACTTGCCTCATATAAAGTCCCATGACTGCAGTTTCTTTGTATGTGTGTGAGGGCAGAGTGTGAATCAATATGAACCCTAAGGAAGTACTATCCCTTGAGAGACAATTATAGAAATCTGAGTAAGGTTTGGACTTCCTTGGGTTAATAACCACTGAGCCAGCACATATAAAACCACTTGTACATAACTTTATTTAGAACATTCTACAATTCTTAAAAGAAAGAGGTTCATTACATAAAAACAACTTAACAAACTGCTTGTCCAGGGTAATCCTGGATCCAACATCCGGTGTTGTATATCTTTTAGCCAACGTGTTTCGTGGGCTGACCTGCTTCGTCAGGGCCTCAGAGCCTGTTAAATACTGTAACAACATGTACAAGATACAACAATCAATGTTCCATGTAGCAAAATCACAAATTAATTTTTTTACACACAGCATCATCTTTTGTTATCAGAAAAAAATGTACATAATTTTTCTACATTCAGTGCGACATTCCATAGCAGGACAAATGAAATTTCATTCATTTCTATCATAGTTAAAGTCAACATGTGTTGTGTCCATCCCTCTTTCAACAGCTTCAATGTCCATGAGTTTATTGGGTTATTGGCAATGAAGTTTACGGTGGAGGAAATTAACAACAGCAGTACCATTCTGCCCAATGTCAGTCTTGGATATGAAATATATGATACCTGCTGTGATGCTAATGCTACACTACAAGCAGCTTTGAGATTTCTTTCTGAGAGAGAGGATAGCTCTATCCCTGTAGTCTGTAACTACACAAATTTTGAGCAACAGGTGGTGGCTGTGATTGGGCCATCAACATCACAAATGGTTGCAGCAACTGCAAGACTATTCGGCTTCTTCCTGTTACCCCAGGTAAGCTCAGTGTCACATTTATAATGCTTGGTTTACACAGTGAAAGTGTAAAGGGGAGTTATGATGTAACATGCGTGGTAATCAATAGCACGTAGTTCAGTTTTCTAAAACCTAAAACCAGAATCCACTTTGTCTTCCTCTCGCTGCACAACTTACTGTACTACTCTGTTTTTTTTTTTTTACTTTGTTCCCTCAAAAATCCTTTACAAAATGGTGGAATTGTGACTGCCATAAGCAAAGCACTCTCCCATTCTGTAGATGGAGTAGAATATGGGACTTGAAATTCTTGCATGTGTTGCTACCTCCTATGTGCAGGGACTGCAGCCAGTCTTCAGCAATCTGCATCTATAGTTGGGTAGATGTGGTGAGTGCTACCAGAAATGCCTACACTCAACCATTGCATGGTTACAACACCTACTGCAGTAAAGAAGACTACATTGGGTGTGGCCATGACTATATGGGCACAGAGGAAGGGTTGGGTGAAGCCGGGAGTCATTCAATTTGGAAACCAGAGAGTGGCTGTTGAATAGCACAGATTTCCTGAATGACAAGGCAGGAGAGAGGGTAGAATTGCATGGTAAACTGCTGTTCTGCTATTGAAAGGGGCCATGGAAGTTGCAGGGGGGGCTTTGAATCAGAATAATGAACGATAAATGCTGACCAGTTGTGATGAACTACTCTGCTTCACATATAAATGTATACAGGTGAACAGGCTAGAGTTGGACTTTCCTGCCTTTAGTGTAAGCAACATTTAGCATTTGCAATAACATGCTTATACAGAAAAAGGAGGATCAGGGAACAAATTGGAATCTCATTTACCTTCATATTATATGTAAACTGGTATAAAGGAGCAATAAATAAATAAATAAATACATTTGGTTCCCATTATGGTTTAGGGGTATTCTGTGTTGTGATTCTCCATAACCTATAGGAGCATAGTTTGTAAGACTAGTGCCAGGACTAATTTTCTCCTCATCTTCTGCATAGAAGGGTCAATAAAGCCTAGTATAGTTGTATGAGCATATGAGTCAACTTTTTGTTTTCCTTTCCTTTGTACTGTATTTCAGATAAGCTATCAGGTTTCTAATGAAAGGTTCAGTGACAAGGCCATCTACCCATCATTTCTACACACCATCCCTGGTTATATAACCCTGACTCAGGGAATCGTAAACCTTCTAAAAGAGTTCCAGTGGAACTGGGTGGGCACAGTGGCTAGCAAAGATGAATACGGTAAGCAAGGACTCTTCCTGTTCAATGCTGAGGCTGCCCAAGCTGGCATTTGCATTGCCTACCAAGCTTACATACCGGAGGATAAAACCAACCCAAATTTCAAGACATCTATGCAGAACTTGATTCTTCAACTTCAGAACACAGGAGTTAATGTCACCATCGTGTTCTTCACTGTAGAGGAAGCTGAATTCTTCTTTAAAGCTGTTATAGATTTCCAGTTAAAAATGGTCTGGATTGCCACACCTACCTGGTCCCAGTCTACATCTCTTCAGCAGATGCCAGGTATGCAGTCCATTGGCACAGTCATTGGTTTTTCTGAAACAAGTAAATCATTGCCTGGGTTTAAAGACTACGTACAGCATATTCTGCGCCTTATTCAAAAGGAAAATAAGCTTCTTTTCAATGGTGGCACATCAAATCCAAATATTAGCCAGCAGTATGTTTTCCAGACTAAAGACCTTCTGGAACAATGTGAATCATGCAGCTTGTTAACGCCTGATAATATAACAATGCTACAGGACCCTATGGCACTTGGCCTGGCATATCGAGTGTATATTGCAGTCCACTGCATTGGCCAAGCTATTCATAATACTGTGCATGGTCTAGATGGTCAGTGCAAGGATGTGTATGATATACTTCCTTGGCAGGTAAGTAGTGAATTGATTGAAAATATATATTATATCTATATACACCAGTCTATCCCAAACCTTTTACCCTGGAGGACTCTTAAATAATTTCTATGTCTAAAAAATCTAGAGCTACATTAGTGTGATCAGTAACCTGCAGGTATAACAATAAGTGAATATATAAATAAGCAATGAATACATTACTATAGAATGTGGCATGCCTGGTGTACAGTAATTGATACCTGGAGGCGGCTAGTGTTTTTTTCTTTTTTTGAGGGGGGGCAGACAATGTACCCACAGGCCCCCCCCCCCAAGTCGGCCGGCCCACCAAATTGACCCCATGAAGCAGGCAGAGCCTCCCTCCGGGCGATGGGCGGCAGATTCTCATACGTCCCTCACCACAGCCATACATCTCCTCCCTCCTCCTCCTAGGCAGTCAATAGGATCGCTTGTCCTTTCAGCCAATCAGGTGATGGGTCTCAGGACCTGCTTCCTGATTGGCCAGGAGGAGAATCAATGTGACAAAAGCGAATATTCATTCACTATTGTCACACAACTGGGGGGGCTCAGGGCGCAGTGCTCTGTGCCCCAGAGCCCACCTTTTTCGAAGCCTATTAGAGCCTCTGGCTCTATTCACGTGCTTCAAAAAAAAAACCCATTGGAATCCATGCGCCCTGCATGTACATTAGGGGGCCGGATGCATGAATAGGGGGGGGGGCGGTGCCCATGCGCCCCTAATGGACGGGTTGCCACTGCCTGGAGAACAAAGACAGTGAAAAATGTAGTGTCGTCAGTGGTGGTCAATGTAAACATTCCCTCTTAGGTTGGTGATCGGTATAACGCTCGCTCACGTTGGTGCGATGGTGGTCAGTGCAGAAGAGCCCTCATACACTGGTAGTTAGTGGAAAACTGCCCTCTACATTTGTGGTCATTGGGAGGAAAATTGCCCCTTAAATTGGTGGTCAGTAGGGGAAAAATGCCTCTTATATTAATGGTCAGTGGAAAGAATGTCCTGTTACATTGGTGGTCAAGGGGAAGAATGCCCTGTTACATTGGAGATAGGTGGGAAGAATCTCCTTTTAAACTGGGGATAAATGAGAAGAGTCCATTGTAACAATGCGGGTCAATAGGATTGCTTCTCACATTGCTGGTCAGTATGAAGATTGCCCCTTACATTGGTGGTCAGTGGGAATAATGCCACCCTTACTGACAGCCAAAAACATCACTGGGGTCAGTGGTTACTTATCTAAAGGCTACCAATTTGAGAGATGAAAATAGATACAACATGGCATCACATCAGAACTATGCAAATACCAGCGGGTGGGATATCAATCAGTTACTTCCCTAGCAACCTCTGAAGAAATACTAGAGTTCTATGGAACCTTGCTTGAGAAAGGCTTTCCTAAGCTGTTTAACCAGTCTGGGCACTGTAACTGTTAGGGCTCATGCACACTGCAGCTCAAAAAAAGAACTGCTTATAACAGGCATTTGGGCTTTTATTTCTCTGCCTAAAAGTTTGAAGAAGTATGTGCTTTTCTGTGCTCTTTTGCATGTTTTTATTGAGCTTCTTCAAGCTTCTTTGAGCTTTTTTAAACATAAGCGTTTTTTTCCACAAGCCATTTCATCGTTGTTTGTACATTTTCAAGCTTCTTTGAGCTTTTTCCACGCTTTTTTACATGTTTTTGGGCACTTAGGCAGGTTTTCTGCTCGAAAGCTCCTCTCAAAAACTTGAGTTTGGTGGTGGTGTATTTCTGCCTGTAAGAGTATATGCCTGCAAACTCTTGAAAAAGTCATAATGTGCACAGACACTTTGGCTAACATGGAGTAGAGTTTTCAGGCAGAAAAAAGTGAGAACTCAAAAAAGCTCAAAAGCCTGTAGGGGGCACTTTTTGAGCTTCTTTGAGATGTAGTGTGCATGAACCCCTAAATGCCAATTTAACAATCCACCACATACCTTGAGCTAACAGCCATGTGAAAGGAGTGGAGCTTTGTGGAATAGAATCTGCATTGTCAGGATGTTTTAGTTTTAATGTAGTATGAAGAATAAAGCTCCATTCCAAGTCATTATTAAGGGCCTTAAAGTATATGTGAACTCTTACCTTGTAAAGCAACCCATTCAGTATAAAGCAGAAATGAAAGGCAATTTTTTTTTTTTTAAGTGGTTCCATAACCTCTTTTCTCAGCTGCATAAGAGAGAGCTAGGGATGGAGAAACAGCAGGACACAGACCTTACCAGTGAATGGCATGAGGGTGTTCTAGCGCAAGTCTGACCATTGGAGGACAGATAGGCTTTCTCCCAGCACAGCCAGTTAACTGACCATGCTGAAATGGATGTGCTCTCATGCCAAACTTGATCAATTAAAATTGGAAATAGGAAAGCCAGGGGTCTAGCAGGATCACCAGGAATTTCATACAAAGGAAACAATAAAAAGAGAATAGTAAGCCCTGTAAATTGACATGCTCTAAATAACCTTACAATTTAGATTAAGGGGTGCATTATCATTTCCCTAAGATTGCTTTGAGGTCCCTTGCCTTTCTCCCTCCGGTCTGGGGTGCCGGCTAACTCTGGGCTTTGCCACTTCACCATGCTGTATTCCTATAAAATTAGTGAAGCACATACAAAAAATGTACTCTATCAACAGTGACAAAGACATTATGCCTATGTGACGTCCTCCCACTGATGCCTTATAGGCCCCTACAAGGGGAACATTATCCCATATATCATTTGCACATGTTAAAATATAGAAAAACAGTTGAAGTTGTTTGGCTTTGTAATCACCATTGAAGGTGAAAGGAGCCAGGTTCTCTGGTATCCCTGAAACTGGTGATCTCTCCAAGACAGACCTTTTATTCCATTGCCCTTTATTTCAACATAATCTTTACTTTTTGTTGTGTTGTCTTTTAAGCTTCTGCAAGAATTGAAGAGTCAAAACTTCACTTTTGCTAATATCACTTTTGATGCTTCTGGGGGAATAAATACAGGCTATGATATACTAACATGGACATATAATACAAATAAACCATTCAACACTGTGGGAACTTTCTGGAAGAAGCTGATCATCAACAGATCTCAGATTGTATGGTACAGTATGAAGGTAAGTGCCCCTATAAATATATACAGGTGCTGGGTGTATGGTGTTCAGGGTGTTTGTATGCTTTTTAAATCTTAGTATCTATATATAAAAGTTTATGTGAGTTAAGGCAGAACTAAACTCATCAATTTAACGTGGTACTAAAAGTAAAATAAAAAAAATGACAAACAAAGCAGTTTTTGTTTTTCTGGTTTCCCCTGTAACTTCGTTTTTTTACTTATTGATCCTGCTGTTATTTTTCATTTTCCTTTCAAGTGGGACTAAATCCTTCTTTACTGCCACCTTGCCCTGTTAGATCTACATTTGCCATGGTGCTGCACATGTGATCAGTTATGACATCACCATTTAATGGCTTGATAGTTCGGTTGAGAGCACAAGCAGCTGTAAGGCCCCATGTGTACGGACTCCGCTTTGCTCAGTAGGGATCGATCCGCTTATCCCCGCTGAGCTGGCGGATGATGGATCCGTCTCCACTCACTGTGCAAAGATGGACCTGTCAGAGCCCCACTGTCCTTTATGGAGATCGGATGAAAACAGACCGCCTGTCCGTTTTCATCCGCTCTGATTCTCCAGACTGAGGGAAAATAGGGTTTCCATCCGTCTGAATTTCACAGACAGGATCGGATCAGATAGAAGCGGATGTCAGCGGACATGTTACCGCTCATATCCACCGCTCCATAGGGCTGAATGGAGCATCTGATCAGGTCCGCCTGAAAAACTGACAGGTAGACCTGGTTGGAACACCCATGTGAAAGGGGCCTTACAGTTATCATTCATGGTATGCCTTGAATGTATCTGTTTTGGGAAAATTGTAAATGGATGGGTTTGGTTCAGCTTTACCTGACAATGTCAAGATTGTTGTCCCAAAAGTAAAGGTGTGCAAAATCCTAGGGCTGTTGCACACCACATTTTAAGGCATTCAGGCATTTTTTAATGATCTGAATGAAGCCTATTGTTTTCAATGGGCCTGTACAGACATGTAAATATCCGGAAGTTTGTGGAACATTTAGATCAGTAAAAACTAAGACAAAAAACTGCTGGTCAGTATTTTACCCACATTTATGATTTTTATGAGTGTAAGCATATATGCATGTAAACGTGCACACTATATAGACTATACTTGCATTTACTTGGGAAATGTTTTGCTAAGAAGATCCAGCATTCATACAGTACATCAGTATTGCGTGCAAGGACTGTACAGGTGATTTTTTTTCCATAGAAACAGCCACAGTCTGAGCAGAAAAATCTGTCCCCTGTCAGCATGCTGCAGAGAATGACTCTCACCAGCTGCGCTCTGTCCATAAGGGGCGCAGGGGCACCACCCCCCTAATCTCTATGCGCCGGCCCCTAATCTCCATGCATGGCGCCGGACGCATAGAGTTCTATGGGTTTTTTTTCTTTTTACGAAGCACATGATTAGAGCCGGAGACTCTAATTGGCTTCAAAAAGGTTGGGCTCGGGGGGCAGAGCACTGCGCTCTGAGCCCACCTACTTGTGTCAATATCAAATCAACATTCGCTATTTTCTTCCTGCTTTTCCTCCCGGCCCATCAGGATAGGAAGAGAGTCCTGAGACCAGTTGGGCAGAGAGGGGAAGCAACCGGATTGACAAGGGGGAGAAGCCACCAAAGCCGCCAGCGACCTGGATGAGGTAAGTGTGGGGCTGGCAGGCTTGCAAGCAGACGGAGGGTTTGTTTGTGTGCCGCACACCCCAAAATGGAGCACCAGCCGCCACTGACGCTCACTCCCTTCGTGGGAGCAGTGCTCTTTCTGCATTGGTTCAACATGGCCTATGCGGAGTCAGATATAGTGTCCTTCAATCATTTAAATCAATGTGTTCCCATAAGAGGGTCAGCCATGTTTTTTGGCTGAGCCGAGCCGGCCATATGCATATCAATGCATCTGTTGTGAGAATTTATATTATTTATATTTGGACAGGCCCCCCAACTCATGTTTTCTTCCACAAGGCTGTAACAGTGCTGTCAGTTTCTCCACGCTGCACCTATTTATTTACACTTCGATACATAGAGGAAACAACCACATAGACTTTAATTATCTATTTTGATAATTCTTGTAGTGATTGGAAAGCAGTTCCAGCTAACTCCTTTAGGTGGCAGTATTCTGTTAGAAGATGCTGCTGAACCCCTAAGTACAAAAGCTTGACATGGCAAGAATTGTGACATTTCTCAGCAAAGAACATTATGAAACAGAAAGGTTGCCCATGTTGTTTATAGCACCCTAGTTGCTTTTTTTTCTATTTCTAAACTGCAGTTGTAAAAACTTTCACTTATAAGCTATTTAACAAGGCAGTGCCAAAAGCAGCATCCCAAAGGTTATTTTCACTTTACTCATGTCAAATCAATTATATATTCTAATTGGATGCCAAAAATAACTCTGTACTTTGTTTGGAAAGAGAAAATTAATTATTTCTGAATGCTATCAACTCTCTAGATTCCTTTCAGTGGGGCTGTGCCTACACTACAAGGGTTAATTGCTTGTTTAGTCTAGGGGAGAGAAGCACTATAACTTACTTGAGCCTCGGCTCCCAGCTGACAGCACTCCCCCACGCTCTGGCAGTGGACTGTTCTTTGGTGTCATCAAGTCCAGTGCAGGGCTATGGGTCCTGCATTGGTCTTCATGATGTCAAGACCTGAGACTGCTGGAACGTGTGGGAGAAGACAGTGTAAGGACTGGTCTAGCAGTGTGGTAGAACAGAGTATCAGGTAAGCAGATCTCCTTTTCTATGTTCCCTAAACTTCAACAAGCAATAAACTCCTGCAGCACAGGCACAGCCTCACTGCAGGGGATAACTTTTTTGTTTCCCAGAGTTGGGGTTTAATCAACAGACCTTATTGAAGGAAACCCAAAGAAATAAAATACCCCATTTTATTATACATATTCTCCCCCATGCACCGCTTACTTCCTCTGACCTGCTATGTTAATGCAGTAACATAAGGGTTTGGAGGAAGAAACCAGTGCATGGTGGGAAACACAGGCATCCAACCCTCCTGGAAAGTTAGAATGCCGAAGAGGCGTTCTGATGCTGCAGAACTGTAATGGAGAAGAGGTTGTACAAATAGATTGCAGAAGCAATGGGAATACACTGTCTATTGCTAGGGCTTACTGGCTCAGAACATTTAGAGACCTGACAGGGTCTTCAAGTGACAGATGTATTTTAATACACATTATTTCCTCTATGGCTTCATTTATTAACCAGTAAAGTAGAACAAATCTGCCCTTGGGATCCCTTATTTTTCTATGAATGGTACATTTAACTGGTCAGGCAGATTGCAGCTTTGCAGGCAGAGTCTATCTGACTTCCTGGGGACAATTCTGTCAAGTGTCCATCAAGAACACATATATAACATTTATCAGAATATAAAAAAGTAACATGTCCTATTCAGATTCCTTTCATTGCCTTCAGAAAGTAAAATTAACTGATGCTATACATTGTGCGTTCAAAGAGTTCAATAACCCTTAAAGGCAAAAGGTTGGAGGTAGCTGGGGGTCAGCTATTGTTTAAAGGTCATGTAAAGCTGCCCTAAAAGGCCCAGTCCAAGCAAAAGCCTTACATTTTAGGTAGAACAAGAAGTGTTAGGACATTTAAAGGACAGGTTCACGTTAAAATACACATCACAGTTAGGGGCTTCACCAGTACATGGAGCCCTGATGAAAGTGGGTCTCTTAACCCCTGAAACGTGTTGGTTTGTTTCTTCCAGACATATTTTGATTAAATACAAATATTTGGACTTTTAGCCATTAGTCTAATGCTGCATCTCTAATTCTGCTTCCTACCCATTCCATTTTGAGCAATAAAGTCTTGAAAGGGGTTCTAAACCTCACACACCCCTGCAGTTACTGTCTGTGTTCTCGCCGAGGAATTTCCTCCTCACTTCTTGTTCTGTCTGGAACCCCTCAAATAGACATGAAGTGGAGAATATTTCCTTTTCTTCCTGTTCTATGTGACACTCAAAAAACAGGGAGTAAAGATAAATCTCCCACATGGGGACACAGACACCCTTTCTCCCTCTATCCAAACGAAAAAAGTTGCCTGGAGTTGGGTTTTAAGGCTGCTTTGGTAGTCTTTTGATGAGTTGGGGCCCTAGAAGACCATGTTTCATAAAGTAGGCTGCATATCATTCTTTAAATAGTGTTGTAAAACAAAAAAAAAGGCTTAATTACAAGAACATGGGATGTAGATCCTGTTTAAACCTGACTATACAACCAGGTTAAAGACAATTTAAAAAAAAATGTTGTCCTCTGATAGCCAGCTCCCCCAGTAAGTTATACCCACAGATACATGCTTCTTAGCCACCTTCCCCCTCTTTGCTTTGTTACTCTAATGGGAATGGGATCTCCCCTATGGGACAGTGCCCAGGCCTGAACACCAACTTTCCAGACTATTTATACAGACTCCCAGCAGCCTTCAGGGCCACCCTCCCTGGGATTGGCCAGGGCTGTGTATATATTTGTGCTGGTCATTTGCCTTGCTTTACACCTATGTCCTAGAGAGATGCACAGTTCTCCAGAAAACAGAGGAAGCAATTAAACCTGCAGCAGCTGAAAAACTGAAGAGACCTAACTGATCACATGTGACTGCACTGATTACAGTGAGCACAACTAAATTTACCCAACAAAACAGCAGCTCCACTAGATACAGTGAGACATAATTCAATTTACAAAATCAGGTGCTGCACACACATGGGTATCAACCAAATTGTCAGTTCTCCTCCAGAGCACACTCTCTGACCCTTTGGAACACTGCACCAGTTCTCATCCCCAGGGTAAGTATAAAATGTAATTCCACATAAAAGAAAGTTTTTATTAAGAACAATACTACTCACAAGATGAAAAGGATGAATCACATGATAACAAGCTGCCAAGTCACTTTCTCCTCTTGAGAAAGCCCCTATTAGATGAAATGCATCGAGGTGTGGTCTAGTGGTGGGTGTGTACAGACTCTCTTGTCATTCTGAGATCTCTGGACGGAGTGAATTATCCAGCAGCGGTGTGCTGGTCCGCAAACTGGGATGTATTGTGAGACTCGGGGGCTTTTTTTCATGTGATTCATGCTTTTCATCTTGTGAGTAGTAATTTTAAAAAATAAATAAATGATAAAAATGACATTTTCAAAAGACTCACTGTCTTTCAGAAAATACCTTGGAGTATTTGCTTTCTAAAATGGGGTTATTTTGTGGGCGTTTCTACTGTCCTTGTGCTCCAGGGCCTCCAAAAATGTGATAGCTAGTGCAGAAATCAGTTGTGTAATTTATGAGCCTAGAATGTCTGAAGGTGCTCCTTGGATTTTGGGCTCTTCTGTGTGGCTAGGCTGTGAAAATGTCTCACACATGTGGTACCCCAATATGCTGAAGGAGTAGCAGAATGTGTTTTGTATGCATATGCGGTACATGAGAATTAACTTGGTGAATTGACAACTTTGTGAAATAATCTTTTCTGTCATTTTCCAAAAAATTGGAACAAAAAAAATTACAGTTTTAAAAGGCTCATCATGCCTCTTACTAAATACTTTGGACTGTCTACTTTCCAAAAGGGGGACATTTGGGGGATATTTGTACTATCCTGGCATATTAGGGCCTCAAGAAATGAGATAGGCAGTCAGGACTAAACAATTCTCAAATTTAGATACCATAGGTTGTAGACTCTATAGCAGGGGTAGGAAACCTGTGGCTCTCCAGCTGTTGTAGAACTACATTTCCCATCATGCTTCTGGGAGTAATTGTATCCATCAGCCTTGCAATGCCTCATGGGAAATGTAGTTCTACAACAGCTGGAGAGCCTCAGGTTCCCTACCCCTGCTCTATAGCTTTCACAGTGACTAAGTAACATACACTGGTATGTTTTTTTGTTTTTGTTTATCAAAGAAATGTAGCAGAATACGTTTTAACTTAAATTTATGAAGAACGATACTTTATTTGCAAAATGTTTATATAGAAGCTAAGAAAACTATTTTTTCTAAATTTTCAGTCTTTTCTCGTTAATATAACAAAAAATTTAAAAAAAAACAGTGGTGATTAAATACCACCAAAAGAAATCTCTATCTTTCAAAAAATAATAAATATTCAATTTGGGCACAGTGTTGCATGCCTGAGTAATTGTCATTCAAAGTGTGACAGTGCTGAAAGCTGAAAATTGGCCTGGACTGGAAGGGAGTGAAAGTGCACGGACTTGAAGTGGTTAAGGAAAGGTAAGCTGCAAAATATTTTTTTTGCTTTAGGGTTTAATACTGCTTTTAATCCTCCTCCACTATCATTAAAATACATTTTTGCTGAAGCTGAGCTCCAGCTTACCATATTCTACATATCACTTTTTGGTGGACTAACCCTGTAGCACTCCAGAATAAATTATTTGCTAGTACTGCGTTTTTCCTTTCCGAAAAGCAGGACAGCTTGAAGTCAATAACCTGCAGTGTGTCAAGGTAAAATGACTGTACTAGGGAAGCATGCTATCGTCGCCAGAGAAAATCAATAATGCAAAATGATGCAACTAAAATAAACATAACAAGGCAGAAAATGTCAGACGCACCAACACACCATTTTTTTCTTCGCACTCATATATAGTTCTATATTTATTTTGCTTATTAAAATATTAATGCAAAAAATCCCCCCAAGTGAATATTCAAGGCTTTGTTGCATTACTGCAATCATGACTAAATATTTACAACAAAGATATGGTTTTCAGAGGAGAAATGGGATTCTTGGAATTATTGCTACTTGAGCTTCCACACTTGAGCATGTATGGAGAAAAGGCCATAGGCCAGTGGTTCTCAACTCCTGTCCTCAGGACCCACCAACAGGCCAGGTTTTAAGTATTACTTTGGGGAGATACAGACTAGAATACTGCAATCACCGAGCAGCAAATTATATCACCTGTGATGTATTTCAGTTATCCTGCAAACCTGGCCTGTTAGTGGGTCCCGAGGACAGGAGTTGAGAACCACTGCCATAGGTAATAAAGAGAAAACTCTGTTTTGAAGGGACGACCGTTTACTGACTGTTCGCTTGGATGACCTTTTGTCTAGCTTGCACTGCCACAAGCATACCAGACAATGTTCAATGGTAATGTTGGCTCATAGATTTGTTTTCAGTGCCAGGCACAAGGTAATGAATTAGTAGGAACAGTAGCTGGCCAGTGTTTTATCCCCTACATTAAACCTCAACCGAACTTTCAGTTACATCAACTAAATACATGTCTAGTGCATCAAAACAAAAGATGTGCAAAGTCTTACGACTTGTTTTCCTTAGAAATCCACAGCCTGAGTTAAAAATGACTGTCTCCTGCCAGCAAGATCTTTGCTTTCCGTGCGAAAGCAGAGGTCTCTTTGAAGAGATCCAACATGCCCACTGCTGAGTCAAACCTATAGCTCTGTAGTCAGCAAAGCTCATGTTTCCTCTTGATTGGAGAGCTCTTGATCTGATTCATCTGGAGTTATAAAGGGCCTACAGCTCTCCAATCAGTAAAGCTCATGTTTCTCCCTGATTGGAAGACTCTAGCTCTGACTCAGCAGAGCTTGTGCTGGACCTATAGGTCTCCAATCAGCAAAGCTCTGTTTCTTCCTAATCAGAGGGCTCTAACTCTCACTCAGCAGAGCTTGTGTCAGATCTATAGCTCTCCAATCAGTAAAGCTCTGTTTATTCATGATTGGAGGGCTCTATCTCTCACTCGGCAGGGGTTGTTTCAGATCTATGGCTCTTGTTTCTTTCTGATTGGAGAGCTCTAGCTTTGAATCAGCAGGAGTTGTATCAGTATTAATAAAGATAACTAACCGCGAAACCAGAAATGAATCAGCAGCAATATGGCAGCAGCAGTCAACACCAACAAGGTCACCAAAAAAACACAAATTAATTTAACGTATAAAGATGTGGCACTCACTGAAAATTCATACATATAAATCAAATCCATAATCATAATCCAATCAGTGCAATAATAATTATAACAATACGAAGTCCAAAGGTTTCTAAAGTGCAAATATAGTGCCAAAATTAGCATGTACAAAATGTATCTCCTAAAATGTGCAAAAATATGTGCAAAGATTGCAAGAATTTAGATTCAACGTATAAGTTCATAAATCAGTGGTTATCAACTCCTGTCCTCTGGACCCACTAACAGACAAGGTTTGCAGGATAACTGAAATACATCACAGATGATATAATTTGCTGCTAAGTGATTGCAGTATTCTGGTCTGCATCTCCCCAAGGTAATACTTAAAATCTGGCCTGTTAATGGGTCCTGACGACAGGAGTTGAGAATCACTGTCATATATAGAAAACAAATCCATAATCATAATCCAATCAATGTGACGATAATCCAAACAATAACATTTAAAAAAAAAAAAAGTCCAAAAGTTTTTAAAGTGCAAAATATGGTGCAAATGCATCTCTCAAAATGTGCAAAAAATGTGCAAAATGCAAAAGAAATAGTATATGTGAAGTATCCAAGTGCAGGAAAGGGTCATCAAATCTAAGTAATGTGGTCACGCTTGCTTTCACCATCTGCAATCCACCAGGAGTGTGCCCCAGCCTCTCACCTTAGATAAAGACCCCACCGGGTCTAGCAGCGCATCTGTTATCTCACTCCTTGGTGGCAATCTCTGCTTCCCTCCTCTCTTTAGGGTAATATCCAAGCAAATGGTGTACACACAGTAGCTGCAGATAGTGGATACACAATGCTCTCCCACTGTGCTGTGTACGTCCTTCTCACTCTCCTCCAATCAGGGATCATCTAAGACAGAAGGAATCTCCATAGTGCAGTAATCCAGAAAAAGTTTTTTATTTAAAAGTAGTAATTCACATATCAAATTGAGACAGTCAACATCGATGCAATTCAGGGACTTCTGGTGTCAGCCGCGACTGGAAGTGATGTCACCCGACTGGCGCGTTGCATCACTAATCACGTGACTTTCTCAAGGGCTGCAGTCTGTGAACATAGCCGGAGCTAAATATGCTTCTTGGTGTCATGGAAACCAAACAGCGACCATTTTAAAATTCTAACTAGCAGAAAGACAATATATATACTGTGTTGATATCCAAAAAGGAAGATAGATCACAGATAGCCCAACATAGATCAACGTGCATCATATATAGAATACCATAGAGGATGGCCAAAATGACCATCAACATCCAAGAGAGGTATTAGCAGAATAATCAGTAAAGCTCATGTTTCTGTGATGTCACCCGACTCCGACCGGCGCGTTGCATCACTAATCACGTGACTTTCTCAAGGGCTGCAGTCTGTGAACATAGCCGGAGCTAAATATGCCTCTTGGTGTCATGGAAACCAAACAGCGGCCATTTTAAAATTCAAACTAGCAGAAAGGCAATATATATACTGTGTTGATATCCAAAAACGAAGATAGATCACAGATAGCCCAACATAGATCAACGTGCATCATATATAGAATACCATAGAGGATGGCCAAAATGACCATCAACATCCAAGAGAGGTATTAGCAGAATAATCAGTAAAGCTCATGTTTCTTCCTGATTGGAAGACTCTAGCTCTGACTCAGCAAGGGTTGTGTCAGACCTATGGCTCTCCAATCAGCAAAGCTCTGTTTCTTCCTGATTGGAGAGCTCTAGCTCTGAATCAGCAGGGGTTGTGTCAAACCTATAGCTCTTTAATCAGCAAAGGTCATGCTTCCTACTGATTGGAGGGCTCTAGCTCTGACTTTGCAGAGGCTGTATCAGACACATAGCTATCCAATCAGCAAAGCTCTGTTTCTTCCTGATTGGAGAGCTCTAGCTCTGAACTAGCATGGGTTGTATCAGACCTATAGCTCTCCAATCAGCAAAGATTGTGCTTCCTCCTAATTGGAAGGCTCTAGCTCTGACTAAGCAGGGGGAAGGGGGGGGGGGGTTGTCAGGCTTCTGCAGATACATGTCGGTTTGCAAAATACTCAGTGAGCCCCTAACTTCCTGTTTGGACTGACAACATAGTGTCTTTGATGCACTGAAGTCCCAACCAGTGTTGTCAACCCTGTGCTAACTGGACTGCCCCCCCCCACCCCTCTCTGTCCCTCTCCATCATAAATTGATTTATTTCCTAGCGAAACAATGCTGCTGTTTTGTCTGTCTATGCCTTCACACTGTATGTAGTGTACGGATGCTAGGGATGGGTCCTGAAAGTGAGGTATGTTCCCTTGTTATATGGCCTGTGGCCCATTTATGGGGTAACAATAAGACATTTTTTGAGTACTCAGTGGTTATAATGAATGCAGGGTGATGAGGTCCAGGGTAGTCCAGTTGGAGAGGAGAGAACTGATTTGCAGTTCTCTAAGGATTATTGGTAAGTAGAGTTGAGCGAACCCGAACTGTAAAGTTCGGGTTCGTACCGAACTTTGCGGTGTTCGGGACCCGAACCCGAACTTTTGAAAAAAAGTTTGGGTTCGGGTTCTGGGTTCTGGTATTTTTTTCCCGCTTGTTGAATAGCTGCAGGGCAGCCAATCAACAAGCGTTTCACTGGTTTGCCCTTAGAAGCCATCACAGCCATGCCCACTAATGGCATGGCTGTCATTGGCCAGTGCATCATGTGACCCAGCCTCTGTATGAGCTGGAGTCACGTAGAGCTGCATGTCATATGCTCTCAGGCTAGTGTAGGGAGAGGATGCTGCTTGTGCTGTAAGGGACAGATTATTGTTATTTCCCTATCCTCATTTCTTTGTAGGGCACTTGTCCTACTCTTCCCCCCACTTTTCTTCCTTTTGCAGCCCTCTAGCACTTTCCAGGACTTTTTTACAGCCATTTTTGTACCCAAAAGTTCGGGTCCCCATTGATTTCAATGGGGTTTGGGGTCTGGGGTCAAGTTCGGACCGAACCCGAACCCAAACTTTTCCACGAAAACCTGAACCCAAACATCCAGGTGTCCGCTCAACTCTATTGGTAAGTCCTCATTGGGACCTGGAATTTGAAGGCTCAGAGAGACTTTGGGTGGGAAAGAACATCCAACCCTGATTACAGGGAGTTTGGTCCTAAAAGGATTAACCCACCTGCAGGGGAGACCTGAAAGGAAACAGCATTTGTCGGTGAGATTAGGTGGGGTAGTTCACAGCTCCTGCGTTCTTTGCATTACCCTGAAGCAGACAGTAACCCTAAACCCTGCTGTGGGACTGATATACTGGCGGTGAGCCATTGTGTTGTCTGCTTGCAGCTACTTTACTGAGGAAAGCTGTTTTGTGTGCTTGGTTTTGAAAAAACAACTGTTTTATTTTTACAAATGGCAGCCTGGTGATCCGGGGCTACCCATATTAATGTAGGGAATGGACTCTTGTGAGATATAGTCCTGGGGGCATAGCTACAGGAACTGACCTACCAGCAGCCCCTGCAAGAATTTTAAAAGCCTTGTGATGTTACGGAAAGTAATAAAAGCTGTTTCTCGCTGCAGGAACAAGGTAACAAAAAATAATGCTGGGACATGATCTAGAAGTGGAAGGCTAGCTTTGAAAATACACTTTAAAACCCTTCTCATAAACCCTTTAACACTTAAAGTACAACTAAAGGCAACCCGTCAGGTTGTTGATTCACTATCTCTGTTTGTCATGTTTACTATTATCACAGAAAGTGAACGCAAAAGAAAATCCCAATTTTGCGGTTGTCCTTAGAACAGCATTGAAGGGGAAATCTTCCAATGGGGACATTAGTTCTGGTGAGCCTGGTGGCAACAAGGGATTCTCTCCTTTTTGAAGGTATCCTATCACTTCCTGTGTTGGCTATGGGACAGGAAGTGACGGGAAATCTCCCCAAAGGGACACAGATGGCCAAAAAAAACTGACAGGGGTTATAACCTTTTCTTATTGTTTCCAAAATGAAAAAAAAAGGATTTGCCTTTAGTTGTGTTTTA
>BLSH010240552.1:223090-236134 GCA_018402905.1 Glandirana rugosa
CCCCCCCCCCCCCCCCCCCCAAAAAAAAACAAAAAAACGTTAAGAAGATATATAGTTACACTATGCACTTTCATTTTATAGCATCAACCTTGTAATACCAATACAAACAATTGCTATTTTTGACAATCCAATAATAGTTCACTTTTTTCCTGTCTGCTGGCCATCTCTTTCTACAATGTTCTGGATTCCCTGCATGCTTTGCAGTTTCTTCCCTGCTCTTTACCTTCAATTTCTAAGGACTACGCATCCCATGATACCATGCAAGCAGTGATTCCTGTACTGACTCTATCTCCTAAAATTCCTCCTCTCAGCACCTCTGTAGCTCACAAAGTTAGTTTACAAACTTCAAGATCACTCAGATTAATAGGAGTAGGCTAGATATAATTGAAATACAATGTGAAAATAAATATATGATTTTACATTTTCACCATAGATACGATTTAACCGCTAAAGTGAACCGGCTTCAGCCCTGGTTCACACTAAAATTTGCTGCGTTTACCCGCATCGCACGCCAAAGCAATCGCACAGCATCCATGTGATCTGCTGTGGGTGTAATGTTAGATTAATGACACCCTGAAACAAATCGTAAAACGCAGTGCGATTGCCAGGAAAAAAATGGTCTTGCACCATTTTGGTGCAGATGTGATGTGCTTTGAGCCATACAAAATGTATGGCTCAAATCACACGGCACAGACATCGCATGTGTTATGCACAGGAATGTAGTGCGATTCCTGTGTGAATCATATGTGGTGTTTTCTACGCACCAGTGTGAACCTAGGCTCAGATTTAGGTCTTAGTTACTGTTGCTGTGTCTGCATATTTCTTGCGGCTGTTAGAAGGTGTATCATTTTTGTTTTATACAATGAAGAATGAAGCAGGAGGAGTAAGCAGAAAAACCCAAAACTCTCCAGAGGACAATGTTGGGAATTATAACACGATATCTCTCTTTCGGAGTGTCTAAGGCTGAATTCACAGCTATGCATTTTTTGTGCTTTTTGCATTTTGCAGATTTGCACTACAGAACATGTTCCATAGGAAACCATGGTAAATGGACTGCAGTGCAAATCTACAAAATGCAAAAGGCACTAAAAATGCATAGCTGTGAATCCAGCCTAAGACATATAAGAATCGTATAACTTAAAAGATGTATAAAAAGTGATGTGACCCAACGCACCTCTTCCTAAACAGTGACAGACCTCCATCCCTAATATTTACTAGATACAAGGAAAGGAGAAAATGGGACTTTAAATGAGGCCGTCACGGAGGTATCAAATAATAATGCTAATTGGCAGAATTCATGTCAATAATTTATTGATTGAAATTAAATGGTATAAATTACTCTTTTATATAGAAACCATGATATGTCATACAAATGATTCAACCATGTACAGAGACAATTAATATACATTTCCAAATACACAAATCAAAAAAAAGGAGACATGATTAGCACTATATTGTCATACAAAATTCATAAAAAATCATCCATAAACTGTATGCTGTATATAAAGTGCCTTTTAGGAACAAAATTTATCTTGGCATCTTTTAATGTAGACTCGACGCATTTCATGGCGTACAGCCACTCATCAGGAGTGTGATGCAAACAGGACATTCTAGAAATAGACAGTAAATCTTTGAATATATGGTATTTTTCTTTAAAAGGAAAAAATTGATCGCAAAAAGAGTAGTAACTCACGATACAGCTTCACAGCAGTAAATAACCCGCAATCAGGGGAGGGCGGGGGCCTAGATGAGAAGCCTGGCCCCCTATCTCAGTAGGCAACATAGAGGTTGTATACAATCTCATGTTCATTACCTATATTATTTTCAAAAATCCTATGTTTTTGTTTTACATGTACTGGTATTTTAAATAGTTTTTTCTTTAATATCCAGCAGCTCACACTGAACCCGCAAGATGGGAAATGTATATTAATTGTCTCTGTACATGATTGGATCATTTGTATGACATATCATGGTTTCTATATAAAAGAGTAATTTATACCATTTAATTCCAATCAATAAATTATTGACATTAATTCTGCCAATTAGCATTATTATTTGATACCACAGTGACGGGCCTCATTAAAAGATGTATGTTTTTTGTTTTTTTTTAGAATCATACTTACCTAGGTGGATGCAGCATCAGTACGATGCTGCATCTGTCCCCCGGTGCCTCTAAACACTAAGAACCGAGCGATCGAGCACTGCCGATCTTTCGGTTCTCAGAGTTCCCTGAGCAGAGAACCAGAGTCACCAGTTCTCCACCAGGCCCCTCACTGGAGTGCTGGGCTGTGGAGGAGACGGGAGCGGCTGGCTCAGGCTCTCAGCAGATCACTGAGAGGCTGAGCTGGGTGCTGGTCCAGGTATGTGAGCGGATCCCGAATTCATTGTCACGATCTTGCATGAGCCTGAACTGGCTTTGTGGCGGTTCAGCCCACTGTCTGCTGAAAAACGGGTCACAGAAGTGCAGAACGAACTGTACTCCTATGATCCAAAGGACAGGCTTTGGCTGTACTTCTCCTTTAAATCTCATTGTTTGCATAAATAGATCCTTTACTATCACCTTCCCCGCCGCCTGCTGTGTATTCGCGGCGGCAGTGTGGATGCATTGCGCGAATCGCCGTAAAAAGACGGCGATCTGCGAATGGCCGCTAGGGGGCGCACACCGCACTCCTGAGGAGTGTGCCCGTGGCTCAGGCGAACCCGATGTCCGCTGGCGAGCCGCGATGAGCGGCCACAGGCAAAGAGCGGGGAACCGCCGATGTAAACACGGTGGTTCCCCGCTCTGTTAGTGTGGGCATGGGTGATCTACTGATCCCTGTCACTGGGATCAGTTAGATCTCTCATGCCCATGGTAGGCCAACCCCCCCACAGTAAGAACACACCCAGGGAACACAGTTAACCCCTAGATCGCCCCCCTGCAGGTTAACTGCTTCACTGCCAATGACATTTATACAGTAATCAGTGGATATTTAAATTTCTGATCGCTGAATAAATGTCATTGGTCCCAAAAAAGTGTCAAAAATGGTCCGACATGTCCGCTGCAATATCGCAGTACCGCTAAAAATCGCAGATCACCGCCATTACTAGTAAAAAATAAAAAAAAAAAAAAAACCCCAGAAATGAATTCTCATCATCTGAAACGTGGCCACTTTTGCGCAAACCAATCAAAAAACGCTGATTGCGATTTTTTTTGTATCACAAATATGAGGAAGAATATAAATCGGCCAAAACCGGTGAAAAAAATGTTTTTTTATATTTTTTTTTGGATTTGAATTTTAGCAAAAAGTAAGAAATTTGGGGTTTTTTTTGCAAAATGGTCGCTCTTCTTTTGTTTATAGCTGTGATCAGAAATGACGCAGAGGCGATCAAATACCACCAAAAGAAAGCTTTATTTGTGGGAAAAAAGGCACGCAAATTTCGTTTGGGTAGAACATCGCACGACCACGCAATTGTCAGTTAAAGCGACACAGTGCTGAATCGCAAAAAGTGCTCTGGTCCTAAAATGCGAAATTCTACCGGAGGTGAAGTGGTTAAAGATGCCATTGGATCCGGGCTCAAGCTTTTTATCAGGGGCCTGAAGAGTTTAGCTATAACCTTTTCCTGATGCCTTCTGTCTCTTTCGGGAATTGTAAATCTCCTTTAAAATACCCTTCCATGGTTTAACATTTAATGCGCTGTTATGCCATCTAATTATTATAAAATTACAACACAAAATGATCAAAATAATAATTATCAATAGGAGAATAAGATAATTGAAATCATGATACGTGTTTTGACTTCTTTTTCATGTTGTGTTTTTATGCAGGTCCCAGAGTCTACGTGTTCCCGGCAATGCTCAGAAGGCCAAGTCAAGTTGATCAAAGACTTCTGCTGCTTTGAATGTCTTACTTGTCCTGAGGGAACCTTTGTAAACTCCACAGGTTGTCACTCTATCCAGCCCTTTTTTTACTTTTACAATGTCAGAATATTATAGTGTATGTCTAGCCAAAGCTTTTTTTTTGTTTTGGATAGACTAGGGAAGGGTTATTTGCTTATTTATTTATATATTTATTTTTTGCAATCTGTGTGCCATTGGAGAATTTTCCCTCTACTTCCTGCCCCAGATATTCAACGGAAATTAGTAGAAATCTCCCAAAGTGAATGTAGTTCCCTTCCAGACAACTGTCCTGGAATAAGTGCCCTTATTAGAAGATTTCCCCTCACTTCTTGTTCTGGGAACAACTCCACCTGTACAAGTGACTATACCCAATAGGGACTCAGACAGCAATACAAACTTGACAGAAGGTAACCCTAGTGGTTTTTCCTAAAAAAACACTTTAAAGAAGAAGTATGGGCAAAGCTTTCTTGGCCCTACTTCTCCTATGGATTACAGGAGTGCAGTACTTAATGTACCCCTGTGACCCGTTTTCAGCCAACAGCAGGCTAAAGCCCACTGTCGGCCGATGTCACTCAGATGGTCCAGGCACTGGATCAATCCCTACTTTACAGTCTGGATCCACCCAACAGCCTGGATCGGCAGCTGGCTCAGCCTCTCAGTGATCTTCTGAGAGATTGAGCCAGCCGCTCCTGCCTTCTGCACAGCTCAGTGCCCCAGTGAGTGCTGGAGGGTATCGTGTACTTGGTGCTGGAGAGGTGGCTTCCATTGCAGCTAAGTTTCAGACTCCCCTGAAGGTGGAACAGGAGGAGTCTAGCCCCAAGTAGCACGAGTTGCCTGCTGGAGTGTGTGCAGAGATGTTCTGACTAGGATGCTTGTCAGAGGAACAACCGAGAGTACAGCTGATGCACTGGAGTGGTGTCTGCAGACAGGTGGCACCCATGAGAAGCAGCAGGTCTTCGGTAGCACAGAGAACAGGAGGGAAGTTGTTTCAAAACCAAGGTCAGGTGTCAGGTGGGGATCAGAGCAACCGTAATCAGGTAGGTAGCCGGGGTCATACACAGGACAGTAGAGAGAGAAGATCCGTTATACAAGTTGGGGTCATGCCAGGAGGCAGGCAGAAGACAGGTTCAGGACAAGCCGAGTCGGTAACAGGAATTCACAGAAGCAGGGGGATCACAGGAACAAATGCACTGGAGGAAAATTGCGCCCGCTCGTGGAATGGCGATAAACTTTGGCACTTAAAAATCTTCATCTGCGACGTTTAAAAATTCCTACAAGTTACCAGTTTTGAGTTACAGAGGAGGTCTAGTGCTAAAATTATTGCTCTCGCTCTAACAATCGCGGTGATACCTCACATGTATGTTTGAGGGATGAGCACCCGCTCCAAGCCAATTAGACCATATTACCTGTCTGCTAGTCCACTCTGTCAGGTGCTGGCTCTACTTTAAGCGTAGATAGAAAGGAAGAGTCAGACTCTTCCTTATTATCTACCTCACACGTGTGGTTTGAACACCGTTTTCATATGCAGTCTTGACTTACGTATGCGTTTTCTTTTGCGCGCGAGCTCAGCGGGACGGGGCGCTTTAAATTTATTTTTTCTTATTTACTTTACTTTTAATTTTTTATTTTTACACTGTTCTTTTTAAAAAAAACATTTTGATCACTTTTATTCATATTACAAGGAATGTAAACATTCCTTGTAATAGAAAAAAGCATGCCAGGACCTCTTAAATACGAGATATTGGCTCAAAAAGACCTCAGATGCCATATTTACACTTCAATGCAATTAAAAAAAAAGAAAAAAATGGCAGTCAAAAAAAAAAAAGTCTCCTTTAAGAGCTATGGGCAGAAGTGACGTTTGACGTCGCTTCCGCCAGTCAATGCTATGGAGCCACGTGGGCAGCATCTTCCGCTCACTCGGCATCTAGTGCAGGGGAGGAGTGGACGTGATTGTCTCCACTGCTACCAGCATGTCCGGTAAGCAGCGGAGAGGATGTGAAAACGGCGGGGGTGGGGGGGGGCACCTCTCCCACCGTGATAAAATCGCTGCCGATTTTATCTGAAACAGAATCACCGGCTGAAGAAAAAATACTGGGGTTATGGTAGCTATCTGCTACCGTAAAAACGGTATTCCACTTCGAAGGACCGCCGTATAATGATGGCGGGCAGTCCGGAAGTGGTTAAACAGGGGAGCTCTCCTTAAATTTGACAAGGTTTGGGGTGGATGGATGGCCTCGTCGCTCACAGCAGTGACAGATTAACTAAATTTAATGTAGGAATTTAGGCGTTCCTGTACTAGGCCAGGGGCTCCTTCACCTCGTAAATCATTCTGGGGGAGGTATCATCTTCAGGGATTTATCTCTGTCTCAGCTGAAGTAGGGAATGGTTTATTTGATTGACTTCATGGGCAATGTAAATTTGAATATTTTAAACTCTTGGCTAGCTACAGTCATCTTAAAGAGATAATGGCACCTTTCTCATTCAGGTCAAAGTGACAGCGTCTATGTACAGCTTACCTCTGACCACTTTAGGCCCCTTTCATATCTCAGGTAGCAGGAACACATCATTTTTTTAGTGCGACTTACACATGTTTCTGCACAGGGTAGCCCATTCCCTTGAATAGCCTACCCTAATCATGTTTGTCATGCCAAAGAAGCTCCCACACCATTTTGGTTGATGAGCATTGTGTGTATTTTTAAGTATGCTTTGCAGTGATTGCCACGCTTTTTTGTCATTCAGCAATTGCAGCTAAGTTGCATCGCGTCTGAGGTGGCATTGACAATGAATGGTACCCAAACATGCATAGCACATTTTGCCGTGATTGTCGGATGACAAATAAGCATGGCAATCACTGCAAAACACGGTGTGAAAGGGGCCTGATATGCGTAAGTAGAAACATTGTACCTACTGTACCCGAGCAGGCCATGGGAATCAAATAAACACTGGTGCTTGGTAAAGGCTCCAGTCCAACTTCACTGACAAATTACTGTAATGCAAAATCCAACAATGAGTTCCAATGTTTATTATATCAAAAACCAACTTACATTACACAGTCAACTTACATTTTTCTGAATAGTCAAACGTCAGTCCTCTGATAACAGCAGGAGGGAGACCCACTGCTGCTTAACAGGTGGTTAGAAGAAAGGCCCTGCTAAGGTACAGAGAGGTCTAAAGTGCTCTAGCTAGAAAGTTTTTGATTGAAAATCCCCATTGATCTTTTCCTACATATGTAACTATGCTCACCTCTTCTAATTCTTGCAGAATGCACACCATGTCCTTCCGGCCAGTGGTCCAAGTCAGGAAGCAAAGCCTGCCAAGATCCAGTCTTTTTTTTTCTAACATGGAGGAACTCTTATGTGATTGCCCTTCTTATATTCATGGGACTAATCATGGTCATTATTGGCACAGTGGCTGTGATCTTATTCCAGAATAGGCACACCCCTCTGCTTGTTGCTTCTGGAAAAATTGAGAGCTTTATGATCCTACTGGGTCTGGTATGTATGTGTTCCTCCATTTTCTTTTATATTGGAAAACCTTATGACAAAATGTGTTTACTACAGCAGCCCATGCTTTCCTTGAGCTTCACTATATTTCTGGGGCCAATACTGGTCAAATCTATACAGCTTCAAATGAGTTCCTTGTCTACGGGATCCTGTTTGTATTGGTTACTTTATCCGGGAAGATGGAGCATCCTACTATGTACATTCATGGGTCAGTTTTTCTTCTGTGCCTTGTATGTGAAGTCCTCCCAGCTCTTCTCGGTAAAGATGGCATCACTTGATGTGAATTCCCTGGCCATTTATCTTAGTTGTGAATGTGAACCACTGCTCCAGTTTGGTTTGATGTTTGCCTACAACGGGCTGCTGGTCTTGTTATCTTTTATGTGTTCTTTTATGGCTGAAAAACCCATCCACCAGTATCACATGGCAAGAGATATCACCTTAGCCATGCTGACTGTGATTCTTGCCTGGATCATTTTTATACCCACTTACGTCAGCACGGACATTGGCTACAAATCTCTCGTTCAGATGGTTTTTATTCTGAGCAGCTGTCTAGGGGCTCTGTCTGCTGTTTTCTTCCTGAAATGCTACATTCTGCTCTTTAAGAAAGAAATGAACAACGGTGAATATTTTAGCACCTGTATTCCAAAAAGTCAAGAGGAAAAGGCAAATGAATAAACACGTTTTCTTTGACTCATTTTCCTGAACTTTTGTTAGCATAATAAAATATCTTTAAGAATCAATGTTTTTATTTTAGTGAATATGTAAATCTCCAGCAGCTAAACTAAATAAGGAGCAGACAGCGCTTCAGGAAACAATGCATTGTAAAATGTTGGTTGGAAGTAAACTGGTCATCAAAAACAACTTTGATGTCAAATATTGCTTGGAGTCACTTTTGAAGTAGTAAGGCCTTAGTTTTAGAGGTTCTTTATACACTAAAACATATGTTAATACATACTGTAATACACTATATTGTCAAAAATATTGGGATGTCTGCCTTTACACGCACATGGACTTTAATGGCATCCCAGTCTTAGTCCATAGGGTTCAATAATGAGTTGCCCCGCCCTATGCAGCTATAACAGCTTCAACTCTTCGGAGAAGGCTGTCCGAAAGGTTTAGGAGTGTCTGTGGGAATGTTTTACCATTCTTCTAGAAGCGCATTTGTCAGGTCACGCTCTGATGTTGAACAAGAAGACCTGGCTTGCAGTCTCCGCTCTAATTCATCCCAAAGGTGTTCTATCAGATTGAGGCAGGCCAGCCAAGTTCCTTCACCCCAAACTCGCTCATCCATGTCTTTATGGACCATGCTTTGCACACTGGTCCAAATCCTTTGGTTGAGGGGGATTATTGTGTAGGGTTATTTTTCAGGGGTTGGGCTTGGCCCAACGCTGTATCTTGGCCTAGGCCAACAAGGCCCAGGCCTAGGGTGGCACTTTGCAGGGGGGCAGCCCGAAAAGAGTCCCCGCCGGCTTGCACTTTTAGTGCTGCCAGTATGATAATACAGGCAGGGCCACCATCAGAGGGGGGGCAGCCCCGCGGACGGGGGGCCATCGCCACGGCAACCGCGGACAGGGAGGACAGTCGCCACGGCAACCGCAGACAGGGAAGACCATCGCCACGGCAACCGTGGAGGGGGGGACCGTCACCACGGCAAAAGCGGCGGATGGGGGGGACCGTCGCCACGGCAACTGTGGATGGGGAGGGCCGTCGCCATGGCAACCGCGGACGGGCAGGACCGTCGCCACGGCAACCGCAGACAGGGGGACCGTCGCCACGGCAACCACGGACGGGGGCGTCGCTAAAGCAACCACGGACAGGGAGGACCGTCGCCACGGCAATCGCGGACGGGGGACCGTCGCCACAACAGCCACAGGCGGGGGGACCATCGCCATGGCAACCATGGACGGAGAGGACCAGCGCCACGGCAACCGCGGATGGGGGGCGTTGCCAAGGCAACTGCAGATGGGGAGGACCATCACCATGGCAACCGCGGACGGGCAGGACCATCGCCGCGGCAATCGGGGACCATCGCCACGACAGCTGCAGACGGGGGGACCATCGCCACGGCATTGTTCAGAGGTGGCAGCAGAGCAGTGTGTGGACATGTAGGGAGCCCCAATACAACACACAGACTTATCCAGAGCTGAGAGGAGATCATCAGGCATGAGACGGAAACGGTCAGGAAGCTGTTATGTCATCAGGATATGAAGAGGAATAAACAATACAGAATTCTATAGAGGAAGAATTACAGAGTCATCAAAACTCTGCAGCTCTAACCTGACTGTCATAGGAGGTCTGTGATAGAGGAGGAAACGCACAACCGTGAACGGGGGCCGTCGCCACGGCAACCGCGGATGGGGAGGACCGGCAACCGCGGACAGGGAAGACCGTCGCCACGGCAACCGTGGAGGGGGGCCATCACCACGGCAAAAGCGGCGGACGGGGGGACCGTTGCCACGGCAACTGTGGATGGGGAGGGCCTTCGCCACGGCAACCGCGGACAGGGAGGACCATCGCCACGGCAACCACAGACGGGGGACCGTCGCCACGGCAATTACGGACGGGGGCGTTGCCAAGGCAACCGCGGACAGGAAGGTCCATCACCATGGCAACCGCGGGCGGGGAGGACCATCGTCACGGCAATCGCAGACGGGGGACCGTCGCCACAACAGCACAGACGGGGGGACCGTTGCCATGGCAACCACGGACGGGGACCATCGCCATGGCAACCATGGACGGGGAGGACCATCACCATGGCAACCGCGGACGGGGAGGACGTCGCCACAACAGCTGCAGACGGGGGGACCGTCGCCATGGCAACCACGGACGGGGAGGGCCTTCATCGCGGCAACTGTGGAGGGGGACCGTTGCCATGGCAACCGCGGGCGGGGAGGGCCTTCACCACGGCAATCGCAGACGGGGGACCGTCACCACGGCAACTGCGGACGGGGAGGACCATCGCCATGGCAACCGCAAATGGGGGGTGCATTGCCATGGCAACCGCGGATTGGGAGGACCGTCACCAGGGCAACCGCTGATTGGGAGGACCGTCGCCACTGCAAACGAGGATGGGGGGACTGTCTCCACGGCAACTGCAGACAGGGGAGGGCCGTCGCCACGGCAGCCGCGGACAGGGTGGACCATCGCCACGGCAACCGCAGACTGGAAGTAGAGAGGAGACATTGCTGGAAGAAGCAGCAGAGGAGTTATTTGCGGAGCCCAGCCGCCATCCAACTGTGGGGAGTGGAGGACCTTAGGTGATGCTCTTAAAGGAAAAGCCTACCCTGAGCGAGCCCTGGATGATTACCATAAGCACTTTTTGTCAAAATTGAAGTGAGAGTTCTGGGAGCACGGGGAGGACAGCACTCACATAGTAAGCCCTTTTGGTGGCATACAGTAAAGATCCTCCAGACCGGCTCCTTCTGCATGTTTGAAGCACCTTAATGCCCTCTGAGCACCTTGTGGCACCAAGTCACTTTGAAGTACGAACTTCTTGCATCAGGCTATGGGCCTTGCTGTTTGATAGACAATATTGGTTGTGGACAATGATTGAACATTTGAACGGAACTTACAGATATAAAAAATATTGTCTTTCCTTTTAACTTGCACTTGAAGATTGATGTCTGATTATACCTTTCACTGATTTGCATATTATTATTTATACCTCACACCTTTCCTCTGGATTGCATATTAATATTTTTATGTTACATTTTTTGTGATATCGAGATTTTTGTTTACAGCACATTGTCACCTTGCCACTCAACAAACTTTAGTTTTAATTGATGCACATATGTCAATTTTATGCTGCGGAACTCACGGGATATATATTTGTTTTAGGAGTTCGATCAGATTGCGCAATATCACACTTTACATCAGCTATTTAGTATTACTATGTTACTACTAGGTATTGCTGCAGCTGACACACATGTTGAGAGATATTTACACGTTGTACTTGGCCAGCTATTCACTTATTTGTTCATATCGTCTCTTTAGCTTATAGTAGCGCGAGGGCTTTCCACTTATTGTTCAGAGGTGGTAGCAGAGCAGTGTGTGGACAAGTAGGGAGAACCCCGGGAGCCCCAATACAACACACAGACCAACGCTGTATCTTGGCCTAGGTCAACATGGCCCAGGCCTAGGGCGGCACTTTGCAGGGGGGCAGCACGAAAAGAATCCCCGCTGGCTTGCACTTTTAGTGCTGCCAGTATAATAATACAGGCAGGGCCACCATCAGAGGGGGGGGGGGCAGCCCATACATATGTGGGGGTCCGGGCGTCCCGAAGGGCCCAGGCGGCAGACCCCAACCAATGAGTTGTTGTGCGGGCAGCCGGCGTTCCGCAACTGTGAGGGGGGGGGGCACGAGTTTAGTCAGGTCTAGGGCAGCACAAAACCTAAATACACCACTGCTTGGGGCTGTGCTATATCTCACAGAAGAGTTGCTGCGCGGACGAGGAGGGCCGTCGTCACGGCAACCGTGGACAGGGTGGCAGTGTAGTCACAGCATTGTTCAGAGGTGGCAGCAGAGCAGTGTGTGGACATGTAGGGAGCCCCAATACAACACACAGACTTATCCAAAGCTGAGAGGAGATCATCAGGCATGAGACGGAAATGGTCAGGAAGCTGTTATGTCATCAGGATATGAAGAGGAATAAACAATACAGAATTCTATAGAGGAAGAATTACCGAGTCATCAAAACTCTGCAGCTCTAACCTGACTGTCATAGGAGGTCTGTGATAGAGGAGGAAACCCACAACCGTGGACGCCACGGCAACGCAGACGGGGGAACCGTCGCAATGGCAACCGCGGATGGGGAGGACCGTCACCACGGCAACCGCGGACAGGGAGGACAGTCGCAACTGCAGACAGGGAAGACCATCGCCACGGCAAAAGCTGCGGACGGGGGGACCGCCGCCACGGCAACTGCGGATGGGGAGGGCTGTCGCCACGGTAACCGCGGACGGGGGAGGGCCGTCTCCATGACAACCGCGGACAGTGGGACCGTCGCCAAAGCAACCGCAGATGGGGGGACCGTCGCCAAGGCAACCACGGACGGGGGTGGGGACCGTTACCACAGCAACCTCGGACGGGGAGGACCGTTGCCACGGCAACCACGGACGGGGAGGGCTGTCGCCACGGCAACCGGAGACGGGGAGGGTTGTCACCACAGCAACCGCAGACGGGGAGGGCCATCACCACGGCTACCGCGGATGGGGAGGGCCGTTTCCACGGCAACCGCGGATGGGGTGGCAGTGTAGTCACAGCATTGTTCAGAGGTGGTAGCAGAGCAGTGTGTGGACATGTAGGGAGAACCCTGGGAGCCCCAATACAACACACAGACCAAACGGCACCGTTGCCAGGAGGGGCAGGCTCCAACGACACCATTGCCAGGGGTGGGGGCAGGCACCAACGGAACCGCTGCCAGGGGGGTAGACGCCAACGAAACCGCTGCCAGGGTGACAGGCGCCAACAGTACCTCTGCCGGGAGGGGGCAGGCGCCAATGGCACCGCTGTCGGGAGGGGTAGGCGTCAACGGCACCGCCGCCAGGGGGGCAGGCGTCGAAAACGGCACCGCTACCAGAAGGGACAGACGTCAACGCTGACAGGAGGGACAGGCGCCAACGGCACCACTGCCAGGAGGGGTAGGCGCCAACGGTAACGCTGCC
>BLSH010240552.1:271050-297012 GCA_018402905.1 Glandirana rugosa
TTCGTCGTGCCCTATCTCACCGTCTCAGAATTGTCCACGTCCTCATGTAGGTGGTCCGTCACCGTCTCCCTGAATTCTTCGTTGCATTGCTGCTTTTGTTATTTCACATTTGGGCACTGATTATTCACAAATTTTCCTTTCTTCAGATTAGGATAATACTTCCTCATCTTCTGCGGAGGCTGAGAAGGTTCTTCCTCCCAGGAGATCGCCTGTTTCACAGCCATGACAAAATCAGGAACTAGAGAAAAATCGAAAGCATATGACTCATCCTGATCCTCCCTTTCAGGAGATGATCCTGCCTCCCTGAGGTCACGCTCTTGAGGTGACACCTCTTGGGCCTCAGTCAAGGGATGTAGGCTCCTTGAGGAAGATGGCTTTACTGAGACCTCTTTAAGTCCCTCTGCCACTGCCTGGTGGATGTACTCCTGCACCTGTTAAGACTCTGCCACTCTATCCCGTGCTGCTTCCTTAAGGCTCTCTTCACAAACCATTTTTTTTGGCATTGTGGGAGCACCGCATGACCAGCACACTCCTGCATCTGGCCCTGGGGATGAGCCCCTAGCAGACCCTGACGGGTGATGAGCAGGAGACAGAGAACGCCCTCTCCTGGAGCTCCCTGAGCCATGTCTAGCTTCTTGCCAAGAGGAGGAATGATGACCAGAAGATTACGATGATGACCGTCTGTATTTAGACTCATGTTTTCCTCCCTTATGCTCCTTTGCCTTGTAGGTAACAGAAAAGAAATGGGCTTAGCATTCTTTTGTAGGAAAAAATAAACGCCATCCAGACCTTCCTTTACCTGGAATAGTCCGATCTTTGTGCCTCCACTTCAGGTCTTGGAGAATCCATAGCCACAACCTCCTATTCAATATAAGGCTGAGTTAGCATTGGTAACCCCCCCTCTCCAACGGCAGAGCAGCTGTGCTGCTGCATTTCCTGTATCACTCACCTGTGTTGGGCTGCACACACAACTAGTCCCCCCTGGGACAGCTGAGCCACTTCCTATTTGTGTGCAATCCTCCTCCCCCAGGGCAGAACCCATCTCCAACCGTGGAGCCGGACCCCACACCTGGGAAGTGAGGTCACCGGAAATGCCAGTGCCACCATTTTGGAACAGGGCATGATGTGGGATAGACTCTGGAAAACTCTCCCCCCGGATCCAGAACCCTGCGACGGCCCGCCAGAGAGAAGGGAACCGGACTAGAACACACCATTCCCCCACTTACCGTGGACCTTCTGAAGCACCATTTAGGCTGCATGATCCACCCAGGCACCAGGGCGCTCCTACAGGAGAGGATTTACCTCCATCCAGGAGCCTTCTGCCTGACGGGGCTAGACCAGGCAGAAGAGGTAGGGTTCTTCAGTTCTTTAATCTTGGAAGTAGGAGAGCTGTCCCTGGAGCGAGGACTAAAAAGAAACGTGGGGTCATAGGGAAGCCCTCCTTTTATTGAAGTAGGGGGTCGCCCTGTGGGGGTCAGAGGGGTGGAGCTGACCCGTTCGTAAGCTGACATGATAAGCTGCAGAAAATTTGTCAGTCTTTTTTTTTTCACAAGAAAAAAATTGCCTGTCTTGAACATGAGATGGCCACATGACTTCTGCTATTCAGCCACACATATACGCTATGATGTCATGATGTGGTCAAATCACCAAGGGCATGTCTGTTAACAGTAGTAGGGCATATGGAGACAGACTGTACTGCAGGCTGTTAGCAGACCATTTGTCACCACATCAGTGATGCAGAGAGGTGGAGTAGCAGACATCTCCTGGTATGTGAGAACGCCACGGTCACTGACTGGTGCTGCCACCTGACTGTTGGGGAAAATGACGCTGTTGCTGACTGGTGCTGTTGACTGATCATTGGGGAGAATGCCATTGCCGCTGACTGCATAGAGTTGCTGAAGGAGAACAGAGGAAGGCCAGTTGTCACCCCAGCAGTTGGTGAAAGGCCGCTGGCCAAACCCCACTGCACCCTTTTACAGAGGAACAGTATTGTTTGCTTGGGACAAAGTGCAGGTGCAGGCTGCTATAAGAAAATTGGCAAGACCCTGAAACTGAGCTGCAGCATGGTGGCCAAGACCATACAGTGGTTTAACAGGACAGATTACACTCAGAACAGGCCTCACCATGGTCAATCAAAGAAGTTGAGTGCACGTGCTCAGCGTCATATCCAGGGGTTGTCTTTGGGAAATAGACATATGAGTGCTGCCAGCATTGCTGTCGAGGTTGAAGGGGTGGGGGGTCAGCCTGTCAGTGCTCAGACCATACACCGCACACTGCATCGATGTGGTCTGCATGGCTGTCGTCCCAGAAGGAAGCCTCTTCTAAAGATGATGCACAAGAAAGACCGCAAACAGTTTGCTGAAGATAAGCAGACGCTGTTGCTGACTGGTGCTGTTGACTGGTTATTGGGGAGAATGCCATTGCCGCTGACTGCACAGAGTTGCTGAAGGAGAACAGAGGAAGGCCAGTTGTCACCCCAACAGTTGGTGAAAGGCCGCTGGCCAAACCCCACTGCACCCTTTTACAGAGGAACAGTATTGTTTGCTTAGGACAAAGTGCAGGTGCAGGCTGCTATAAGAAAATTGCCAAGACCCTGAAACTGGCTGCAGCACGGTGGCCAAAACCATACAGCGGTTTAACAGAACAGGTTCCACTCAGGCCTCGCCATGGTCGACCAAAGAAGTTGAGGGCACGTGCTCAGAGTCATATCCAGAGGTTGTCTTTGGGAAATAGATGTAGGAGTACTGCCAGCATTGCTGCAGAGGTTGAAGGGGTGGGGGGTCAGCCTGTCAGTGTGCAGACCATACACCGCACACTGCATCAAATTGGTCTGCATGGTTATCATTAAGAAGGAAGCCTCTTCTAAAGAGGATGAACAAGAAAGCCCACAAACACAAACAGTTTGCTGAAGACAAGCAGACTAAGGACATGGATTACTGGAACCATGTCCTGTGGTCTGATGAGACCAAGATAAACCTATTTGGTTCAGATGGTGTCAAGCATGTGTGGTGGCAACCAGGTGAGGAGTACAAAGACAAGGGTGTCTTGCCTACAGTCAAGCATGGGGGTGGGAGTGTCATGGTCTGGAGCTGCATGAGTGCTGCCAACAATGGGGAGCTACAGTTCATTGAGGGAACCATGAATGCCAACATGTACTGTGACTTTGACATACTGAATCAGAGCATGATCCCCTCCCTTTAAAGACTGGGCCGTAGGGCAGTATTCCAACATGATAACGACCCCAAACACACCTCCAAGACGACCACTGCTTTCCTAAAGAAGCTGTGAGTAAAGGTGAAGGACTGGCCAAGCATGTCTTCAGATCTAAACCCTATTGAGCCTATGTGGGGCATCCTCAAATGGAAGGTGGAGGAGCGCAAGGTCTCTAACATCCACCATCTCCGTGATGTCGTCATGGAGGAGTGGAAGAGGACTCCAGTGGCAACCTGTGAAGCTCCGGTGAACTTCATGCCCAAGAGGGTTAAGGCAGTGCTGGAAAATAATGGTGGCCACACAAAATATTGACACTTTGGGCCCAATTTGGACATTTCCACTTAGGGGTGTACTCACTTTTGTTGCCAGCGGTTTAGACATTAATGGCTGTGTGTTGAGTTATTTTGAGGGGAGAGCAAATTTACACTGTTATACAAGCTGTGTCATTTCTCCAGTGTTGTCACATGAAAAGATAGAATAAAATATTTACAAAAATGTGAGGGGTGTACTCACTTTTGTGAGATACTGCATGTATACAACAACTGAGTCAGTGATGTCCTCAACCCAACGTGTTTCGGAGTTTGTATTTGTCTCCTTCATCAGAGGATAAGAGGAATCATACATCTAGGTTTAAACACAGTAAGTCAATGTATAACCATTTATATTCGTATGAAAAATATATACAGAATAGACAAGGAAAGGAGAGTCCCCTGCACTTACAGACATTCCAGTGTGTATATACATATTAATTCCATGCCAGATTAAGAAATGAAACATGGTCTTGAAAGTTCCTTCCCAACCCAGCTCATGGCAGACTAAAGCGTATGTTGATAGCTGGTAATTATTTTGTGAACTAGAGGTGCGGGAGGACCTCATAAAGGGTCCATCCCGTACAGGGTGTAGACTGAGGACTACTGAGGTCAGGCAGGACAGAGCCCTAAAAAGAGGGAGCAGGATAGTAATATAGTACATTGTGTATTGATTCATCAATTGTAGGCCAAGAAAGGGTGTATACTGCATACCCTTGTAGGAGAGACCAGCAACATAGATGAGGGAACCAGGTGGGACTTGTTATTATAGTCCAAATGCACACACTACAAAAAATATAATATAATGCTAAGGTCAGGCATACCCGACCCCGTTCTTCTGTTGTTGAGGTGCAAGAACCACAGGGCTTTCGCAGAGAGTCAGTACTAGTGCTGCTCATCCTTCTGGTGAACTGGCAAGCACCAGCGGCCTAGTACATCCTGGTCATAGACAAACCAGCCCTGCAGTAACTCTTAGTGACGTGGCAAGTCCCATAAGTGCAGTTCAAATTGGTGCGGTGGCTGGCACAAATAGTGTCCCGCAGCCACCAAGAAGACAAAGACAGGCCAATAGAGCCCATAGTGCCCTTCCCATTGCATATACTAACCCTCATTGGCAACCCACCACTTCTGCAGTGCCCATACTTCCCCCATTCACCAGCCAACCCGGAATTCAGGTGGAAACAGTTGATACGTCCCTTGATTTTTTTTCACTGTTTTTCAGGGAAGATCTCTATAGATCTATTGTGCACCAAAGCAATTTGTATGCTGGTCAATTCATCGCTGCTAATCTCCATTTAGCACTTGCCAGAGACTGGAAACCTATTATGGTTCCAGAATTAAAGACCTTTCTGGGCCTATCCCTCCTCATGGGCATATGTAAAAAAAGTGAGTTGCGGTCATATTGTTCCACTGACCCAATTCACCATATGCCCGTGTTCTCTGCTTCCATAACCAGGGCTACATACGAGCAGATCTTGCGGTTGGAATTTAGAGGTATAACACAGCCCTCTCCACTTATTGATCTCTAAAACCCGCACCAGAAAACTCAATATAAATGTTTTAGGCATAAAATGTATATTCACTACAGCCTCTGCTATTACAACAGATGAATAAATAAAACCATAAGCCAAAAACAGACAAATGTAGCAGCGCTAGTGGAGTCTGTCACACAGTATCTCAGATTCATTGATAAATAAACTCCCAAACACACTACAAGATAACAGTCCACAGCAGTGTGATAGTAAAAAGTCCACAGGTGATTGCAATGGTTAAAGTATCCAGCTTCTAAAGGAAACCTTATTCCACCTCGTGTATACACATAGATCAAAGTGCATCCCTTCACGATTCATTAGATGGACCCTTACCGACTCTCCATGCCTGTCATTTTCATGACCAGGCAACCACGTTTTTTATGCATTCCAGGCACTTGTCCACTCTAGATGATCAAATCCACTTCCCGATTTGTCAGTAGTGTCCAGATAACCATATAGAAGGCAGGAAAAGAAGGTCGCAATAGCGTGATACCATTTAAAACACTTTTATTATAAAACAAACAACAGAAGTGAAGTGAAGTAAACCACCATTGGAGGACAGCACCCCCAGGTAGTCTCCTTACCAGCTTGCAAATATAACACGCTTTACAATGAATCGGATGTCAGCTGTTCCAGGAGTCTCTGCAGACACTGTTCCCATGGACACCATTCACTGCCCCGTCCCGCAGGGTATGTCAGGCGATACCACGGACCCTCACAGCCGATCCCTTTGATGCCACCGCACAGCCTCAGACGCGTTTCGTCGGGTATGACTTCTACTGGTGAGTAACTGTGTGGTGCGATGGCCAAACATTAAATCCACTCTTCCCCTTTCATTGCACCTCCCCACTTCCGGTGTCTCCAGTGACCAGAAACAGGCAACATCCGCCTCTCACAATCAACACTTGCTATAAAAAACGTCTGTTCAATTACAGAATTACATATGTTTTTCTATTTAAATTTAGACATATTCTGAAACTACATAGCACATGTGTGGGTCATATTAAGATATGCAGTCAGGGGGAAACGTGGTACAACCCTATTGTCACTATTTAGGGATTTAAAGTTATGCACACTATGCAGCTGCATTAACCCATTCAACTCTCAATGACCTATATAAGTGGAGGACAGTCCTCATTCATATATTCCCAACCTCCACTATTAGTATATACTCTGGGATTCATTCATCCAAATAACCTAACACATGTGTCAAACATATTAAAATGTGCACATGTGTTGAACATAATACAAATGCAGTCAAAGGGACGACGCGGTACAAAACTATTAAAACTTTTTCAAGTTATGCACACTCCATTAACCCATTAAACTCCCAACCACCTATGAAAGTGGAGGACAAACCTCATTCATATATTCCCAACCTCCACTATTATCAATTACTCTGGGGTTCATTATAACCACTGGCAACCCCACAGACACCAGCAGTCTCCTAGTCTCCTCTGTATCTCTGGAAGATGCTGTCTGGATCCAATTGGCTTACACATATCGAACGAGTTCACCTCTTCATCAGAGCCTAAGGATAAACCCCTAAACACTTGATTTATATACCTTACTGAAAAACATGCCGCCACGTCTGGGTTCACTACAGCATCACTTCTGGTTCCACCGCCATGATGTTATCTATGTCTGTTGGACACTGGACAGCCATCTCCGCCCACTAGAATATGTGGAAACCTCCCTCATTTCTACTGGAGAATATTGCTAATTCTAGAAGCTTGCAGCACAGGCCCCATGACAGTGCGGGGAGGAGAATCAGCTAGGACAGTCTTTACAAAGTTATTTGTAAATGTTTACTGTACAAACCAAGGTCCCTCAACATGGATCACAGGGCGAGTACCTGGATTGAAAACTGGCTGCAGGGGAGAGTCCAGAGGGTGGTGGTAAATGGCGAGTACTCAGAATGGTCTGGTGTAGAAAGTGGGGTTCCCCAAGGATCTGTCCTGGGACCAATCCTTTTCAATTTATTCATAAATGGGGTGAAGAGCTCAATCTCAATATTTGCGGATGATACCAAGATAAGCAGGGCAATAAACTCTCCACAGGATGTGGAAACTTTGCAAGAAGATCTGAACAAGTTATTGGGGTGGGCAGACAAATGGCAAATGAGATTTAACGTAGAAAAATGTAAGATAATGCATTTGGGTACCAAGAACCTGAACGCAAACTACTCACTAGGGGGGGAGCCCCTGGGGGAAACTAGGATGGAAAAAGACCTAGGTGGTCTCCTGGTGGAGAATAGGCTCAGCAGTGGCATGCAATGCCAAGCTGCTGCAAGCAAAGCTAACAAAGTGTTGGCATGCATAAAGAAAGGGATTAACTTTAGGGATAAATCAATAATTCTCCCATTATACAAGTCTCTGGTGAGGTCGCACCTGGAGTATGCCGTCCAGTTCTGGGCGCCGGTCCTCAGGAAGGATGTCCAGGTATTGGAAAGGGTTCAGAGAAGGGCCACAAAGCTAATTAAGGGATTGGAAGACCTTAGTTATGGGGAAAGATTGCAAGCATTGAACTTATTCTCTCTGGAGAAGAGACGCTTGAGAGGGGATATGATTTTAATGTACAAATACTGTACTGGGGACCCCACTATAGGGACAAAACTATTTAGTGCAAGGGAGTTCACAAAGACACGCAACCATTCACTAAGAATAGAGGAAAGGCGGTTTAACCTTAAAATGCATAGAGGTTTCTTTACAGTAAGAGCAGTGAGAATGTGGAATTCTCTTCCACAAACAGTGGTCTCTGCCGGGAGTGTAGATACATTCAAAAAACTACTAGATGCACACCTAAGGGACCAAAGCATTGAGGGATATACAATGTAATACTGACATGAAAGCACACACATAGGTTGAACTTGATGGACTTGTGTCTTTTTTCAACCTCACTAACTATGTAACTATGTAACTATGTTAGAATATTCCACTACAATTTATTTAAAATCTTCAACATAGACCTTATTCATGTTATAAGCCCTTGAATTTGGCTCTTATTACTTCATTAAAGTGGATGTAAACCCTCACATATACCCAGTGAAGTGAACAGCCTCAGATGATGCACAGGGATGAAAAAAATCTCCCTATATACGTTTTACATGTATATCTGCTGTCTTAACATTTATATACTGTTTAGAAAGTGCACCTCCTGTTACAATTTTCACTTCCTGATTCCCCTCTAGGAGGGGTTATTGCTGGACACTGTGAGACAGCTGATTGGAAGGAAGGCACGCACCCCCTCCCCACACATGCAGGGGTTGTCTTTGAATTGTGCAGCAGTGTGCTAATCTATTTATAGCAACCTCCTCCGACACACACGTCTTTCTCCAAGCCTTGGAGAGCTTGTCAAAAGTTTATTGCTGATAACAGAGGAACGGAGCAGGACAGAGCTATGAGACACAATGCTTTGAAGAGAAATAAAAAAACACTACAGATATATGTGCCCAGCTCAGATTTCATATATCGGGTTTACATCCATTTTAAAATAAAAGACTTAAAATGACAACTCAGTCTAATTTGATAAAATGTGGTTAAAATGTTGACTCAATTTGATGAGCTTGTGACACACAGTTGTAGTTGTTTGTGAGTATACACAAGCCAATTCCATAGTTCAAATCGTTTCAAAGGCACCTACAGGTAAGACTTTTTATAGTCTTACCTGTAGGGTAAAGCAGTGTTCATTTTTATGTCAAATTTTTGTTTAGTTCTAGTCATAGTTTTTTTTTACTAAAATGCTATCATAGTTTTAGTCATATTTTATTTATAAAAGTTTATAAAGGTTATGCGCTAGGCTGGTGCGCCTTCTTGCTTTTCTAGTACATTTTTTCTTTGTTTGTACATCACATACATTACAACTCCCATCTACACTCCATTCACACTATATCCTCAACCATACCCACCTCCCCTACATCCATCCCCCCTAACCTATAACATAGAGCCCAATTAACCCCTACAGGAGCATACTTACCTCACTGGGTAACAGTCCCATGCCAAAAATCTAACAGCACCAACTGATCTGCCATAAAGACCTGCTGCCATTATTTGAAGATGAATTCTAGGTATGGACATTTTACTTAGTTACCTTGGTCCAGCTTGGACTAATGTAAGTATGTTCGTTCCATACTAATGGGATCCCCCTAAAGCTCTCTCTACTAGATTATGGGTCCTGTGTCAAGCAACTGCCCTGCTGCATTGTGAATATAGGAGGCTGCCCCCTCAACAAGGGAGCCATTCCGAGAACACTTTGCATTCTCTCTATTACTGCAAAGCATTCTCTCATTGGACAAGGTAGAGATTGTGACATCACCACCCCACCTCTACATTTTGATTAATGAGAGAACTATTTGCACTCCATGAGAAAATGAAAACTGTTTTCTGAATGGTGCCCATGCCACGTGAACAACCTCCTGTATTCGATATGCAGCAGAACAGACACTTGGCACAGGACCTGGTAGCAAATGGAGATCACTGAAGTAGCTGTGTCTATTTCAGAGATTTCCAGCTTCAAGGGGGATCCTGAAGGTATAGTATATGTATAGTTACGTTGGTCCAAGCTAAACCAATGTAGCTATGTAAAAATATTCATACTTGGAATTTATTTTTAAAGAGATAGTAAACGTAAGAAAAAAAAATGTGCATGTTCCCCCTGCAGGTGAATGCCATATTGTGCCAGTATCCACCACATATTAGCACATCTTGAAAGATATGGCAGACTTACCCTATAAATGAAGACCTTGAGTGGCATGCTGTCACTGTTGCAGGCGTGTCCATTTTCGCCCAGTCTTCCTTCCACGTTTGTGAGCTCATAGAAACATAGAAAAGTGACGGCAGAAAAAGACTGAGTAGTCCATCGAGTCTGCCCCTTTTTATTTATTTATTTACATTTTTTTTTTTTTTTTACATTAACCTTGTTGTCTGACTATGGATTTATGTTTATCCCAAGCATGTTTGAAGCCATTTACTGTTGACTGTCTCACAACCTCTGTTGGTAGTTTATTCCAATCATCAACCACCCTTTCAGTAAAATAATACTTTCTAAGATTAGTTTTGAACTTCCCCCCAGTTAGTTTGAGGTCATGTCCCCGTGTTCTTGATTTTGGTTTCATATTGAAAAGACTGCCCTCCTGAACCTTATTCACTCCCTTGATGTATTTAAAGGTTTCAATCATGTCTCCCCTCTTCCTTCTTTCCTCCAGACTGTACATATTAAGTTCCTGAAGTCGCTCTTGATATGTTTTAACCCCCAGACCTTTCACCATTTTGGTTACCCGTCTCTGAACTCGTTCTATTTTATCAATATCTTTTTATAAGTGAGGTCTCCAGAACTGGACACAGTATTCTAAGTGAGGTCTCACTAAAGATCTATATAGAGGAATCAGAACCTCTTTCCTCCTGCTGGTGATCCCTCTACTGATACATCCCAGAATTCTATTTGCTTTTCCCACTGCCTGGTTACACTGTTTGCTCATTTTGCAATCATCTGAAATAAGCACCCCCAAATCTTTTTCTTCTGTAGTGCTGGCTAACACTGTGCCCCCAATGCTGTACTCTCTAAGCGGATTCTTTTTCCCTAGATGCATTATTTTACATTTAGAAATATTGAACTGCAGTCTCCACTGCTTTGACCAATCTTCCAGCAATGCCAAATCATATTCCATGTTACAGACACCTCCAGGGATATCAACCCTATTACACACCTTTGTATCATCAGCAAAGAGACATACATTGCCCAGCAAACCTTTAGTTATATCACTTACATATAGGTTGAATAGAACAGGACCCAATACAGAGCCTTGTGGTACCCCACTAGTGACTGCTCTCTGTTCTGAGTGAACCCCATTTACAACCACACTCTGGGATTTTGAATGGCCGGCTTTAATGACGTCACTCCCATAGGAGTCGCCATAGTGTTCCATGCACACAGGGACTGCTCATGCACCAATTACGTAATCAGCTCAAGCCGATGCCGCTTTCTACTAGATGGCGCAAATTCAAGCCCTTTCTCAAGGCACCTACAGGTAAGAATTTTTATAGTCTTGCCTGTAGGGTAAAGTCTGTTTTTTTTCATTAAAACTTCAAACAAACATACTTATTCTGTATTTCATTTGTTAATTTTAATTAGCTGAAAAAGAAAAGAAGTTGAGACATTCCTTATTAGTCACAATTCTTTTCATTATACTGCATTATATATTTTCAGCATTGTTTTCATTTTGCTTGTCTTTTATAGACTTCTTGTTTGCTGGAAAGATAAAGCAATCCTGCGAGGGAGGATTCATCACTTTAGGTTTTCAGTAAAGACAGCTTGTCCCCTAAGATTAATTACTTGTGACTCTGGAATCAGCAGATTCCATTTTCTTTCAAAGAAATGCTGAGCTCACGGTATTCTGTGCAGCCTTGCACACCTTGAGTCTTCTTGCCGATTAATATCTCTTTAATATATGTAGGTTGTCTGTTTGAAGGTTAGAAGAAGGATCTAAACTGTTGACTTTTTGGTCTTTTAAAATCTCTGGGTAAAACTGTTCAGTGCAAACAGTTAAAAAAAACAGGTGATAGTTATTTATTTATTTTAGGTACTTATATAGAGCTGTCAATTTACGCAGCGCTTTACATATATATATTGTACGTTCACAACAGTCCCTGCCCTCAAGGAGCTTACAATCTAAGGTCCCTAACTCATATTTATACAGGTACTAGTGCCAATTTAAACAGGAACCAATTAACCTACCAGCATGTCTTTGGAGTGTGGGAGGAAACCGGAGTACCAGGAGGAAACCCACGCAGGCACAGGGAGAACATGCAAACTCCAGGCAGCTAGTGTCATGGTTGGGATTCAAAGCATGAAAAGAGCTTTCCTGGAACAGTCCCTGAACTGAAGCAAACAATCAATTATGGGTGGCAAGGCACTGTCACAAGATCTCCAGGATTAAGTTGTAAACAGACACAAGTCAGGAGATGAATACAAAAAAATGTCAAAGGCTGTATCAATGCCTGTATCAATGCCTAGAAGCACTGTGAAGTCTATTATTAAGAAGTATATGTGTATGTGAACTGTCTTATTTTTCATTTTGTAATTCTGTCCAGCCAGTTTTGCAGTTTATACTCCTCTGCCTGGCAGCATCGTCATGAAGGTAAAACCACTTCCTCTGTTAGGCCCCATGCCCACTGAGCATTTACCACTGGTGCATGAGCCCCCAGTGTTCAGCTCCGGGCATTCGTCCCAGGGCGCATACTTCCCTAAATGTTTGTACCACATAGTGCATCTTCCAGCCCGGTCCACAGAAAATATCAGCCTCTCAAAAAGCACCTGTGCTCTCTGCCCAAAGCTAAATGTCAGAGCTTGCATCAGGGCTAAATGCACAGTGAGCAGGGGGCCATAAAGTAGACTTTCTCCCTAACACCAACTAGCCTTAAAGTGGTTGTAAACCTCAGTCATGAAAACTGAACAATGCACATATATCTGTAGTGTTTACGTGTCTATTTCCAAAGCTCTAAGTGCCGTTTCTCTCTGCTTACTCGTTCCTCTGTTATCAGCATGTGTCACTCCTGAGAAGTTTTCCTGACACATGAGATACATTTGTAACAGGGAGGAGAGCTCAGCACACAGCATCTATTCAGAACACAGCTCTGTATTCTTCCTTCATTCCTGTGCAGTGTGTGGAGGATGGTGTGTCCTTTTCCTCACACACTGTTACTGCAGCTCTCTCCGCCCCCTCCTCTCTGCTTCTCACAGATGCATAAGGATTTTATAATAAATCTGCACTTTTGAACGGATGTAGAGTAGAGAAGAGAAGACTGCATATAAACAAATAACACTTATGTAGGGTTGTTTCATCTCTATGTATCACCTGAAACTTTTCACTTCACATATGTGAGGGTTTACAACCACTTTAAGAATGCCCCCTTCCCTCTACTACTTGCTATGCTGACTAACCTATGTAAAGAAAATGTTTATACTTACCTATTTTTATTTGCTCCAATCCACTCATGTGATCCCTTGCGTCAGTGAGTGGCGGCTGTAGGGTTGAGGAGAGAGCCTCGAAAATGCTGGGAATTCCAGGAGCCATAACGTCATCCAGAGGCGTAACTACAGCCTTCAGGGCCTCGGTGCAAGAAATTATGAATGGCCCTCTGACCTCTGGCCAAGGCCCTTCCCTCTTCCCACTGATCATGGGGCCCTTTACTTCTATCGCGGGTCCCTTTATTACAGTACCACAGCAGGGCCCTTGCACAAGTTCTGCACCAGGCCCACTATCTGCCATCTTCGGGCCTCCCCATGGTGGTGAAATACCAGGGCCCAGTCACAATTGCAACCCTGATAGTTCCCTCACTGGTGTCAGAAGTTTTTAATTTTAATGTTATTTTTTTTTTACCATTTAATTTTATTTCTTTTACAATTTTATTTTTACATTTTTTTTACAATTTTTTAGGAGCTCTGTTGGGGGGCTTTGATGAGATATCAGGGGTCTAAAGAAACCTCAGCTCTCAATTTCCATCTGTAGCCTCAGCTGCACAGAATGAATGGACAGGAATAGCCGTGCACCGAGCCTCCCATTCATTTAGAAATGGAAGTAAAGTAAAAACAGTTTACTATGCTTCAGTTATGAATGTACCAATTGGTACCAATCACTGACTCATTCAGAAAAGGAAGGAGCCTATAAATTTCAAATTTACCGACCCGTTCCCATCTCTCCAATCATGGCACATCTTCTACAGCAGCTGGCAGAAGAGAGGAGGGGGGAAGACAACAGCTCTGTGGGGGGGGGGGGGGGGCAGGGAAGCACACAGGGACCCTGGGAACAGCAGAAGACAAGTAAACTCGATAGAGGAAAATGGAGGTGATTGGGTCCTCTAAATGCCACCCCCGCCATCCCTCCTATTCAGGTGTACAAGGGAGGCACACGGGCAATTGCAACCCCTGCAACCCCTATCGTTACGCACCTGGCGTCATCCTTAGGCTCCCATGTCCCACCCGTTGTTGGCACTCCCTCCTCTCCCCTGCAGCTGCTGCTGACTGACACAGAGGAGCCGGATCACATGATTGTACCAGAGCGGACTAAAAATAGATAAGTAGACACATATTGTTACCCAGATTAGTCAGCAAAGGTAACAGGAGGAAAGGTAGCAGGAGGGACAAATGGGCATTCTTAAGGCTAGTTAGTGTTAGGCAGAAATTTAACGCTGAACTATAATCCTCACTCAAAAGTTAAATTGTGCACCCCGTCAACCCCCCCCCCCCCTCCCCATACACACAGTTTAAAAAACTGCCTAGGCAAAAATTATATTTCACTCCTCCTGACGCCTCCTGGAATGCTGATGACACTTATCCCAGGAAGCATTACTTTCCCTATTAATAAAATGGGGAAAGTATACAGCTGGAACCAGGACCCCACATGCATAATGAGTGATAGCGAAAATAAGGACAGCAGCAGGTATGCAAAGGAGCAAAATATAGGCTGGAGAGAGCACAATAATCTGGCAAACAAAAAGTACTGTATCAGGACCTGGAGCACCTGCTGGTGGCACTGTGCTTCCCAGAGTGGGAGGTTGTAGTTCTGGCGTCCACCAGCGGGTGTCTCCCAGCAGCCAGCAGATTCCAGTAATCAGTCTCCACCTGATGCTAGCTGTTGGGAGGGTATTTAATCCCTCCTCTACTATTACACTTCACTTCGGTGTTTTATGCTTGCTACTTATCCTGAGTTTAGATCCTGATCTTGATCCTGTCCTGCATCTTGAACCCTGCTGCCTCTTTTCTGCTATAGCCTCGTTGCAGTTTCCTAGCATAACACTGCAGCCACTAACAACCAGATCAGCTGCACTTGGGAACTGGTAGGTGCTTGCTTTGAGTATTTGCTGTCATTTCTGTTAAGATTCATCTAGCGGAGGGACTAAATACCCTCTCAGCAGCCAGCATCAGGTTGAGACTGATAACTGATACCTGATGGCTGCTGGGAGACACCCGCTGGTCGACAACAGAACTACAACTTCCCACTCTGGGAAACACCAATAGGTGATCCAGGTCCTGACATACAGACACATGGCTGTAATAGCAAGTTCCTGTGAGGAGCACGAGTTCAAGATTCACCAGATTTAAGATACAAAGTAAGGTTGTCCAAGGAATCAGGCAGGGAGCTGTCCAGCATCTCAGGTGGCACAGCTAGAAGAGCCACAGCCGAACACCGCAGAGGTCCCAGGTTAAGATCTGAACCCTGACTTGGCCTCCGAATTCTCTAGATCTAAATCTAACTGAGCATCTGTGAGAGTGGCTGGAAAAACAAGTCTGATCCGTGGAGATCCCACCTCGTAACTTAAAGGATCCGCTATTGCTTGGTGCCAGATACCACAGAAAACCTTCATAGGTCTAGTTGAGTCTATGCCTTCATGGGTCAGGGCTGTTTTGGCAACAAAAGAGGGGGTCAGAAAATTATGGGTGATTGGTGTACATTCCAGTAATGCATAACTCATTAAAGCGGTAGTTAAGCTTCTAAAAAAGAAGTTTCCTCCCGCAAGGTAATATCATAATGTGCTAGTATGCATAGCATACCAGCACATTATGAAATACTTACCTTAAAACAAATCCCTCCAGCAGCTCGCTGTCATCGCTGACAGGGCTTCCATCTTCACCTGGTCTTCCTTCCAGGTTCGCGGCTCCGGCTGTCTGACTGGTGGGCTGCGGTGAGGTCACTCCCTTGAATTTGCACGGGAGCAGCGGGCATGGCACAGAGCTCTGAAGCGTACCAGTTGACGTTACCGGCTGCTGCTTGCTGAAGTATCTCCTAAACGGTGCACGTTTAGGAGATATGTATTTAACCTACAGGTAAACGTTATTATAAGCTTACCTTTAGGTAAAAAGGGCACATAAAGAGTTTACTACCACTCCGTGTTCCCCCCAAAGGTCAACTCAAAAGGAAACTATAACAGTTTTGGGCCAACCTATTTTTTCTTTTTTTCATTTATATAAAATATTTATTTACAAATGAACATTTCATACAGGGTGCACACAACACGCTTGATTCCCAGAGCGTTAGAGAAAATGAATGCACTGAAGAGTCCAGTCCTTGCCGCCTAAAGTTGGATTTTAGGTATGCAGGGTGAAAATTTCCTTGCAAAGTGAAATTCCCTTGCACAGTGAACAGACTATTTCAATCAACCAGTGTTTGTTTATTTTTAACCTACATACATTAATTGCCTCATTTTTGTGTATAAAAACCTACAGCATCTTTGACATGGATGGGTGCAAGGGAGTTTCCTTTACCACCACCTAGTGGCCATGTGTATAATTACTGCATATCTGGGTTTTCCATAGCTGAGTATCTTTAAAAACCGCAATCATCTTCCATTATATTTGCCATGAAAATAATATGTTTGTTCCATTATGCCATTCTGTTGACAAAAATGAGTGCAAAAATCTTCTTAATGCAGACAGATGGCTGATGCAGGCAAATGGAGCCAAATTTATGAGTAATAACAAACTTGCTATACGCCTTCTATTGTCTGATTTCAGGCTGAACAGTCAGTGCAAAAAGTATGCTTTTATTATACCCGTCATTCTTCTATAATGTGTACATGGAACACTGATTCATAGTTCAAATAATAATTCAATGTAACATAATCCAGTCATGTACCAATGCATATTTATCTCAAACACAACAAATATCTGCCTAAAGCAGTGGATGACCCCAGATAGTGTAACAGGAAATTGGAAACCAATTAAGAACTAATGGAAGAATTAGATACCACTGTGGTGAGATATAGAACTAATGGCGGAAGTAGGAATCATTTTGGTGGAACGAGACAATGCAATATTTCTTTCCTTTCTATAAGGTTGCTTGGCGATGTTGTGCCAGTGCTAATATTGTCTGCTATGTACAAAGACTGGGCGTTGGTGGGCATTAAAAATACGCGCCTCCTCCACCCAAGTTAAGCGGCAAAGGCAGCAGACAGGAGTGATCACATGCTGCAGTCACAATGCTTTGCTCCGCGACCGTGATACCACCTCCTCACCTACGAAAAGAGATCCAAATGCAGAATGCTTATCAGAGGTGCCGCAAATTAGCCGCACATATAAACTTTGCCTAGGATTCAACTTTGACAAATTGACATACATTTTTCCTTATTTTGTTTTGCTCTTTTGGTCACTTCTGCATATTTGTGACTAATTTTAACAAGAAAAGTAAAGAAAAGTAGCTCTACATATATATATATGTTCACATTGTTCTGACACGGAAGTCGCACGAGTTTTGTTTCGACTTTGCCCTGCGACTTTAGGTCTGACTTCCATGCAACTTCAGGGATGGGATCTGATTTTGATCAAAATTTGAGATGATTGCAACTTGTCCTTTGACCAAACAAAACAATTCCTTCTGGTATGGATGAAACCTCATGCCAAATTTATTTTAAAAATGGCGTGGGGTCCCCCCCAAAATCCATACTGGACCCTTATCTGAGCATGCAGCCTGGCAAGTCAGGAAAGGGGGGGACGAGTGAGTGCCCCCCCCTCCTGAACCATACCAGGTCACATACTCTCAACATGGGGGGGTGGGTGTTTTGGGGCGGGGGGCTCTGCTCCCCCACCCCAAAGCACCTTGTCCCCATATTGATGGGGACAAGGGTCTCTTCTCCACAACCCTGGGCTGTGTGTGGTATGCAGGCAGGGGGCTTATTGGAATCTGGAATCCCCTTTTAACAAGGGGGCCCCCAGATCCCTGCCCCCATGTGAATGAGTATGGGATACATAGTACCCCTACCCATTCACCCTAAAAATCGTGCGTATTGTTATAAAAACATGAAACGTTTTTGACAAGTCCTTTCATAAAAATTACTAATGTCCCTGTCAGGGCTGAACCCCTTCTGGCTATTTAAACTGCCTGGTTCAGTCCTTCCGTGCCTTCCCCTTGGTCAAAGATATCTGGAGACTCTCTGCTGTGTTCCTGTTGAAGACTTGCCCAGCTGAAGTCCCTTCTGGTTCTTGATCCTGTCTGCTGCCTCCGACTACAATGATCTCTGGATTCCTGATTTACTGGCTTGTTCTGACTACCCACTTTGGCTACCGAACCCCCGTCTATGTTTTGACTACATTTACTACTTGTACCATTTTTACCATTTTATTAAAAGTGTGATTTTTACTGCATTTTCTGCCTCTGTCTGATTCATGGTTCCTGACAGTCCCCTGATGTAGATTCAACGTCAACCACCATGTATTCCTCTGTCGCCAACCCTTCTCCGATGCTGGCTCCCGCCATTCTGTCAGCTGCAGCGTCGAAGGAGGATGGGTTTTTTTATGGGGTCGGCAGTGGAGGAAGACATTGTGATTGATGTTGGATCTACATTGGGGGACATTAGTAATTTTTAATAAAGGACTTGTCCAGAACTGCCTCCTGTTTTTTGTTACACTACACTGTTTTCTTTTGGTAAATGGGTAGGGGTAAGTGTCTTCCAGATTCCTATAAGCCCCCTGCCTGCAGACTCCTACAACCACAGCCGGAGTTGTGGGGAAGAGACCCTTGTCCCCGTCAACATGGGGACAAGGTGCTTTGGGGAAGAGCCCCCCCTGCCCCAAAGCACCCATCCCCCCATGATGAGGGCATGTGGCCTGGTATGGTTCAGGAGCAGGGGGGCGCTCACTCATCCTCCCACCTTTCCTGGCCTGCCAGGCTGCATGCTCGGATAAGGGACTGGTATGGATCTTGGGGGGGATAATGCAAAATGTATTAAAAAAAAAAAAAACAGCATGGGGGTCCCCTCCAAGACCATACCAGACCCTTTGGTCTGCTGCCGATTTTGAGGGGAACCCCACGCCACAAAAAAAAAGTGCGTGGGGTTTCCCCTCAGATTTCATACCAGACCAAAGGGCCTGGTATGGTCTTGGCGGACGCCCATGCTGTTTTTTTTTCAATACATTTTACATTGTAACATTCCTCTGAGCACACGTCGCATGTCACAAGTCGGATCAGTTAAGATGCTGATCCGACTTGGATGCAACTTCAATTAAATTCCATGGGCTGAACCTTTTCAAAAGTCAGGCCAGTCAAGACGGCTCTCATAGGGAATTATTGCTTTTGACATGTCATGTGACTTGCGCTCTCGAAGTCAGAGAGCTTGTTGGACCAGTGTGAACCGACCCTAAAGCAGCCACCCTGCTTCCTCAAATAGTGCCTTCTAGTATGAGGGTGCATGCACATAGGCAACTTTTGTTAAAGTGATTATTTTTCTTAATCACCTGTAATCACCCAACGATTAATTGCTAGCAATTAACAATTGACACAGGCAAAATGGAGTGTAGCATGCAGTAGCGATTAATTGCTAATGGTTGGACAATGCTCAAAACCTTTGCAATCAATCACTACTAGTTGCAATTATTTATAAATGATGGTGGGTGGTTTTAGTAGCACGACCTTTGTAAATCGCTGTAACAAAAATTGTCCATGAAACCCAGCCTTAGTTTTTACATGACACAAGAGGGGGTGTTGCGTGAAAGGGCATCATCATTCATTTGTTCTTAGCACAACCTGATGTCTAAATGCATGGGGATTCATCTTCTAAAGGCAAATAGGCTGATCACTTTGCAAAGGAATTTTCACTTTGCAAGGACATTTTCTTTTAATTTAGAGAATGAAGTGATGCTCTGGTGACTTCCATCATCCAGTTGCGTGAAAGCAAAAAATACAGTTTTTTTTTAATTTACTGGGTAAACTTTTCAAAGTGAATCTCAACCACATTCACTACGCTAAAGGAAATTCCCTTGCAAAGTGAACACCCTATTTGCCTTTAGTAAATCAACCCCTGAAGTATGTAAATTTGGCTCCAGTGCAGATATACGAACAACTGTGCTTGTGACATCTCTTACCCTTGTTTCCTATGTATATGGTGGTGGTGCAGAGTTGTACTCCAGAGGCAGGGGAGGGCTGGGCCAGGGTGGCAATTGCCCCCCAGACCACCCCAACTTACAATCGAAATGGCCGGCGGCCATTGCCCGCTAACAATATTCTCTTTTTGTGAAGGAAGTAGGGGCCAGGGGCATGGCCGCCAACTAACTGCAAGCAGAGGGGGGGGCGCCCAGGGCTGGCCCTACCATGGATGATGTCTATTATAGGAGCCGGTCCAGGAGGCGGGAATCCATATGACAGCGTCCGCGCCAGGTAAGCAGGAGATCCCCGCTCTTTGTAATCCGGCAGCTCTCCTCTTTCTTCATTGCAGGCTGCATTGGATGGGCACTAGTGAGGCTGCATTGATGGGCACTGATGAGGCTGCCGGGCACTGATGAGGCTGCATTGATGGGCACTGATCAAGCTGCATTGATGGGCACTGATGAGGCTGCATCTCCTTTGTTGCTATTAACATTAAATTATGTTACCACATTGTATCATATTTGTCTTGCTTCATAACATCAATATCTATTATAAAACCAGGTGGGCATGGATGGTGAGCTGACTCGGTAGTTCAGTGGGCCACTTTACTGGATTTGACCCCCAGGCCTAAGGCTGCCAGCCCTCCCCTGTCCAGAGGTAACACATGGATCGAAATTCGGCCAGTTCAGCAGGGACCAGCCAAATTTTGACCCATGTATGGACAGGCTGGTTGTACACGAGTCAATCTATCAACTTGTGTACAACCAGCCTGTCAGGTTTTTTCCTCAACGATCAGTATCACCGGTTATAGCTGGCAACACTGATCATTGTATTCTCACAGCGAGGAAGGCTCTGGTCAGAACTCAATACTACAGTGGTAAAGATTTCCCCATCCACCTTAAATGTGTGGATGGGGAAACCGTCTCATTTTTTTTTCATTCAACCTGCTGGTTAAACGAAAAAAATTAATCATGTATGGCCAGCCTTAGGCAGGTTTGAAGGTAGACCTGGTAATGTTTCTGCCTCTCCATCAACCTGGGTCATACGGAGTTATACCAGTTAGAGGATTGAATATTGTATATAGAGTATACACTCCTAATGCATCTACAAGAGGTCTGACGTCTTTTCAAATCTCGGTCCATCCAAAGCTGATCATTCAGCTTTTGAAAGACACTGGAGAGGAGTGTATGTATTCAAAACTTTTTTTTGTTTTGGATAGCCTAGGAAAGGGTTAAAACCCTTGCCTTTTTTTTTTGCTCTCTGTATCCCATTGGGGAGATTTTCCTTTACATCCTGTCTCGAAGATGCAACAGGAAGTGGGAGGAAAACTCTACAAAGTGTGAGGAATTCCCCTCTTAAACAGTTGTCACAGGAACAGGTGTCCATACCTCTTGTTTTGTTGACCACTGTAAAATTTTGGATTTCCCATCATTTCTGTCCCGGTGACATTGGACACCAGGAAAAATAAAGTGGGTGAAATTCATTTGGGCTATACATACCCTTTCAAACTCTAACCCCCCTGCATATTTCTTTTATCTCTTGGGAAATATATTGATAATATTCCAGTTTTTCAAGGATAATCAATTGTCATTATGTTTAACCACTTGCCTACTGGGCACTTTTACCCCCTTACTGTCCAGGCCAGTTTTCAGCTTTCAGTGCTGTTGCACTTTGAATGACAATTGCACGGGTCATACAACACTGTGCCCATATTTCCCACAAATAAAGTTTTCTTTTGATGGCTTTTAATCACCAATGAGTTTTTTATTTTTTCCTAAATAGACAAAAAAAAGACCGAAAATTTTGAAAAAAAAAAGTTTTTCATAGTTTGTTATAAAATTTTGCAAGCAGGTAATTTTTCTCCTTCACTGATGTGTGCTTATGAGGCTGGACTGATGGGCACTGATAGGCTGCACTGATGGGCACTGGTGAGGCTGCACTGATGGGCACTGATGAGGCGGCACTGATGGGCACTGATGAAGCGGCACTGGTGTGCACCGATGAGGCTGCACTGACAGGCACTGATATGTGGCACTGATGGACACTGATAGGCGGCACTGATAGGCAGAACTGATGGGAACTGATAGGTGGCATGGATAGGCACTAATGGGCACTGGTAAACGGTACTGATGGGCAGCACTAATAGGTGACACTGATGAGGAGGCACTGATGGGCACCGATTGGCAGTTCCGATGAGCACTGATTGGCAGCACTGGTGAGCACTGATTGGCAGCACTGATGAGCACTGATTGGCAGCACTGGTGAGCACTGATTGGCAGCACTGGTGGGCATTGATAGGCAGCTCTGGTGGCCACTGATGGGCAGAACTGATGGGCACTGTTGGGGTTGCACTGATAATCAGGGCAAGGATAATCAGTGCCCTGATTATCAGTGTAGATGTCCCTTTCACACAAGCCAGTTACCATCTCTCCTCTCCTTAACCACTTCAGCCCCGGAAGGATTTCCCACTTTAGGACCAGAGCACTTTTTGCGATTCTGCACTGCGTCGCTTTAACTGACAATTGCGTGGTCATGCGACGTTGTACCCAAACAAAATTTGTGCCCTTTTTCCCCACAAATAGAGCTTTCTTTCGGTGGTATTTGATCGCCTCTGCGTCATTTCTGATCACCGTTATAAACAAAAGAAGAACGACAATTTTGCAACATAAAAACTGTTTTTCTTACTTTTTGCTAAAATACAAATCCAAAAAAAAATATATAAAAATTTTTTTTTCATCGGTTTTGCCCGATTTATATTCTTCCTCATATTTTTGGTAAAAAAAAAAATTGCAATCAGCGTTTATTGATTGGTTTGCGCAAAAGTGGCCGCGTTTACGGACGATGAGAATTAATTTCTGGGGTTTTTATTTATTTATTTTTTTGTTACTAGTAATGGCGGCGATCTGCATTTTTTTAGAGGTACTGTGATATTGCAGCGGACATGTCGGACCATTTTGACACTTTTTTGGGATCAATGACATTTATACAGCGATCAGAAATTTAAATGTCCACTGATTACTGTATAAATGTCACTGGCAGTGAAGGGTTTAACCTGCAGGGGGAGATCTAGGGGTTAACTGTGTTCCCTAGGTGTGTTCTAACTGTGGGGGGGCTGGGCTACCATGGGCATAAGAGATCTAACTGATCCCAGTGACAGGGATCAGTAGATCTCCTATGCCCTCACTGACAGAGCGGGGAAGCGGTGTGTTTACATCGGCGGTTCCCTGTTCCTTAGCTGTGGCCGCTCACCGCGGCTCGCCGGCGGACATCGGGTCCGCTGGCACACTCCTCAGGAGCGGCCGCCCGCAGATTGCCGCTTATTTATGGCGATTCACGGGAAGCATCCACACTGCCGCAGTAAATATACTGCGTGCAGTGTGGAAGCTGTTAAGCTGTCAGCATGAAGAAAGGAATGCCGATAACGCCCTCCCAGAACTGGCTGTCTGCACTGGAGCCGTCATTTGGCTATAGCACGGACGGAAATGGCTGAAATTGTTGGAGTTGAAGACTTTTGAAACGACAGAACACATAAAATAAAAAGAATCGTTTTATCATGCAAATAGTATTCAACTGTATAGTTGTTTGTTTTGCTTTTGGGTAGCAACACCAGTATATGCTGTGACTGTTATAAACTTGCCTAGCCATGACACATTATGTCCTTCTGTAAAGCATCTTCACATTCATGCAGCTGATTACAGTCTCTAGACTGACTTCAACCGCTAAGAATAAACAGGAAATTCCATGTGCATATAACATTGTAAGCTAAAACTCTTCTGACTAAATTTAGATTCTGATAGAAAAGTCTGGAGTTTGTTCATTTAAAGCCTCGTACACATGGGACGACGATCGTATACAACAGGTCCTACGAACGACCATTGTATGCGAAATCGATTGTTCGTACGCGCGATTAGAACATCCGACATACAACGGGAGTTGTATGAGCAGACTAGAAAACTTGGTTGTGCCAACAAGCGTTCATACGACCGTTGTATCGTGTGTACAGAGAAGTTGGTACAACAAGTTGTATTGTGCAAAACACGCATGCTCCAAAGTCAGGAACGGCCGGATGCTAATTACATGCACCTGAACGTTCTTTCCATGGTCGTACGATCGTGTAGTGCAGTCAGTATGCTGCATACAACAGCCAACATACGATTTGAGACGATCGTACGTACGATCGTCGTCCCGTGTGTATGAAGCTTTAATGTTTTGTTGTAGTATAAATAAAGGATAAAAGATTTGTGAAGCTTTCCAAAACTTATATTTGAGATAAAATATAGGATGCACTTCTATAATGAGACATTGCCTAAATATTATAAATACCATGAATAAATACAGTAAAACATGATCTAAGTTGGGTATAGATGGATTTGAAAATTAGGTTGGTTTAACAAGGCTGGACGAATTTTGATCTGTGTGTGGCTCTCCCTGATTGACAGAAGTTGATCCTAAACCCTCGTACACACGGGACGACGATCGTACACAACAGGTCGTATGCACGACCCTTGTATGCGAAATCGATCATTCGTATGCGCGATTAGAACACCCGGCATACGACGGTCGTACAAGGGGAGTTGTATGAGCAGACTAGAAAACTTGGTCGTACAACAAGCGATCATACGACCGTTGTATCGTGTGTACAGAGCAGTTGGTACAACAAAGTTGTATTGTGCAAAACACGCATGCTCCGCAGTCAGGAACGGCCGGATGCTAATTACATGCACCTGAACGTTCTTTCCGTGGTCGTACGATCGTGTAGTGCAGTCAGTATGCAATTTACATTATCCAACATACGATTTGAGACGATCGTACGTACGATCGTCGTCCCGTGTGTACGAGGCTTTAGATTGACTTTTGTCGAACGGTCTTGCTTGGAAACTCTTATTGACCAGTGATTGCAACCAATGATCAGTGTACTCTGACAGCAGTGGGAGCCAGAATACAATGTCCCAGCGGGAGGCATTCCTCCATCTACCTCGCTCGTGTGGATGGAGGAATCTGTTTTTTCATTCAGCTCCCAACATTAGTTTCTGCATAGACTGGAAAATTTTATGTACATAGGAATGATACTAGAAACTCTCAATTTCTCTGGTTCTTTAAAACGGACCTGAACTTGCAAAGTGAGGATTTGGGATTGTATATGAAACATCTAAAAATGTCTATTGTGCCTAAGCAGTGCCCTGAAGACTACAATTCCTCCTGAAAATAGCAGTGTTCTTCCTTGTTTGTAGCAAAAAGGAAAATTTGTGACACTGACACAACCACCATGGCAAGCCTCCATCCCTAATATATATTTGTACAAAAAAGAGAGAGAAATAGTTGGACTTTGAATGAGGCGTGTCACTGCAAAAAATAGTTCATAGAGTATATATAAAATTAAAATGTATTTTACAATCAAATTAATCATTCCATAATCTAGAAATATATGAAATAATTTTGAATATTGGTAAGATTATATGCAAAAGAACTAACATATACAAATATGAGAATAAAAATAACATGATTGCCAAAATAAATTCATATAATACTCATACATAATATATATACATAGGCAGATACATGATGGGAATAAGTAGTGAGATCCAAACTTGTCTTGGCATTCTAAAAAACTCTACGCGTTTCGTGGATCACGCCCACTCATCAGGAGTATGATGCAATAATAAATTATAGATACAGGCAGATAGACAAAAATATCTATTAGTGGGTCATACAAAAAGAGGGGGTAGGGTGGGACTTTAAATGAACTCACCCGCACTAGGTGCTTTGCGCATCTCAAAAAATCTTACGGTTCTGTTCAAACCTAGAGTGATGAATAAGGGTAGTACATAGACGGATACATATATATAATACATACTCATAATATACTTAAATAAAACCGTTAGTACAATAAAAATAAGAGTATAAACATATACAATCAAGAAAACGTATATTAGAATGGTTATAAGTTTTAATAAAGTATATAAAGATCTAATACCTTACTAATTAAACTAACATTTTATGTAAAATTAAAATATATATGAGATACTTGATAAAAAACGTCACTGTGCGGAGTAAGTTT
>BLSH010240552.1:320671-336610 GCA_018402905.1 Glandirana rugosa
AAATCTTTTGCAGCATTAAGGGAGGAATGGGGAATTCCAAGCCACTCGTATTATACATACCTGCAGATTAGGCACGCCCTGGTTAAACAATTTGGCAGTGAGAGGGTGGAGGTAGGTGAGTACCCGATCTTGCAAAAGCTAATAAAATCAGTTGAAACGAAGGGTATAATTTCCAATCTATATTTGAGTCTGAGTAAGCGGGAAAAAGAACAAAGGGCGGGATTAGAGGTAAAGAAGAAATGGGAAAAAGATCTGGGTGCGATAGACGAAGACCAGTGGAAAAAAGCTTTGAGAGTATGCCCACAGGTATCATTGGCACCCTCTCAAAAGATCTCACAACTCTATTTGGTACATAGAGTCTATTACACCCCAAAACGATTGTGCAGATTCGGAAGAAAACAAGATGACAAATGCCCTAGATGTCAGAACACAGGGGACTTAGTACACATGTTTTGGAGGTGTCCAAAATTATATAGATACTGGCAGGACATAGTAGAAGCGATTAACTCCGTTTTTAAATCAACGCTAGAAATGGATCCAAGACAATGTATTCTGACTGGGCTGGAGGACACGGGTGGCAATGGCTTGTCAAATGTAATAATTAGCTGCTTGTTTCAGGCAAGGAAAATGATAGCACAAAAATGGCAATCAAGTTCTCCCCCAACTATTGGAGACTGGGAAAAGTGCATAGACGAGACGATATGGAAAGAGAGAAGAATATATGTAATAAGAGGAAAAGTTGAAGAGTTTAGCAAGAAGTGGGGGCCTTGGTTGGAAAAAAAGGGTTACCCTCCTTAGAGGTTATAAAAGGAGAGAGGAGGGGAGTGTGCTTGACTAGGCTGAAGGGGAATGAAAGGTGTGAGTTTTTCAACACTAGGTGTATGGATGGGAATGTGAGCAAATGTGGGGAGAGGGGAGAAAAGAGAGGGAGGAGGGATGGGAGGGGCATATTATATATACAGTGGGAAAGTTATTTCTATTTGTATTATGAAATTTTGTTGCATGAAAACCACAATGATGTGAGACACTGTCTGAGATATAAAATGATCACGAAAATGATTAATCCTAAGACGGTGCTTATCTGATGTGGAAAAGGAAAAAGAAAGAAAAAAAAAAGAAAAAAAAAAAAAAAACATATACGGCGGCAAGCCGGCTCAGCTGCGCCAGATCACGTACCTAGTAAGTGATCTGACACGTCTAGGTAGGGGGGCGCACGCGCGCCGCCAGCAACCTGCCCGTTCTGTGGTTAAACACAGCAGATGTCAATCACTGGGTGCCGGCCAATGGAATACTGCTGGCACCCGACGATCAGCATGAATTTACAAAGGACAGAGCCCTGCCTACATAAACAAGGCAAAGTCCTGTCCTGTCAGCGGGGAAGTAATAGATTTCCTTTCCCAGCAAAGCAGGGAATAAAAACAATTACTTCCCCCTGTAAAAGCACCTCCCACAGAACCCATAAACACTGGCTAGGCACACAATTAAACCTTTTATTTGCCCCTGATGTTAACCCTTTCCCAGCCAGTGTCATTAGCACTGATCACTGTATTAGTGTCACTGGTTCCCAAAAAGTGTCAAAGTGTCAGTTAGTGCCTGAATGTCCGCCGCCATATCTCAGTCCTGCTATAAGTTGCTGATCACTGCCATTACTAGTAAAAGAAAATATAAAATAAATAAAAATTCCAATATATATCCCATAGATTGTAGACGCAATAACCTTTGCACAAACCAATCAATATATGCTTATTGGGATTTTTTTTTGTAAAGCAGAATACACATTGGTCTAAATTTATCAAGAAATTCAATTTTTTATGTTTTATTGGATATGTTTTATAGCAGAAAGTAGAAAATATTGTTTTTTGTTTTTTTCAAAATTGTCGGTCTTTTTTTGTTTATAGCGCAAAAAATAAAAAACACAGAGGTGATCCAATACCAGCAAACGAAAGCTCTATTTGTGGGAAAAATATAACATAAATTTTATTTGCGTACAGTGTTTCATGACTGTCAGTTAAAATAACGCAGTGGCGTTTAGCAAAAATTACCTGGTCATGAAGAGGGGTAGTGGTCATGGAGGTCAAGTGGTCAAAATCAGTTACAGCCAACATATTTTTTCCTTTTGGGACAAAGATTTTGCATGAATAAATAAAAGCTGATCATTTTAATCACCCCTGCCAGTGTTAAGTGGTTTGTCCTACCCATGTAAACTGATACATTCTGCTGGAGAGCTTGTGCTTTTCAGAAACAACAGACTTGGGGCTCCATTCACTAAAGCAGATCGAATCCGGTGTGGGGGATCTGACATAGTTTTCCTAAATATCTCATGGGATGCTGAAAATGTCGATTTACTTTATGTACCTTATGCAGTATTTACCTCAAAATCCATAAACGCTGGGTAAATACCGCACAAAACGGCATTAACCACTTCAGCCCCAGAAGGATTTACCCCCTTAATAACCAGGTAATTTTTTGTGATATGGCACTGCGTTGGTTTAACTGACAATTGCGCGGTCGTGCGATGTTGTACCCAAACAAAATTGACGTCCTTTTTTTCACACAAACAGAGCTTTCTTATGGTGGTATTTGATCACCTCTGCGATTTTTATTTTTTCCACTATAAACAAAAGAAGAGTGACAATTTTGAAAAGAAAACAATACTTTTTACTTTCTGTTATAACAAATATCCGAAAAAAAATATAAAAAAACAAATGAATTCACCAGTTTAGGCCAATATATATTTTTCTACATATTTTTGGTAAAAAAATTGGAATTGGTTTGCGCTAAAGTTATCGCGTTTACAGACTATGGGATAGATTTATGGACTTTTATTTTTTCTTATGTTTTTACTGGTGTGATCTGCGATTTTTAGCGGGACTGCGACATTGCAGCGCACAAATTTAACTCCAAATGACACTTTTTGGGGACCAGTGAAATTATTACATTGATCAGTGCTAAGAAAATGCACTGATCAATGTATAAATGACACTGGCAGGGAAGGGGTTAACACTAGGAAAAATGGAAAAACACAGAATCATTGGGGCTGATTTACTTAAAACATAACTAAAGGCAACATTTTTTTTTTAGTTTTGGACAGAATGCGGAAAGATTAGACCCCCTGTCTGGTTTTATTGCTGTCTGTATCCCCATTAAGGAGATCCCCCCTCACTATTTGTCCTGTTTACAATTATCATTGAAAGTGAAGGTAAAAGAGAATCTCAAATGTTGGGTTGTCCCCAGAAAAGTAATAGAGGGGAAATCTTCCAATGGCAGCACTGGTTCTGGTGACCTGGGGGTCCCCAAAGTATTCCTTTCATTTTTAGGGGTTTTCTCTCACTTCCTGTTTGACTATGGTACAGGACATGAAGGTCAACCTCTCCAATGGTACACAGATGGCAAAAAAATGGCAGGGGTTATAGCCTTCCCTTACTCCATCCAAAAAAAAAATAAAAAAGCTGTGCTTATAGTTCTACTTTAACCACTTCAGCCCCGGAAGGATTTCCCAGGTTAGGACCAGAGCACTTTTTGCGATTCGGCACTGCGTCGCTTTAACTGACAATTGCGCGGTCGTGCGACGTTGTACCCATACTAAATTTGCGTCCTTTTTTTTCCCACAAATGGACCTTTCTTTTGGTGGTATTTGATCCCCTCTGCGTCATTTCTGATCACCGCTATAAACAAAAGCAGAGCAACAATTTTTCAAAATAACCTAAATTTCTTACCTTTTGCTAAAATACAAATCCAAAAAAAGTATATAAAAAAAACATTTTTTTCATCGGTTTTGACCGATTTATATTCTTCCTCATATTTTTGGTAAAAAAAATCGCAATCAGCACTTATTGATTGGTTTGCGCAAAAGTGGCCGCGTTTACGGATGATGAGAATTAATTTCTGGGGTTTTTATTTATTTATTTTTTTGTACTAGTAATGGCGGCGATCTGCGATTTTTAGCGGTACTGCGATATTGGGGTGGACATGTTGGACCATTTTGACACTTTTGGGACCAATGACATTTATACAGCGATCAGAAATTTAAATGTCCACTGATTATTGTATAAATGTCATTGGCAGTGAAGGGATCAGTAGATCTCCCATGCCCCCACTAACAGAGCGGGGAACCACCGTGTTTACATCCGCGGTTCCCCGTTCTTTGGCTGTGGCCTCACATCGTGGCTCGCCAGCAGACATCAGGTCTGCCCGGCTGCGGGCACACTCCTCAGGAGTATGGCGGGTGCACGCCCCCTAGCGGCCACCCGCAGATCGCCGCTTTTTTTACAGCGATTTGCGCTAAGCGTCCACACTGCTGCCGTAAGTATACGGTAGGTGGTGTGGAAGTGGTTAAGGTTAAATAGACTGTGCACTTTGCATGTTGCTCCAGAGCTTAGTAAATGAGGTAAAGCTTCACTGTACAAAAAATACCTAATCACGTGCTAGGAAAAAAAATGTACATGAATGGAAGTCAGCAGAGCTCCCTTTACTGGACTTGAAAATGATCAGTCACTGGGGTCAATTCAGTAACGTTTACCACATGCGATAACACGGTCACGTGACTCCTTTGCATAAATTATTGCATGCAGAAAATAAAGTCCAATTCACAAAAAAAAAAAAAATTAACAATTATGCTGTATTTACCGCAGCATGAAAAATGTGCCAGGAAATATCATTTAAAAACTGTGGTAAACTCTGAAGTCCAATTCACAAATGGAACAGAGAGTAAAAAACATGCTTATCACTAGGGTTTTGCTGGCAGTATCACATGCGGTATTTGTGAAAAAACTGCGTGGGGGTCCCCCCCAATAGCTGGTTGCTAAGGAGTGGGCCGGGGATCCGGCCGCCGTGTCCTTAACAACCAATGACTCATCAGCTATCAGCAAGTTCCCCGCTGACAACTGAATGTAAAAAAACACATGCCAGCTATTCAAAATTTTGGGAAAAAAAGTGTGCCGCCCCCCAATACATACGGCCCTTCAGGTCTGGTATGGATTTTAAGGGGAACCCCACACCAAAATGTAAAAAAGTAACAGCGTGAGGTCCCCCCAAAATCTATGCCAGACCCTTATCCGAGCATGCAGCCCGCCAGGTCAGGAAAGGGGGGAACGAGTGAGCACCCCCTTCCTCCTGAACCATACTGCAAACGCCCCCACCCCAAAGCACCTTGTTCCCATGTTGATGGGGACAAGGACCTCTTCCCCAGAACCCTGTGGTTGTAGAGGTCTGCGGGCGGGGGGATTATTAGTATCTGGAAGCGGCCGCTAGATCCTGCCCCCCCCCCCACCAGAGCACTTTTTCGATTCGGCATTGCGTCGCTTTAACTGACATTTGCGCGGTCGTGCGACGTTGCACCCAAACGAAATTGATGTCCTTTTTTTCCCACAAATAGAGCTTTCTTTTGGTGGTATTTGAAAACAAAACCAAAGAAATTTCCAGCTCAACTTACCGACCAGCCTGCAACCAACCGAATTGCCTACAATATGCATTTAAAGCAGAGGTTTAGTTTGCACACATTTGCAAATACATATGTATGCTGCAGAGCCACTTCAAGCACCCCACTATTTTCTGTAGTCCTAACTCCAAATTTTGAGAGCCTCATGCATTATAGTGGATAGGCAGAGGGCAGGTGAGCATGGAGGGAGCCCATCCCTGGGTTCGCACAACTAGCGCGATTCCAGTGCCAGTTCCCACATCGCATCTCCTTCGCAGGCAGTTCATACTGCCCCCTACGAACCACTAAATACAATGTTAATAACACCCCCAGATCAGTTCTCAGATCGCAGTGCAAACTGTGAATTCGGACAGGAATTGGATCACATGGGTGAGAACAACCATGGGATCTGATTCCAGTGCGGGAAAAGAAAGGTTCCTGCACCTTTTTCGACATACCTCCCAACTTTTTGAGATGGCAATGAGGGACACCTATTATCAAAAGTATGTTGGCATTGGACACACACCACCTGCCATGCCCCCTTAAACACTTAAGGCCCTATTGCGCGAAACAACGTACCCGTACGTCATTTCATGCACGAGACACCGAGGGCACATGCATATGCCCGCTGCACAACGGGGAAGCTGATGCGTGGGTCTGGCGGCCACGATGTCTGCCGGCCACCCGCAATCGCTCCATAGAGAGGCAGAACGGGGATCTTCCTGTGTAAATAAAGCAGATCCACATTTTTGGATATTTTTTATAGCAAAAAGTAAAAAATATTATTTTTTCAAAATGTATGTTTTTTTTTTGATTATAGCACAAAAATAAAAACCGCTGAGGTGATCAAATACCACCAAAAGAAAGCTCTATTTGTGGGGGGAAAAAGGACATCAATTTTTATTTGGATACAGCGTCGCACAACCGCGCAATTTTCAGTTAAAGTGCAGCAGTGCCGTATCGCAAAAAATGGCCTGGTCATTAAGGGGGTAAATCCTTCTGGAGCTGAAGTGGTTAACTTCCCGCCCGGCCTATTGACAAATAACGGCCCGGGCGGGGGGTTCATTATCCTGACTGGGCGTCTATTGATCAGTGGTGCCATGCCGAAAAACGAAAATTAGTCCGAAATTTAATTTGGAACGAAACTAACCGCACATGTCTAATGCATGTGATTTGCACAGCAATGCGGTGCGAATCACATGCAATATCTGTGTTCGCAGTAGTGTGAACCCAGGCAGAGGCGTAACTAGAACCTTCAGGGCCCCGGTGCAAGAAATTATGAAGGGCCCCCTGACCCCTGGCCAGGGCCCTTCCCTCTTCTCGCTGAGCCCTTTATTCCCATTCCCAGCAGCACCCTTTCGCAAGTTCTGCAGCGGGCCCCCTTTCTGCCATCTTTGGGCCTCCCCATGGTGGTGAAATGCCAGGGCTCGGTTGCAATTGCAACCTTTGCAATCCAGTTCCCTCACTGGTGTCAGTAGTTTTACATTTTTTATTTAAATTTTATTATTTTTTCACCATTTCATTTTATTTCTTTTACAATTGTATTTGTATTATTCTTTTACATATTTTTAGGAGCTCTGTTGAGGGGCTTTGATGAGATATCAGGGGTCTAAACAAACCTCAGCTCTCAATCTCCATCTGTGTAGGCTCAGCACAGAATGAATGGACAGGAATAGTTGAGTACCGAGCCTCCCATTCATTCAGAAATGAAAGTATAGTAAAAACAGTTTCTATGCTTCAGTTGAGTGAGTGAATGAACCAATTGGTACCAATCACTGACTCTGTCCATTCAGAAAAGGAAAGAGCCGGTAAATGAAAATTTACTGACCAGTTCCCATCTCTCCCGTTCCCATCCCGGTGGCGGGGACCAGGGAAGCACACAGGGACCCTGGGAACAGCAGAAGACAAGTAAACTGGATAGGAGGGGGCAGCATATAGAGGAACCAATCTCATCTATTAGGAGGAAAATGGAGGAGAATGATTCCTCTTAATGCTGCCCCCTCCATCTCTCCCATTCAGGTGTACAAGGGAGGTACATGGGCCCCCTGGAGCATGGGCCGGTTGCAATCGCAACCCCTGCAACCCTTATTGTTACGCCCCTGAACACAGGCTAAAGGTGATTTTGTTTTGCATGCATTGCTCTTCCATGTGCTTCTTGCTGCAAAGGCCAGTTATAGGTGAGGACCGTGACCATTTGTTTGTACTTGTAGTGCTTCTCCCACTCCCAGTCTGAGCTCTGGGAATACAGCAGGCTGATACCAAGTCAAATTCAGGTATTTACACCGATTTTAGTAAAAAGATAAATAATGGCATATTAATGTTTACAGATTGGTATTAATTTGTGTCTTTTATATCTGCCCGGAGGGCAGCTTTACTGGAGTGATCTAATTTCACGTTTGTCTAGAATATAACAGTAAACCTTTCTTTCTGCGTTGTCACTGCGATCTCCATAATGGCCATGACTCACATTGATAATGCTGTGATATTCTTTTCTGTCTGAATAAGAGATCCGCAGGTCATCAGACCTCTTCACTGAATACAAGCTGACCTCTGGATGATTGCTCATCCTAAGAGATACGTATGATACAATGGCAGAGGTTGCCCAGACATCCCTGAGCTATACCATTGTTAATTACAGCCCAGATTATATAAAAAAAAAACCCATGCCAGCCTCTTGCTGTTTTGCGGTGCTGCAGAGCAGCGCCAAGCGTTGTTAACCTCCCTGTAACTGGGGCACAAGTAATACGACCCTCCCCGCGATATTGCTCACACAGCTGTGCTGCCGTTCTCCCGCTGTTCTCAGCGGAAAAGATAAGCTTCCAGTAATGGTTTCCCGTTCAAAGGAAGCGCAGACACAAAACAGGATGTTTGTCTGATCGACTACATTAAATAATCAGCTCTCGACTTTGATATGACTATCTGTGTCATTTTAATTGCACGCTCGATATCAAGAGGCTTGTAGTATTTGAAAACATCTATCAGATATTCTGAAGGCAAATGGAAAATGAAATCTTCCATCAAGACACCAACTCTTTCAGCTTCAGGTCATTAATAATGACATTTTCACATACAGCTTGTGTTGTCAAGTAAAAGGAAAGGGGATTTGGATCAAGGACTGGCCCTTAATTCCTTTTAACATGCGGCCCAAACTTTAAAGTAACTGACCATTTGGGACCCTCGGTTGTCATATGCATTTAATAATAGATACCGTCTTTATCTTTAACACGCACCTTAGTTTTAAGAGGGAAGTTTCAGGAAAAAAAACTTAAATTTTAAATAAAAAAATTTGAAGCTAAATAAGGGTCAATGCCCATTAATGCAGCCTGATTAGTGCCGATCTGCAGCCTCACCATTGCCCATTAATGCAGCCTGATCAGTGCCCATCTGCAGCCTCACCATTGCCGATTAATGCAGCCTGATTAGTGCCCATCTGCAGCCTCACCATTGCCCATTAATGCAGCCTGATCAGTGCCCATCTGCATGCAGCCTCACCATTGCCCATCAATGCAGCCTGATCAGTGCCTGTCTGCAGCCTTGCCATTGCCCATCATTGCAGCCTGATCAGTGCCCATCTGCAGCCTCTCCATTGCCCATCAGTGCAGCCTGATTAGTGCCCATCTGCAATCTCTCCATTGCCCATCATTGTAGCCTGATCAGTGCCCATCTGCAGTCTTGACACTGCCCATCATTGAAGCCTAATCAGTGGCCATCTGCATAGTGGCGTATACAAGGTATCGAACAAAAAAAACCCCACCTGTCCTCCCATGGCTGCTCTTCAGTCTCGCGGCCGCCTCCCAGGGCCAAATTAATGTAGGGGCTAATGGAGCTGCAGTTCCAGGCCACTACCACAATATAGGCCCACAGATCCTGAATTACCGGCCGCCAACCACAGCCACTATATTCCCTTGACCCAATTAATTACAGTGACAACAGTGTGAAGACTGACTGACCAGTGTGAGCCGGCCAGCGGCAGCTGCTATGAGTTACATTGCCTTATTCTGCTGCCCCTTGTAGAAAACAGCTTAGGCTTAGCTACGCTGTATAGCCTCGGAGTCGCCCTGTATCAGTGCGCCGCTGAGGCTGAGCGGCGCGCTCCTCCCCTTGGAGACCAGTCCACACTGCAGCACACTTCCCTGTCTGCCGGTGACATCAGAGGCCGGCCCAGCGGCCCAAGAAGCTCCTGGGAAAGGATCAGCGGCCACTGCACTGCAAAAAGGAAGATGCCTGGAAGCGCCGGCCCGGTACAGAGACGAAGAACCATAACAGCAAGTAAGCTGGCCTCTGCATGGGGCTGGGGGGGGAGGTCGGGCAGGGCAGATAACTGCATCTGAAGTGGGTTAACTGTGTGGGAGGGCGCGCGGGGGAGGGGTCTGGCGGTTGCAGCACCTCAGTGTGCCATCTATCAGTGCCAGTGCCATCTATCAGTGCCAGTGCCACCTATCAGTGCTCATCAGTGCCATCTATCAGTGCCAGCAAAATTGTAGACCCTCCAACAAAAGGGAATTTGAGGCATATACGGATTGGCTACACACAAACACCGTGAATAGCAAAATATGTAATTTATTGATACACTTGTAAACAGAATAAAAGAGTGTGAAACAACGACTCAAATGTTAAAAAGAACTGATGGACCACATGGACAGGACATGACAGAAGACACTAAACAAAGACATATGGTGTAATCGTGGACCCCCTGGAGTGGAACGAACTGCAGAACATCCACGCATCCAACGCGTTTCGAGGGAGTAATAGTGAGTTCTTCTTCAGGGATGCTGAGTGTGGTGCAGGAGGAGTTCTAAAATATATATAATGCAATGAGTAACCAAATAATTCACAAATATATGCAATGCATAGTGATAGATGAGTAGATGTGTACAAGTGCCACTAACCTTTTGCAGGCAGGTAGATCAAACAGATCACCATATGAGCTCCCAGAGTTGGGGGAAATTAAGTCATAAAATATAGAATGTAGTATCATGATTGTGTGGAGAAATATATATCCTGGAAATGGCTGGACCGCACTCAGGGTTGAACCCAGAGAAGAAGAAGGAAGGCCCAACTGGGAGTGTCCGGAATATAGACACGGTCTTTGTATAAAGAATTTAAGGAGGATGTCAGAGAAATCAAATAAATATATATATTCGATAAAGATTTTTTTACTTTTTTCTATCTTTATCAAATATATTTATTTATTTGATTTCTCTGACATCCTCCTTAAATTCTTTATACAGAGACCGTGTCTATACTCTGGACACTCCCAGTTTGGCCTTCCGTCTTCTTCTCCGGGTTCAACCCTGAGTAGCTACACTCCGAAAGTGGCAACTTGGCCGTTCATCTGTGCTCTTTGGCCAAACCTCTATAAATAGTGAACAGTCCAGCCATTTCCAGGATATATATCTCTCAACACAATCATAATACTACATTCTATATTTTAGGACTTATTCTCCCCCAAATCTGGGAGCTCATATGGTGATCTGTTTGATCTACCTGCCCGCAAAAGGTTAGTGGCACTTGTACACATCTACACATCTATCACTTTGCATTGCATATATTTGTGAATTATTTGGTTACTCATTGCATTATCTGTATATATTTTAGAACTCCTCCTGCACCACACTCAGCATCCCTGAGGAAGAACTCACTATTACTTTCTCGAAACGTGTTGGATGCTTGGATGTTCTGCAGTTCTTTCCACTCCAGGGGGTCCATGATTACACCATATGTCTTTGCTATATATGTTGGCGCACATTCAAAGTCTCCACCACTCTCTCCTTGTTTATCTATCAGTGCCAGGGCCATCTATCAGTGCCAGTGCCATCTATCAGTGTCAGTGACACCTATCAGTGCTCATCAGTGCCATCTATCAGTGCCACCTATCAGTGCCAGTGCCACCTATCAGTGCTCAAATGTTTTGACAGTTTCAGTGTTTGCCATAGGTGCAATTTTCACTAGATACGCCTCTGCAGCTTTGACATTGCCCTTCATTGCAGCCTGATCAGTGCCCATCTGCAGCCTTAACATTGCCCATCATTGCAGCCTGATCAGTGCCCATCTGTAGCCTTCCTATTGCCCATCATTGGAGCCTGATCAGTGTCTATCTGCAGCCTCTCCATTGCCCATCAATGCAGCCTGATTAGCGCCCATCTGCAGCCTTGACATTGCCTGTCATTGCAGCCTGATTAGTGCCCATCTGCAATCTTGACATTGCCCATCATTGCAGCCTGATCAGTGCCCATCTGTAGGCTCTCCATTGCTTACTAATGCAGCTTGATTAGTGCCCATCTGCAGCCTCACCAGTGCCCATCTTCAGCCTTACCATTGCAGGATTACACAGAGGGATCCCATGTTTATGCAGCGCTCAGTCACACACTGTCCCACTGTCCTATGATAGACAGAAAACTGGTGACATCTATCCTATGAGCCGTCCAGGAGGTGGGACTGTGTGTGACTGAGCGCTGAGTAAACAGGAGATCTCTGCTATGTGTAATCCAGCAGCGCTCGCCAGCCCCACCCCCCCCCCCCCCAATGCAGCCAGGTAAATATCGCGTATAGCACGCACCCATGGTTTGCTCTCTATTTTCAGAGGAAAAAAAGTGTGTGTTATACGCCGATAAATATGGTAGTCATAAATTATTTCATTTTTTTGTAGCATTTTACGATAGAGGACCCTGAGGCTACTTTCACATTGAAGCGGTAGACGCGGTCGCAGTAAAACCCCGCTAGTTTTAGCAGAGTTTTACCAGCGATAGGGCTCCGCTATGCGGGTGGGAGCGCCGTGCTTTTAACCCCCCACAAAGGGTTAAAAAGGGGTTAAAAGTGCCGGCGCTCAGCGCTACCGAGGCGGTGTGCAGCCGCTTCGGAAGTGCTTGCCATTCATTTCAATGGCAGGGGCGGTAGAGGAGTGGTATATTACCGCTCCCCTCACCACCCCAAAGATGCTGCTTGCAAGACTTTTTGTAACATCCTGCAAGCGCACCGCCCCAGTGTAAAAGCACTCAGGGCTTTCACATTGGGGTGGATTGGGGGGGACTTTTGAGGCGCTTTACAGACGCTATTTTTAGCTAAATAGCGTCTGTAAAATGCCTCAGTGTGAAAGCAGCCTAACTAAGAATACAGAAGGACCAATTAATTTTTTCGTTTAAATCAGCAAATTACGTTTCAGGTGCATCAAAACAAAAGGTATGTCATTCAGTTTCTTTAGAAAACAGCCACAGCCTGAGTAGAAAAGCCTGTCCCCTGACATTATGCTGTAAAGAAAGACAATGGAAGCAGCGGTCTTTCTGCAGAGGTACAACATGTCCTGTCACACCTATTGTTTTTTTTTAAAGCTGATGCCATGTTTCATGCCATTTAAATAGTTAGTTTGGACCAAGCTGGTCCAAACAAACTATTTGCTTCACTAAGTGCTGCAGTGTCTCTAAGCACTGTATGTACTGCATGTAACCTCAGTATAGCTCCCAACTGCCCCTGATTTCGAGGGACTGTTCCTGATTTTGAACGTCCCTCTCTCCCTCTTCCCTTCTCATTTTGGTCTGATCTATATAATTGTATATAAAATACACTATTGATCTTTCAAAAAGTGTTTCCTAGTGCTAAACCTTTCATCCGATGTCTAAATTGCTGCTTTTGTAAATTTCTAAAGCCAATATAAATGAATATTAGTGGTGATTAAAAAAAAGCACTTGTGGGTTTAACTAATCATTTTTTTTGTACAATTCTCTTTTAAGTGGGTGTGGCAGGGGGCGTGTCCTATGCCTACATATTTTTTCTAATAGGTGTCCCTAGTTCCCATCTCAAAAATTTGGGAGGTATTCTTCCGCTACATACAGCACACAGTGCTGGGATCCACCTCTGAGACAAAGACTTCCCGTCTCACACCCAAGGCAGAGGTGCTGTGCTCAGACATTCATAGGCAGTTTTGTATTCTGTAAATTAATACAAAGCTTCCTCTGATTGGCTGAGTGGGAGGGTGGGCTGATGACATCACACTCTCAGGCTTGGCCAATCAGAGGGAGCTTTGTATTCAGTCATAGAATATAAAAATGGCTATGAATGACTCTGTTTTGTTCCGGATGTTAGACGAGAAGTCTTTGTCTCACAGCCGGAACCCAGCACTGTGGACCGTATGTAGCACTGCAGCCCTTAGTGAAGCAAATAGGTAGTTTGGACCATCTTGGTCCAAACAAACTAAAGGGACATGAAACATGGACATCAGCTTTAAAGTTTTACTAAACCCACAACAGTAAAATGAGTCTGTATATGCAGTAAAGCATGCTTGTTATACTCACTGTGGAACCTAAGGGGTTAATGATAGAAGTCAAAAGACTGCTATTTACTGCTGATGAGAAAAGGTATTTAGCAGTTCATATTTACTAAAATATTTGCATTTCCATGTTCTGTGTACTGAGGGAGACCAGATATAGTGAATGCAGGGTCCTGGGTTTAGTAACACTTTAAACAGCAAAGTTCATGCTTTCTATTAATTGGAGAATTTCCCCCACAGATATAGTACAGTGACCAAAACCATTGCACAGAGCAGGTAAGTATAACATGAGAAATGTTTTTTAACATAGTGTCAATATGGACGCTAGCCCATGAATGGATTTTTCTAACATGTTATGTAATCATTACTAAGAAATAAACATTGTGTTTTTACACTGACTGCTTTTCTGTTGCCGCACATAACTCATTTAAGTCCCATTTATTTCTTCTTTGTTTCTACTGATTCCGCAGGTTGACGGCGACAAGATGGCTCTGCTAGGCAAACCGCTGTCATACGACGGCGGCTGCCAGATCGAGCACTGTGTTCCGGGGGGGCCAGGGAGCGGGTGCGGCGGACTCGATCACCGCCGGCTACCCGCGATGCCCCCCCGGAGTGAAAGAACGGAGGTCCGTGTATGTAAATACGGATCTCCGTTCTGTTAGGGGGGAAGGACTGTGATCACAGCCTTCCTCTATATGGAAGCTGTGATCACTCCCCTCCCCCTGCGAGTCAAACACAATAAGACAGTTAGAGCACGCCCAGGGAACACAGTTAACCCTTAGAGTGTCCCCTGCAGGTTAACCCCTTCACTGCCAATGGCATTTACACAGTAATCAGTGCAATTTTATAGCACTGATCGCTATATAAGTGCCAATGGTCCCAAAAAAGTGTCAAAATGGTCCGCCATGTCCGCTGCAATATCGCAGTACCGCTAAAAATCGCAGATCGCCGCCATTACTAGTAAAAAATTTAAAAAAATAAAAACCCCAGAAATGAATTCTCATCATCCGTAAACACGGCCACTTTTGCGCAAACCAACCAATAAACGCCGATTGCGATTTTTTTTATCAAAAATATAAGAAAGAATATAAATCGGCCAAAACCGGTGAAAAAAAAATGTTTTTTTATATTTTTTTTGGGATTTGTATTTTAGCAAAAAGTAAGAAATTTGGGATCAGAAATGACGCAGAGGTGATCAAATACCACCAAAAGAAAGCTCTCTTTGTGGGAAAAAAAGGATGCAAATTTTGTTTGGGTACAACATCGCACGACTGCGCAATTGTCAGTTAAAACGATGCAGTGCTGAATCGCAAAAAGTGCTCTGGTCCTAAACTGGGAAATTCTTCAGGAGGTGAAGTGGTTAATAAGAGCACACTCTTTTCTACCCATATATAATAAATTCATAATTAATGAAAGCGGAGGTCCGCCAGGGAAAAAAAATTAAAAGTCAGCAGCTACACATACAGTAGCTGCTGGCTTTCTGGCTTTTAATAATAGGACGCTTACCTGTCCTGGAGTCCAGCGATGCCGGCACCCGCCGCCAATCTTCGGATCGGGGGTCGGGTGCAGCCGCGTCCATTGCGGGTGAGGGAACCCCGACGTGTAGCATTACAGCTTCACGCCGGGCACCTTACTGCGCATAAGCGAGGCTCTGCTGCGCTCTGCTATTGGCCAGGCGGCCAGTAGCAGAGCGAGGAGGGAGCCGGGCTGCTTACGTCTAAAAATAGGTGTCCTCTTCCCCCTCCCTCCTGAAAGGTGCCAAATGTGACACCTGAGGGGGGGAGGAATCCAACCAGCGGAAGTTCCACTTTTGGGTGGAACTCGGCTTTATTTATCACTATGTGGATTTTCATTAAAGGACGTCCATCAAAAATTATCAATAATAATTCACCATAACTTTTATAGTATGTTCATAACATTTTGCACAAAGATTATACATCACCAAATCCATTTCGGCTCAAGGTGGGTTTTCACCTTGAAGGCGACCAACCTAAGGAGGGGGGGAGTCCACAGTGTAAACCGTGGAAAGTCCTCCCTCCCCCTTCTCCTGTGGATAAAAATCTGCATTCGTCGGGCCGAGGGAGGAGCGAGACGATGACCGGCGGACCGGTTATCGTCTCGCGTCGTCTCGGAGCGAATACGCGTCATTCCACGGGCCGCACTTCGACATTACGATGTGCAGCCCCAAGGGAGTGGGCGTTACCTGCGCCGACGTGGGCTGGGGGCTAGGCTTCTAACCGCCGCCCACGGCCGTAGCGAC
>BLSH010240552.1:336620-352192 GCA_018402905.1 Glandirana rugosa
TATTTTTTTGAAAAAAAAGTGGCCAAAACTGGCTAAATATAAGAAGGAGTATAAACACTATTTTTTTTAACGTTAGCCGCAAATAACTAACCAAACGCGTTGACTGTGATCACAGCCTTCCTCTATATGGAAGCTGTGATCACTCCCCTCCCCCTGCGAGTCAAACACAATAAGACAGTTAGAGCACGCCCAGGGAACACAGTTAACCCTTAGAGTGTCCCCTGCAGGTTAACCCCTTCACTGCCAATGGCATTTACACAGTAATCAGTGCAATTTTATAGCACTGATCGCTATATAAGTGCCAATGGTCCCAAAAAAGTGTCAAAATGGTCCGCCATGTCCGCTGCAATATCGCAGTACCGCTAAAAATCGCAGATCGCCGCCATTACTAGTAAAAAATTTAAAAAAATAAAAACCCCAGAAATGAATTCTCATCATCCGTAAACGCGGAAACTTTTGCGCAAACCAATCAATAAACGCCGATTGCAATTTTTTTTATCACAAATATGAGGAAGAATATAAATCGGTCAAAACCGGTGAAAAAAAAGTTTTTTTATATTTTTTTTTTGGATTTGTATTTTAGCAAAAAGTAAGAAATTTGTTTTTTTTTTTGCAAAATTCTCGCTCTTCTTTTGTTTATAGCGGCGATCAGAAATGACACATCGGTGATCAAATACCACCAAAAGAAAGCTCTATTTGTGGGAAAAAAATGATGCAAATTTTGTTTGGGTACAACGTTGCACGACCGCACAATTGTCAGTTAAAGCGACGCAGTGCCGAATGGCAAAAAGTGCTCTGGTCCTAAAGTGTGAAATCCTTCCGAGGCTGAAGTGGTTAAAGATGGCTGCTTCACTTCTACATGAATGAATATTCAGTTTAACCCTGCCCACACTGCAGGAGGATAATACAGCAGCAACAAAGGAAGAGTTTCTGCAGCAGTTATCAGTTACTGTTCAGGATACATGTGCTTTAGAATAATTGAGCAGGTACCAACCAATGCCTGAGACTTTCCTCAATTACCTGGACATACACTGGCAGAATTTTGTTTGTTTTTTTGTTTTAAGAACATTTGTTAGACTTACTAATTATTAGTGGGGTCAAAACGGCATTTGTTTTCGACTACAGTGATGAAAACATTTGAAGGTGCGAGATGGAAATGTTTTTCTTGTTGAACAAATTTCTAATAGTATATGTAGTTTTCCTTTTGGGAAAGTCTATTTGTTCCATAAACTGAATGTTAAAAGCACGCTAAATTTTGAAGTACCTTTGAATGACTTTTGTAAAGTCATTGAATGCACAAATTTTGTACAGCCAGCTTTATGCTTGTACTACATAGTAGGCACCGGTTCTGCACCTGACCACCTTCTGCATCTCACAAGGTCAGTTAGACTGTGTTAGTAGGGAATTGAAATCGTGCGCTGGAAGCTTCTTGGACACAGCAATAGCTTTGCTTTTATGGAGAAATATCAGAAAGTGTCTTTATATCATGGAGACAGGAAACAGGAACTGAACTCTGAGAAAAGAAACACTACCTCTCCTATACAATAGAGATTACAATAGAGTTACATTACACTGTAATACTACAGTGCCACCTACTGCATCAATAAGTATATTGCATACAGTATATAGTTCACAGTACTTTACATTACATGCTGTTGTCCTTCCAACAGGCTGGTCATCCCATACATTTGAATGGCTGTGAATCCCAAGAGGGGATTGATCAAGTGTCTTCTGCTGAAGTCAACTGCGCTTGCATATTAGAGCACCCCTGATTCTGGGGCTCCTGGATCATGCTGGAAGATAACCAAGGCACTGCTGGTCACTGGCACCAACCTCCTCATGGCACTTTGTCAAGGATGAGGTCAGGACAAAGTCACGTTAATCAATGACATAAAAATGAACACGTTAAATATGTGCAGTGTGTGCTCTTAACATGTCACTTCCAGTTTCTCACTGTATATATAACTTCTTCTAATGGCTTAGTTGGTTCCAAGCCAAAACCAAGATGCGTTTATTTCCTTTGCTGCATAATGCATTGTTGATGCATTAATGATTGATGATTGTTCCTTTTTTTTTGTTTTTGTTTTTTTGATCAGTCAGTGAGCTAATCAAAAAAAAAAGAATGGATTCCCCATCTACACATTCAAGGTGGATGTGGGAATCCTCCACTGCCAGAACACAATGATCAGGGCTGCAGCAGATTGGCTGCATGTGCTGATCGAACACACATTTTCTTACAGTCCAGTTTGAGAAGAGTTCGATCACTAGGTCAATTCCTTATGAACGGAAATGGCCATAGATTGATCGACATTTGTCAGATCCCTGCTGAACCAGATAACTTTCAAACCATCTATGGCCAGCGTAAAGTAATACTAAACAGAGAAGTGGTAATTGCCATAATTCCTTCACATAAATAAAATACACTATATCACCAAAAGTATTGGGATGCCTGCCTTTACACGCACATGAACTTTACTGGCATGAGCATCCCAGTTTTAGTCCATAGGGTTCAATATTGAGTTGGCCCACCATTTGCAGCTATAACAGCTTCAACTCTTCTGGGAAGGCTGTCCACAAGGTTTAGGAGTGTCTATGGGAATGTTTGACCATTCTTCCAGAAGTGCATTTGTGAGGTTAGTCACTGATGTTGGATGAGAAGGCCTGGCTCACATTCTCCACTCTAATTCATCCCAAAGGTGTTCTATCGGGTTGAGGTCAGGACTCTCTTGCAGGCCGGCCAGGTTCCTCCACCCCAAACTCACTCATCATGTTCAAACAGGAAGGGGCCATCCCCAAACTGCTCACACCAAGTTAGGAGCATTAAATTGTCAAAAATGTCTTGGTATGCTGCTGCCTTAAGGCTCCTTTCACACCAAGGTGTTGGAAAAAAACCTGTAAAATGCTGTAAAACGCCATGATTTTAGAGTGCGTTTTTGCCGCACTTTTGAAGCGCTTTTAAGCGTTTGTGTTTCGATCATGTGACCTTTCTCACAGCCTCAGTGCACCTTTCAGCGTTTTTCAAGCATTTTTCAAGCGCTTAACCATTATTTTCAATGGACATGGGCGTTTTTGAGGTGTTATTTTGAGCGCACAAAACAAGCTGAAAAGATGCTGCTTGCAGGACTTTTAGCAACGCCTAGCAAGCGCGATGCCTTGGTGTGAAAGCATCCATTGAGATGCATGGGGAGTGTTTTTCATGTGCTTTTTATGTGCTAATTTTAGTGTAAAAACGCCTGAAAAACGCCTTGGTGTGAAAGGGGTCTAAGAGTTCCCTTCACTGGAACTAATGGGCCAAGCCCAACCCCTTAAAAACAACACCACACCATAATCCCCCCTCTACCAAATGATTTGGACCAGTGCACAAAGCAAGGTCCATAAAGACATGGATGAGTGAGTTGGGGTTGAGGAACTTGACTGGCCTGCACAGAGTCCTGAGACTCACCTTTTGGGATGAATTTGAGCAGAGACTGTGAGCCAGGCCTTCTCGTCCAAATCAGTACCTGACCTCACAATTGTGCTTCTGGAAGAATGGTCAAACATTCCCATAGACACTCCTAAACCTTGTGGACAGCCTACCCAGAAGAGTTGACGGACCTGATCCCCCCCCTCGCTCCAGCCCGCACACCGTGAACCACCCACCCCCATCGCCAGCTCACTCATCTTGTGCTGACAGGTGGAGGCGGCGGCTTTCCCCCTAAGTCTCACTTTGTGTCCCGCTCCCACGGTGGGGGTTTCCCATTCTCCTCGCCTGTACGTCTCCTCCTCCTCACCTGTACGTCTCCTCCTCCTCCTTCCTCACAGGCCAGTAGGATGGCTTCTTATTTCGGACAATCGGGAAACAGGACTCCCAGCCCGCTTTCAGATTGGCCGGGAGGAGGATCAGTGTGAGAATAGCAAAATTTCATTCGCTATTCTCACACAACTGGGTGGGCTCGGAGCGCAGTGCTCTGTGCCCCGAGTCCACCCTATTTTGAAACCTATTAGAGCCTCTGGCTCTAATCACGTGCTTCAAAAAAAACACCCCCCCCCATTGGAATCCATGCGTCCGGCGCCCTGTATGTAAATCAGGGGGCCGGATGCATGGACGGGGGGGGGGGGTGCGGCGCCCGTGCGCCCCTAATGGTTGGCCCGCCACTGTTGTAACTACAGGTAAGCCTATAATAAGACTTACCTGTAGGTATTGCGAATACCTCCTAAACTTGCACTGTTTAGAAGATATTCATACTGGAAGCAGCGGGTGACGTCACCAGCACATGTGCACTGTGCTCTGAAGGGATGCATGGCATCCCTTCAGAGCTCTGTGCCACGGCCGTGATGCCTGTGCACATGCTCGAGAGTGATGTCATCATGGTTCGGCCATTCAAAAGGCCAGAGCTCACGATTCCAGAAGGAAGATGAAGGTGGCCATCCAGTCAGCGGTGCAAGTGCACTGCTGGAGGGTTTTGTTTTAAGGTAAGTCTGCCATGATGTGCCTTTATGCAATGCATACTAGCACATTATAGTTTAAACTGTCTTTTTGATTAAAGAGTTTACTACCAATTTAATATGGTGTAGGCAGAGTCAGGATGATTGACACTAGTTTTAATTTTGTTCATACAGCACCTGTAGCCAAGGTTCTTTTTTACTTTACATGTATTAGCAATTTCACTGGATATATTTAATACTTATTTATATTAAAACTAAGCATTTTTGTGAGTTTATTAGTATTAGTGCTGGGCTCAGCCCTCCCTTCTCAGAGCTCAGGCTGCTCAGCTGTCGGTTAATTGCCAGTTCTCATCATTCCACACTGACTTACCTGATGATCATATCCTGCTTGTCAGTCAGCCTTGCTGGCTATTGAGGGTCCTTTCACACGAGCGGAGGGGCTCCTCTGCACAGTGGGGATCCATCCGTTGATCCCCGCTGAGCCGGCGGATGACAGGACCATCTCTGCACTCCATGCAGAAACAAACCTGTCAGAGCTCCATTCTCCTCTATGGGGGATCGGATGAATACAGAGCGTCTGTCCGTGTTCATCCGATCCGCCAGACGGATTGAAAATAGGGTTCTATCCGTTTGTGTTTAGGGGATCGGAGCAGATCGGATGTCAGCGGACATGTCACCGCTGACATCCATCGCTCCATAGAGGACAATTGAGCGTCCGTTCAGGTACTCCTGAAAAACGGACAGGCGGACCTGAATGGTCCGTGCGTGTGAAAGGACCCTTAAATTGCCTGGATCAGATCTCCTGTGCCTTCGTCTTGGTCAACATATCCGGATGCTCTCTGCTGTGGTTTCCTGTTAACCACTTCAGCCCCGAAAGGATTTGCCCCCTTAATGACCAGGCCATTTTTTTACGATACGGCACTGCGTCGCTTTAATCAACAATTGCGTGGGCGTGCGACGCTATACCCAAGCAACATTGACGTCCTTTTTTCCCACAAATTGAGCTTCCTTTTGCTGGTATTTGATTACCTCTGCGGTTTTTATTTTGTGCGCTATAAACAAACAGAGCGACAATTTTGGAAAGAAAAAAACTATTCTTTTTTACTTTTTGCTATAATAAATATCCAAAAAAAAATAAAAAAATGTATTCATCAGTTTAGGCCGATATATATTCTTCTACATATTTTCGGTAAATAAAATCTCAATAGCCATATATTGATTGGGTTGCGCAAAAGTTATTGCGTCTACAAAATAGGGGATATATTTATGGCATTTTTATTTATTTTTATTTTTTACTAGTAATGATGACGATCTGCGATTTTTTTGGACTGCGACATTGCGGCGGACAGATCGGACACTTTTGACACTATTTTGGGACCAATGACATTTATACAGCGATCAGAGCTAAAAATAGCCACTGATTACTGTATAAATGTCACTGGCAGGGAAGGGGTTAAACTGTAGGGGGCAATCAAGGGGTTAACTGTGTTCCCTATGTGTGTTCTAACTGTAGGGTGGATGGGTATTTTATCAGCGAATACAAAGCTTCCTTCGATTGGCTGAGGTGGCAAGGTGGGTGGATAATGTCACAATCTCTACCTCAGTCATTCAGAGGGAGACTTGTATCCATTGATAAGCTACATGGAGGCTGATTTACTAAAGGCAAATATACTGTGTAGTGCAAATGCAGTTGCTCCAGAGCTTAGTAAATGAAGTAAGGCTTCCCTTTGCAAAGAATACCCAATCACAAGGAAAATAAGAAAAAAACAGCATATTTGCTTGCACATGATTGGATGATAGAAATCAGTAGAGCTTCCCCTCCATTAATAAGATCTACAGCAACTGCACTTGCAGTGCACCAAGGGTGTACATACAGGGGTGGCCATTGTGACCCAGCCCCATGCTAAGGGTGGCCACCTCATCCCTTTAAACCCAAACACATATGAATTACACAGGTTCTGTGGCTAATTAAGGTGGTAATCAAACTCACTTAGTGCCTTATTTACATTAAATTAGCCTCAGGACCTGTGTAATTCATATGTGTTCGGTGTTAAAAGGATGAGGTGGTAACTCTACCCATGCTCCAGGGGGCCCGTGCGCCCCCCTGTACACCTGCATAGGGGGTGATGGCATGTAAAGGGACCAATCCTTCCACGCAGCCGATGAATGCCCGATTCCCATCCTCTCCCTCCAGCAGACAATCAGCAGCTGCAGGAGGGAAATGGAGGGCATTGCTTCCTCTACATGTCGCTTCCGCCGCCTCCCTGTCCTGCTGCCTTGGACCCCTGTGTGCTTCCCTGGCTCCCCTTGCAGTGCTTCCAGGTTTCCACCTCCCACCGGCTGCTGCAGGAGATCTGTCAGGATGGAGAGCGGCAAGGGGCTGGTAAATGTGTAATTTACCGGCCCCTTCCTTGTCTTAATGAATAGATACCAATCACTGACTGTGTTTTTTTTCTTTGCTTTCTTTTTTACTATTACTACTGTTTACTATGCCTCAGTTTATAAATGAATGGGAAGCTCTGTACTGAGCTATTCCTGTTCATTCATTCTGTGCAGCTGAGGCTGCAGAGAAAGGGACTGATGAATCTGTCTCTTTCCCTATCTCAAAAGTGAGACATTGTCTGTTTAGACCCCTGATATTTCACCAAAGCCCCTCCAAAGATGGGCCTGAATGATGTGTAAAACAATTATATAAATTGGTAAATAAAATAATAAAAAATAAAACAGCAAAAATAAAAAAACTACTGACACCAGTGGTGGAACTACCAGGGTTGCATTTGTGGTAGGAAGGCCACCTGCTGTGGGACCGAAATGGTCCCACGATGGAAGTAAATGGCCCAGGCATCAGTGGGAAGGGTCACGGTCAGGGGCCCCCTTCATGGTTTCCTGTACCAGGGCCCTGAAGATTCTAGCTATGCCTCTGCAGCGCACAGTATATTTGCCTTTAGTAAATCAACGCCAAATCCTCCTGTAAATGGCTGAACAGCACAGAGATATGGACCCTGTATTGATCTTGATGGCTCTGAGGAAGAAGGTATTCCTTCGAAACACGTAAGCCAGCAGAGGCCCTGATGTCTTCTCCTTTGCCATCTGAAGACTGTCGGTTTCAGGACTGATTGCCACGACTAGGTGACCTTTACAAGCAGGGCAGCCATCAGAAATTTTGGGGCCCCTTAAACAGCTTTAGACCTTGGCCCCCCTTCTGACCACCAACATTCCCCAGGGCCTTCCCACTGGGCCATTCTACCACATCCGCCCACTGGCCAGGGGTGTACACATGTCGCAGTCACAGTAGGAATCATACAACCTGTCACACTTACCAGATGTAGCCTGCCAAGCATGACTCATTCAAGTGAAGTGAAGTGTGCAATGCATGCTAGTGATCCAAGGGGTTAAAAAAACAGTGCACAGGCAGCACAGCCTCACCCAATGCTTGCAATAAGGCCTAATGCTGAACCATAGGTGCTGGAGGCCCCACACTTGGACCAGTTGTGGTCCAGGGGGTCCTCCTCATGTGACCCAAGTTTGGTATTTTTATCGCCTATGGTTCAGGAGAACGGTGTCCCCAAACTGGGTGCTCCCCTCCCATAGACTCCAATGTTAAGTCCGAAATTCACCCGACAATTGCTGGTCAATGACTGGTCAATTTGAGAACCTGGTACGACCGAACCATAGATGCCGGAGGTCCCAAACCTGGCCCAGCTGTTGCCCAGGGGATGCTCTCTATGTGAATAAAGTTTGGTATTTTTATTGGCTATGATTTGGGAGAACGGTGTCCCCAAACCCGGTGTCCCCCTCCCATAGACTCCAATTTTAAATACTGCTAAAGTCTTTGTTGTAAGGGCCCTTGAGACACTGGGGCTCCTTACAACAGTACTGTCTGTACCCCCCTGATGGCGGCCCTGTTTACAAGCGATATTTCTCCACATGTTTAGTCATTTTTAACTTTTATCTATCTATTTTTTATTAATAAATATACTTGGGATAATGCACTAGGCCAGGGATATGCAATTAGCGGACCTCCAGCTGTTGCAAAACTACCCATATGGCTTAGCAACAGTGTTGCCGACCTCCTGCAGCATTTTTTACTGGCAAAACATGGAAAATTTACTGGCGGAGCACATTTTTTTACTGGCAACCTGAAAAATAACATTACTCCTATTAAAAACAAAGACAATTGATATTTAAACACAACATGGAAACACTGACAATACCCATATCAAGTAGTTTGCCCCATTTACACTTAAAAAGTCAGCACAGCGTGACAAATTATCAGACCCTGATATTTATAGACAGTTGTAAAAATCACAGATTTTTACAATCTGTCAGTAAATTTACTGGTGGTTGGCAACACTGCTTAGCAATACTCTTACAGCCACAAGCATGACACCCAGAGGCAGAGGCCTGATGGGACTTGTAGTTTTGCAACAGCTGGAGGTCCGCTAATTGCATATCCCTGCACTAGGCTGATGCGCCCTCTTTTCTTTATTTTTTATGTGACTATTAGGATATCCATTAACATGGAGGGCAGCAAGGCCAGATAGACCATCCCTTGAATAATAGACCACCCTGACATCACACTAATGTGCAAGAGTGTTTGTTAGCCGTTATCTTGATCTTGATGATGTTGGGACCTTAGACCACTGGAGCATGGGTAAGAAGATACTGTGGGGTCAGGCCTAGCAGTGTGGAGGAGCACACCAACGACTGGGTATGAAGATCTTCTATTCTATGGCATCTTGACCTAAAAGACAAGTTACACCTTGCAGTACTGACAGTGCAACCCCACTGCAAGGAACAATTTTTGTTTCCTTGGGTTGGGCTTTAAAACAATTTAGTGCTTTTGAAATAAGCTGGAGCTCAGACACTTTCCTAATTGTCAAACCTCCTCAGCTGACAACATGTGATCAATTGCTTACATATAATATCACTTGACCTCCGCCATGGGAGCAACATTTTTCGTGAATATTACAAGACGTATAACAAGAAGCAGGGTGGGGAAGAGGGAGATGCTGCATTTTCATGACAGGTCCACTTTAAGCCTGCGGTTTGTAATCGATGAGAGGCGACCTCTCTGCCAGAAAGTGCTGCCAAAAGGAAACTATCTCTTTATTGTGGATAACGATACCGTGGGAGGCTCATAATAAACAGCAGTTAATCATTACATCGGAAAACAATTTATTTTAGGCTTGTTTTTTTCCTTGTGGCTGTTATATTCAATGACTTTCCTCATCCATCTAGAAATAGGACACAGGAGGGTATTCACAAAGCCGCAGCACTTTGCAGAAGATAATACAATAGATTTTTCTACAATGCACCCTCAATACCTGTTGAGCTATTATTATAATAGTTGCCTAAAAATACATTTTCTGATTCATAGATTTACAAGGTTTGCATATCAGATTCCCTGGATTGTGTTTTAGATATTCATTTCTAGAAAGGCTGTTAGCAATTTCTCTGGATAGCTTCTGAAATAAAAAATGAGGCACAACGTAGGGTTGCCACATCATCCCTTTAATCCAGGACACACATTAATTACAGAGGTTCTGTGGCTGATTAAGGTGGTAATTAAACTCACTTGGTGCCTAAGGCTGGGTTCACACTATCCGACAAAAGAACGGTCCGACTTTGATCCTACTTTGCTGTGCGATTTACGGTCCTACATAGGGTCAAAATCGGACCGTTTGTCTGTGAACAGGGATCCGACTTTGATCCCGACAATGCCAGGCACCTTGTGCTCTGGGGATTTTGAAGGGGAACTCCACGCCAAATTTAAAAAAAAAAACTGGCATGGGGTCCCCCTCCAGGAGCATACCAGGCCCTTTGGTCTGGTATGGATTTTAAGGGGCGAAAAAACGGCGTGGGGTCCCCCCCACAATCCATACCAGACCCATACCAGACCCTTATCCGAGCACGCAGCCCGGCAGGCCAGGAAGGGGGGTGGGGACGAGCGAGCGCCCCCACCTCCTGGACCATACCAGGCCACGTGCCCTCAACATGGGGAGTATGGGTGCTTTGGGGCAGGGGGGGCTCTGCGCCCCCCACCCCAAAGCACCTTGTCCCCATGTTTATGAGGACAAGGGCCTCTTCCCGACAACCCTGGCCGGTGGTTGTCGGGGTCTGCGGGCTGGGACTTATCGGAATCTGAAAGCCCCCTTTAACAAGGGGGTCCCCAGATGCCAGCCCCCCACCCTATGTAAATGAGTATGGGGTACATCGTACCCCTACCCATTTACCTGGAAAGAAATATGTACACAAAAAAACCACACAGCTTTTTAAAATATTTTATTAAATCAGCTCCGGCGGTCTTCTCCCCTCTCTCTTCTTTTCTTCTGCTCTTTTGCGGGGTCTTTCATCTTCTGAGGGGTCTTCTTTCTTCTCCTTCTCTGCGGCGTCTTCTGCTCTTTTGCCGGTCATCTCCGCTGTCCTCTTCCCTCTCTTCTTCCTCTCTTCTTCTCCTTCTTCTTCCCATGTTGACACGACGGGTTCTCCTTCACGAATGCCCTCTCCGCTGTGTGCTGTGCCTTATATTGGCATGGGGTGTGGCCACCAGATGACATCACCCGGAGGCCCCGCCCCATATGAGGTCACAGCTCTGCCCCCAGGATGTGACTTCATATGGGGCGGGGCCTCCGGGTGATAATCCCCATGTTGAGGGCACGCGGCCTAGTATGGTCCAGGAGGCGGGGGTGCTCGCTCATCCCCACCCCCCTTCCTGGCCTGCCGGGCTGCGTGCTCGGATAAGGGTCTGGTATGGATTGTGGGGGGGGTATGGATTGTTCTTCAACGTGGGGGTACCCCTTAAAATCCATACCAGACTAAAGGGCCTGGTATGCTCCTGGAGGGGGACCCCATGCTAGTTTTTTTTTTTTAATTTGGCGTGTAGTTCCCCTTCATGATCCCCAGAGCACAAGTCGCATGCCAAAGTTGGATCAGTGAAGACACTGATACACTTTGATCCGACTTCAATGGGCTGAAGTAGGATCAAGGTAGGACAATAGTAGTACAGGAACCTTTTTCAAAGTCGGTCCGACTTTGAAAAACACAAATCGGAGCAGTTAAGACGGCTCTCATAGGGAATCATTGTTTTTGTGACGTAATGCAACTTGTGCTCCTCATGTCGGTCCGAGAATCGGACTAGTGTGAACCCAGCCTTACTCCATTAAATTAGCCTCAGAACCTGGGTAATTCATATGTGTCCTGGATTAAAGGGATGATGTGGCAACCCTAGCACGAAGGCGGTTTTGCTTACACTCACTCAGAGCAGACTTGAACATCCACCAAGAAGGCGGAACAGTTAGCTCCGGTTCACACTAGTGCGATGCGGGATCCCTGCGAATCCGCTGAGGATTCCCACATCACACTGCAGTTCTCACTGCCATATACAAACTGAGGGGAGTCTCAATACATTGTTAAGGACACCCCCATTTCAGCTCGCATATCGCACTGTGATCTGATAGTTCGGACATGAATCAGATCGCATAGGTGTGAACACCCATGCGATCCGATTATGGTGCCGATGCAAGAAAGGGTCCTGTGTGTTTTAAGTCTGAATGTGATGAGATTTCAGCCATACTATCTGCACGGCTGAAATCGCCTGTGATTTGCACTGCAGTGGGGTGAGAATCACATGTGATATCGCACAGCGTGCCCGTGTGAACTGGGGCCAAGGCTAAGTTTCCACTATTGCAACCTGAAAGTCACGCGATTTTGCCACGATTTTACCAGGAGTTTTGCCACGATTGTGATGTAACTTGAAGCGATGCCTGTGTATTCTTTAGGTCTATGGATCGCAAGTCACACCAAAGTCAGACCAAAGTAGTGCAGGGACTACTTTGAAGTCACTGCAACTTGAAGTCGCACACATATGAATGGTACTCTTTGGAAATCATGGGGTACGACTAGTCATGCGACTTTACAGTCCCAAGTCGCAGGAAAAGTCGCACTAGTGGAAACCTAGCCTAAAGTAGAATCACTGTGCAGCTATGCAGGACACACGTCAAATGCTGAAACAGAATCACTGTGCAGGACACACGTCATCATTTCACTTTATTTATTCACGTGTTGCGTCCCACCGCCTGATGACATCATCACAACTATGCTGCATTCCACGGCGGAAGGAGAACCCAGTAATCTTCACACAAAAAGCTGTCCTGGAAACCCACACTGTGGACCAAGTGGTAATGGCTTCCACTATCAACAGCGGTTTTTATGTTGCCTATACATTGGTTTATATTGTAAGTGGCCCTTTAGTATTGCTTTTATTAAACTAAGTCCATACTACACTTAAGAGGCGTTTTCCTTTCCATTTTGTTCCCTTTTTTGCATACAGAGCTTGCTTAGCTTGTCTAAGTGAATGGACTTTTTCATTTTGCTTATTGGACTTTTTAGGAACTTTAAGGCCCCTTTCACACTGGGGCGTTATTACAGTGGTAAATCGCTAAAATTACCACTGTAATAACGCTCTAAATATTATTTTCATGCATCTCAATGGATGCTTTCTCACTGAGGCGGTTTAGGGCGGTGCGCTTGCGGGAGTAAAATTAAACTCCTGCATGCATGAATTTTCAGGAATGTGGGGAGCGGTGTATTCACCGCTCCTCCACCGCTCCTGCCATTAAACTGAATGGGCAGCGCTCCCGTAGGGGCTGTACACCGCTCCAGGAGCGCCGGCACTTTTAACCCCTGTTTAACCCGTTGTGAAGGGGTTAAAAGTGCCGTGCTGCCGCCCGAATAGCGGCGCCATAGCGCCGCTATTACAGCGGTAGATCGCCGCTAAATTAGCGGCGGTTTACCGCTGAAGCTCGGGCGGTCCCAGTGTGAAAGGGGCCTAACTGAACATTTGCAGATAATTTCAAGGCAAACACTTGGGTGCAACTACTTAATCTATTAACTGTATTGTAAACCTAGGGTGGGATGCCACTCATAAATATTATTCAAGTTCTCATTGGCATCATCCCAAATTTCAACATTAACAAAAGCAAAACAGAGGGACAAAACGAGACTTTTTTTTTTTTGATCATTAAAGAATTTTTATTGATTTTCCATACAAATAATAGAAATTTTAAAGGCAGTAAAACGAGACTTTAAATATGCCTAACTGAACAAAATTATAAACGCAACACTTTTGTGTTTGCCCCTATTTATCACGAGCTGAACTCAAAGATCTACGGCTTTTTCTATGTGCACAAAAGGCCTATTTCTCTCAAATATTGTTCACAAATCTGTCTAAATCTGTGTTAGGTCCAGTTCACACTGCTGCGACTTGCGCTCCGACTTGTGTCTCCCCAAGTCGCTTGACATCAGAAATCCCATTGAAGTGAATGAGAGCCATCTTAATGTACACCACTGAAGCCGCTCCTTCAAAAAAGGTTCCTGTACTACTTCAAGGCAACTTCTATCCAACTTGTGCCCATAGGATTCAATGGAAGTTGCCTCTAAGTACGATCCCCATCTATATTGAAGTGAATTTACAGGAAAAAGAAAAGAATTTACCAAGGTACCCCCCAGGAATTACCCAGGCAACCCCTCCCTCCCTTCTCTGATTGGCCACAGGCAAAGTTGCCTGGCATAGTCGAGTTTGAAGTTGCCTCAAAGTCACCCCTGAAGTCGGATCGCCTACGCCCTTAGTGAGCACTTCTCCTTTGCAGAGATAATCCATTCACCTCAAAGGTGTGGCATATCAAGATGCTGATTAGACAGCATGATTATTGCATAGGTGTGCCTTAGGCTGGCCACAATAAAAGGCCATGCTAAAATGTGCAGTTTTATCACACAGCACAATGCCACAGATGTCACAAGTTTTGAGGGAGCATGCAATTGGCATACTGACTGCAGGAATGTCCACCAGAGCTGTTGCCCTTGAAAGGAATGTTCATTTCTCCACCATAAGCCGTCTCCAAAGGTGTTTCAGAGAATTTGGCAATGCATCCAACTGGCCTCACCACCGCAGACCACACCAGCCCAGAACCTCCACATCCAGCATCTTCACCTCTAAGATCGTCTGAGACCAGCCACCCAGACAGCTGCTGCAACAATCGGTTGGCATAACCAAAGAATTTTTGCACAAACTGTCAGAAACCGTCTCAGGGAAGCTCATCTGCATGCACGTCGTCTTCATCGGGTTCTCGGCCAGACTGCAGTTCGTCGTTGTAACCGACTTGAGTTGGCAAATGCTCACATTCAATGGCATCTGGCACTTTGGAGAGGTGTTCTCTTCACGGATGAATCCCTATTTTCACTGTAAGGGCAGATGGCAGACAGCGTGTATGGCATCGTGTGGGTGAGAGGTTTGGTGATGTCAACGTTGTGGATGGAGTGGCCCATGGTGGCAGTGGGGTTATGGAACGGGCAGGCGTATGCTATGGACAATGAACAAAGGTGCATTTTATTGATGGCATTTTGAATGCACAGAGATACCGTGAGGAGATCCTGAGGCCCATTGTTGTGCCATTCATTCACGACCATCACCTCATGTTGCAGCATGATAATGCACAGCCCCATGTCTGTACACAATTCCTGGAAGATGAAAACATCTCAGTTCTTGCATGGCCAGCATACTCACCAGACGTGTCACCCATTGAGCATGTTTGGGATGCTCTGGATCAGTGTATACGACAGCATGTTCCAGTTCCTGCCAATATCCATCAACTTCGCACAGCCATTGAAGAGGAATGGACCAACATTCTATAGGCCACAACAACCTGATAAACTCTATGTGAAGGAGATGTGCTGCACTGCGTGAGGCAAATGGTGGTCACACCAGATACTGACTGATTTTTGGACCCCCTGCCCCCCCCCCAATACAGTAAAACTGCACATTTTAGAGTGTTCTTAGACCACACTGGTGGTAAACGGAGTGCGTCACGTCGTGTAGAGGAAGTGTATCTCAAATAGTCCAACAACACCGGATATCTTACAACCAGGTAAGGAGAAGTTACCGACACGCTTCAACTACCTATAACCGTCCTTGACCTTGTACGACAGCATATGTGACTAGGTCTCGTAGGGTTTGTACGAGTTACCCACTGTGCAGACCACTCATACGACCGGTACGTTCTTGACTCTACAAAAGTAGAAGGTCCTTAACACATGTCTGTACCCCGACACGTAATAGTACGACGTTGTACTCCACTACCAGCACTTAC
>BLSH010240552.1:356398-370599 GCA_018402905.1 Glandirana rugosa
TTACTACCCTGTGATAAGGAGGGTGACTGTGGTTACTACCCTGTGATAAGGAGGGTTGGTGTCAGTGGGAGGAATAGTGTCCCATCATTGGTGTCAGTGGGAGGAATAGTGCCCCATCATTGGTGTCGGTGGGAGGAATAGTGCCCCATCATTGGTGTCGGTGGGAGGAATAGTGCCCCATCATTGGTGTCAGTGGGAGGAATAGTGCCCCATCATTGGTGTGGGTGGGAGGAATAGTGTCCCATCATTGGTGTCAGTGAGAGGAATAGTGCCCCATCATTGGTGTCAGTGAGAGGAATAGTGTCCCATCACTGGTGTCAGTGGGAGGAATAGTGCCCCATCATTGGTGTCCGTGGGAGGAATGGTGACTCATTGCTGGTGTCAGTGGGAGGAATTATGTCCCGTTGTTAAAGTGGTTGTAAACTCTTGACAACCACTTTAACCTACAGGTAAGCCTATAATAAGGCTTACCTGTAGGTTCCCTGCGTATCCCCTAAACCTGCACGGTTCAGGAGATATATAGTGTACTTGCATGTGTCGACGTCATCATGCACATGCGTGTCCATGACGTTCCTTCACTGAGAACGGGCTGTGTGCCTTGATTGACATCACGCGGCTCCGGCAAATCACAGAGCCAGGGTCCACAGCCCCGGAAGGAAGAGGGGCAAAGATGGACGCTTCCTGGAGCGGGGATAGAGCGGGCTTCCAATGCAGGTAAGTGTCACATAATAGGCTAGTATGCGATATACTAGCCTATTATGCTTTTATATTGCAGGGTAATAAGGAAGAACAAAGAGGAAGTAAAACAGTTTTTATGTCAGTGTGAGGAAGAGTGCCCCACTGGCCAGATAAAGGCAAGCAAAGGGCCACATTCGGCCCCCGGGCCGCAGTTTGGAGACCACTAGTCTAGTTGAATACCATGATTTCTTTTAGGGGCAACGATTACCTACCTTAGCAATGCATACATGCACATGAGAAGAAATCAATATATCTGATGCAAGGTCTGCTTTAAATAAGCCGACAGTTGGCAACAGGTTTAATCACTCAGAATTCATTTTCCCCATGAAATCCTTTTATGTAAACTCAGGCAGCCATCGCCTCCCCCCACCAGTAAATTATAATGAAAACAAACACATTTGGGTGTCTCTTGTGTGAATATAATTAATATTGATGAAGTGTTAGAGAAAACAAAAATATAACACTTCATGCCCAACCTGCCAGGCAAGTTAACCCCTTCCTGCCCTCCAATGATTATACAGCTTTCACTGACTCCGTCTGAGGACATCACGCACCGCACTGCGATAGGGAAGGGTATTAGTAGCTTGAAGTGACGCTAAACTTTATCCTTAGGCCTCATATACACGGGCGTTTTGCACGCCGGCGTTTGTAGGCGTTTTTTGCAGCTCTCCATGTTATTCAATGGCCTTCTAAAAACGCCGGCGTTAGTGAGCAGTAGAGGGCGTCAGCGTTAGTGAGCTGTTTTTAGAACGCGGGACCATCGCGTTCTGTAGCTGTAGCGTTTTGGCGTTTTTTGACGCCAATTGGCAAAACGCTCACTAACGCTTGCTAACGCCCGCTAACGCCGTACCGGCGTTAACAAGCGTTTTTTGATGCCGGCGTTTTTAGGTTGAAAAATAGCAGAGGACTGATTTTTTTTAAAAAAACGCCTATTGACGCCGACGCTTGCTAACGCCGATGCAAAACGCTGCAAAAAACGCAGATTTTTTAAAAAACGTCGGACCTGGCGTTTTGCTTATTTATTATAAAAGCCCGTGTGTATGAGGCCTTATTCTCCAAAAATAATCCATACACATCCACTACTTAATGGCTTGGTAATATGTTTTCTTACCTGCACTTTAGGCCTCATACACACGGACGTTTTTTGACGCCGGCGTTTTCTGCCATTTTTTGCAGCTCTCCATGTTAGTCAATGGCCCCATAAAAAGTCTGCGTTTTTGAGCTGTAGATGGCGTTGGGGTTAGTGAGCAGAAAGTAGAACCCACAGCCATCGCGTTCTGAGGCCACAAAACGCCAACAAACGCCAACAAACGCCACCTAATATTGTACCGGCGTTTTTTGACGCCGACCATTTTAGGTTGAAAAATAGCAGAGGGATGATTTTTTTAAAAAAACGCCTATTGACGCCGACGCTCACTAACGCTCAAAAACGCCAATGCATAACGCCGAAAAACGTCGACTTTTTTTCCTTGACGTCGGACCCGACATTTTGTTTATTTTTTTAGATACGTCCGTGTGTATGAGGCCTTATTGTTTTCAGTGATAAAAGTCAGTTTTATTGAAACTCTTATTTCTTCTTAATCAGGTAAATAAAATCTTGCCAAATGTCATCATTTACCATCTGCAGGCAGCAGGTGGCAGCTATAAGCAAGCATTATATTCTCTGCACCTTGCATCTATTTGTTACAATTGTAAGAAGAAAATAGACAGCTGAACGAGACAGAGGAGGGACACCTAACAGAGGTGGTAACATTGAGATTAATTATTCTGCAGAGGTAACCACTTTAATACCGGGCACTTTCACCCCCTTTCTGCCCAGGACAATTTTCCGTTTTCAGCTCTGCTGCATTTTGAATGACAAAAGAGCTTTCTTTTGGTGGTATTTAATCACCACTGGATTTTTATTTTTTGTTAAATAAAAGACTAAAAATTTTGAAAAAGTAATGTTTTTCTTTTTAACCATTTCCTGCCCATGCTATAGCCAAATGATGGCTACAGTGCAGGCCTTAATTGCTGGGAGGGCATCAATAGACGTCCAACCGCGCATCAGCTGCCTGCGCACCCTCTGCAAGGCACGCACGGTGCACTCTATGATCACCCAGTCAATGAGACTCGGCTGATCACAGATCAGAGTAAGGGACCGATCCTGGCCCCTTACCAAGTAATCAGCTGACAGCCAATGACAGCTGATCACATGATGTAAACAGAAGATCGGTAATTGGCTGATTTTTTCCCTTCACGCTGGTAGCGTGAGGGGAAAAAAAACAAACAAAAAAGCTGATCACCGGCTTCTGACAAAGGGACATCAGTCCCGAACAGGGAGAGGCACTGCTGTTATGTGCCATCCAGTGCCACCTGTCAGTGTCCACCAGTACCACCTACAGGTGCATATCAGTGCCGCCTAACAGTGCCCACCAGTGCCATCTACCAGTGCCCATCAGTGCTGCTAACCAGTGCCCATCAGTGTCTCATCATCAGTTCCACCTATCAGTGCTGCCTATCAGTGTCACCTACCAGTGCCTACCAGTGCCCATCAGTGCCACCCATCAGTGCCCATCAGTGCCACCTATCAGTGCCCTTCAGTGCCACCCATCAGTGCTGCCTCTTCAGTGCCCACCAGCACCACCTATCAGTGCCCATCAGTGCTGCCTTATCAGTGCAGCCCATCAGAGCCCATCAGTGCTGCCTCATGAGCAAGCATCAATGAAGGAGAAAAATTACCTGTTTTTAAAATTATATAGCAAACTATGGAACAGTTCTTTTGGGGTTTTTTTTCAAAATTTTCAGTCTTTTTTCGTTTTTTTAGTAAAAAATAAAAAACAACCCAACAGTGATTATATATCACCAAAGGAAAGCTCTATTTGTGGGGGAAAAAAGGATAAAGATTTAATTTGGGTACAGCAGTACATGACCACGCAATTGTCATTCAAAGAGTGACAGCGCTGAAAGCTGAAAAGTGGCCTGGGCAGGAAGGGGGTTTAAGTGCCCAGTAAGCAAGTGGTTAAAATATGTTTCTGTTATACAATTTTGCAAAAAAATAAACTTCCTTCATACATTTAGGTCAAACTGAATTCTGCTACATTCCTTTGATGAAAATAACCCAAATCAGTGTTTATTATTTAGTCTGTAGGAAAGTTATGGAGTCCACAAACTATGGGATATATCTGAAAATTGTTCAATCCGAATGTACTGACAGCCTCATTTCTCAATGCCAGAACAGTACAGATATCCCAGAAATAACCCCCTTTTTGGAAAGTATACAGTCCAAGGTATTAAGTAAGAGGCATGGTGGGTTTTTTTAAGTTGTAATGTTTTGGAAAATAAAGACATTTTTAAAAAAAGTGTTTTTTCAGGATTTTTCTTTTCATACTGTTACCAGTGCAGTACAGCGTCATCATATAACTGGCGTGGCGGTGGTGATAGTATGTAAAAAAAAATATATATTTTCTTTTTTATTACATTTCTTTCCTATTTTAAGGATTTTTTTTTAACACACTGTGACCAGGATTTATTTTTTTTTCCATATAATGAACCATTTTTACTGAATATAATTGATTCATTCAGTGTGTATTGTTGTGATTGGCCACAGCTAATCACATTGTACAGATTCACTGTGAATGGCCTTGTCTGTACCATGTGATCACTCTGACTAATCACAGCTAGTAACACAATTGTACAATAAATGGCATGAATCAGTGCCATTAATTGTTTACAATTGTCCTGTGATCTGCTGTGATTGGTCACAGCTATCACATGGTTTACCGGCAGTGGGCCAGTACACTGATCAGTCATCAGCTGTGTCAGAACACAGCTGGTGACAGATTGCGTTGCCACGTAGCCTGTGGGGCGTACGAGGCGCATTACGTGAGGACGTCATATGACGTCCAACCAGAACGACAAAAGTCCTGTCCAGCCATCATTTGACAATAAGCTGGGCGTGAAGTGGTTAAAGCCGAAATCCAGAATAATCAAATATTGTCTAAACAGAAGAGTCATGTGTGTTTTTACCTGAATCTTGGTGTGCTTTGTGCATTTCTCCCAGGCTTCAGTAATCGAGTGTGAAACTTCCCATCTGTGTAGGAGCTGTAATAAAGACCACTCTCAGCTGCTCTCACTCCTTGTACAGGATTACTGGTCTTGTCTCCAGGGCTGGCCCAAGACATTGTGCTGCCCCCCCCCCCCCAATGCCAACCAAAAGGCCCCCACATCAATTATTTTATATCATGATAATTAAAACTAAAGTTAAATTTATCAAGTAGTCAGATTTACATGCAACAGCACCTTGTCTATATGCAAAATGATATAGCATACCACTATGTTCAATTCCAAGGGGCAGGCTAGGGGAGTATTTAGACAGGCTAGGGTGGTATATGGACAGGCGAGGGTAGTATTGGGGCAGCCTAGGGTGGTATATGGACAGGCTAGGGTAGTATTGGGGCAGGCTAGGGTAGTATATAGACAGGCTAGGGTAGTATATGGACAGACTAGGGTAGTATATGGACAGGCTAAGGTAGTATATAGACAGGCTAGGGTAATATATGGGCAGACTAGGGTAGTATATGGACAGACTAGGGTAGTATATAGACAAGCTAGGGTAGTATATAGACAGGCTAGGGTAGTATATGGACAGGCTAGGGTAGTATATGGACAGGCTAGGGTAGTATATGGACAGGCTAGGGTAGTATAGAGGCAGGCTAGGGTAGTATATGGACAGGCTAGGGTAGTATATGGACAGGTTAGGGTAGTATATGGACAGGCTAGGGTAGTATATGGACAGGCTAGGGTAGTATATGGACAGGCTAGGGTAGTATAGAGGCAGGCTAGGGCAGTATATAGACAGGCTAGGGTAGTATATGGACAGGCTAGGGTAGTATATAGACAGGCTAGGGTAGCATAGGGGCAGGCGGAGTGGCCCAGGGGGCAGTTGTCATCATGACACACAAAACTGCTGGAAAAAATCTTGGTCATCAATTTTCTGGGTAGATAAAAGAGAAGGAGAGGCGGCCGTGGTTCAGTTTGCTGCCCCCCTCAAAGTGCTGCCTGGGTCCAATGGACCCACTGGGACCCATGGTAGGACTGGCCCTACTTGTCTCCACCCCCTCCTGTTGTTTTCTGCAGGCAGCCTATAGTGGGTTGGGCTACTGGGCCCCTCCCACAGCTTAGGACAGAGAGCAACAGTGATCCGTCTTTTATTAAAGGAAGTTCCTACACAGAGGCAAACGTTCATGCTGGATTACTGCACAGGATCTCTCGGCTATGGAAAGCAGGGGGTGAAGAGCTGAAGTTACATCAGTGAGAAGATCTCGGAGAGCAGATTGGTGGTAAAAGACACCCCCTCTCCACGTAGTTCACAGCAACAAAGCTGAGGCTGTCACTCTGCTAGAGGTTCCTCCCCGTCACCATTTTTCTCTTGGTGTCAGGAAAACTTAGAAGTGACTCATGCTTAAATCAGAGGAATGAGGCAGTGGGCAGAAATGACATGTAGTGCTCTTAATTGAGACAAGCACACAGTATAGAGGAATATGCTTTGTTCATATTTCATGTTTAAGGTTTATAACCACTTTAACTTAGCTGAACCTGTGATGTAACCAAGATAAAGACACAGCATTTGAGTCACCTAAGTGAAAATCTAGATTCACATAAGCAATAGGCAATATGCATAGAAATAGGAGATACAAGTGTTCCAACTGTACAATTATAAGAAGCTTTTGTATTATTTTATGCATGCAGATTAGCTATGAGCCCCATTTTCTCTGGAACATTAGGTCACCTAACAGATGTATTATTCAGGAGAATTGCATCTATTTCAGATTCATTGTGAGTGACACGTTTGGAGGAGGTAATTAAGCTGACAGTCAAGGGCTGACTGCACACCTCTGGTCCCTGTAGATACAAAACCTTGAACGCTCACCGCTGAATTAATTGCACCATTCCTTCAACATTTCCAGATCTATAGGGGTATAACAGAAAAAGTTACTGATAAACACGGGCATAGACTTAAATAATAAAGAGAACCTCTTATCAAAAATATGTCTATATGATTGTATATGAATTTAGTGTATTTACCTGGAAAATCATCCCTTGTGTAGAATTTAAAGCCTACATTTAGTTATAATCCCCCAACTATGCCCGCCATTTCTGCCCCTGCTCCATCCATCCCATCCACACTTTAGCTTCCCGCAATGAAAAGTGTTCTATAAGTGTTCTATGAATAAAGATCTTTATCCTCCATTCACAGAACCTGTAGCTGCCGGGGGCCAATCAGGTGACGCGTTTCAATGTCTCCGCATTTTCCTCAGACCTAAATGATGGTAGCAGAAACAGCACTGATATAGACAACCCAGCGGGGGCATCTCTATGGCATGATGACAAGCTAGGCTCAAGCCAGCACCAGGGGGAGAATGATAAGTCCAAACAGCACGGCATCCTATGCTATGCATATATTTATACACAAAGTGATTATATAAATGCCTGATATACACTGCATAATGATATTATATAAAAAAGGACTATATTAAAACCTTTAATTTAAAAAATCAATACTATATGCTAAATTATTAAAAATGTTAAAACCACTTAAAAAATAATTCCTGACAACAGACATTATCACTGAGCAATTGGGAGAGGGTATAAAAAGAAAACGGTATAAAAGGAGACTGTATATGTGTGTGTATATGTGTACACCCGCACACACACACACCCGCATACACACATACACAAGTGAGCATAATGCATCATTAGAACTGTTTACTTACCATCCTACTGTTTGTAGGTGGTAGGGCCCTGATGAGGGTACCATGTTATCTGTAATAATATATGCTAATATTAATATTAGTATTGATATTGTCAGTATGGCTAAGCAATGCGATATCTAGATCTGGAAATTATATTACATATAAAAAACTGGGAATTATATATAAAAAGCGATGTCTTAATGTAGAAATTGACAGGTATTTTAAATGACTGTATGTACCCCAATCTCCTCGTTGAGGCCTGTAAGCACCAGAGAATATAGAGTATATATCCAGAAAGTTTCCTGTCTGCACAACCTCTGCAATCATTCGGCTGGGGGGTACTTGTCTTGGTATCGACTCAATCACCCACACCCAAAGTCCCTCAGTGGATTGTAAATGATACTTTGAAAAGAGACGTGGGACGCTAAGTTTGGGATTGCCCTCCATGGACTGACGATGCTGGCCAAACCTGGCCCTTATGGTTTTGGCAATTATCCACTTCCCAACCGCCTGCCGTGTTTTCACGGCGGCAGTCGGGATGCTGATCGTGAATTGCCGTAAAAACACGGCGATCTGCGAACAGCCGCTAGGGGGCGCACTCGCACCCGACGCATTCCTGAGGAGTGTGCCCGCGGCTCAGTCGGACCCGATGTCCGCCGGCGAGCCGCGATGAGCAGCCACAGGCAAAGAGCGGGGAACCGCCGATGTAAACACGGCGGTTCCCCGCTCTGTTAGTAGGGGCATGGGTGATCTACTGATCCCTGTCACTGGGATCAGTTAGATCTCTCATGCCCATGTTAGCCCAACCCCCCCCCCACAGTAAGAACACACCCAGGGAACACAGTTAACCCCTAGCTCTCCCCCTGCAGGTTAACCCCTTCACTGCCAATGACATTTATACAGTAATCAGTGGACATTTAAATTTCTAATCGCTGAATAAATGTCATTGGTCCAAAAAAAGTGTAAAAAATGTCCGACATGGCCGCTGCAATATCGCAGTACCGCTAAAAATCGCAGATCGCTGCCATTACTAGTAAAAAATAAAAAAAAAAATAAAAACCCCAGAAATGAATTCTCACCATCCGTAAACACGGCCACTTTTACGCAAACCAATCAATAAACGCCGATTGTGATTTTTTTTATCACAAATATGAGGAATTATATAAATCGGCCAAAAACGGTGAAAAAAAAATGTTTTTTTATAGTTTTTTTTGGATTTGAATTTTAGCAAAAAGTAAGAAATTTGTTTTTTTTTTGCAAAATGGTCACGCTTCTTTTGTTTATCGTGGCGATCAGAAATGATGCAGAGGCGATCAAATACCACCAAAATAAAGCTCTATTTGTGGGGGGAAAAAAGGACGCAAATTTTGTTTGGGTGCAACGTCGCAGGACCGCGCAATTGTCAGTTAAAGCGACGCAGCGCCAAATCGCAAAAAGTGCTCTGGTCCTAAAGCTGGAAAACCTTCCGGTTGGTAAGTGGTTAAAGAAAGATTTGAGAGGAAAGGTAATGTCAGAAGAGGAAAAAGATTTTTTGCCATGGGAGGCGTGTGGGCAGGTCAAACACAATAATTTATTACAGCAGTACATACCCACTAACAGGATGAGGGTGAGTTGTTTATTGATAATATGTTTGGTAGATGATTTTATTTTGCTAGGAGCTATTTTGCTTTTCACATTTTGTGCCCTCCTGTAGGCAGATTTCGGTACTGCAGATATGGATGATGCTAAATGAGCATCCAGGGTGAGAATGGACCAGTGTTTATTGAAAATATTTTCCATTTTCCGATGAGTGTTGTGATATTGTGTGATGAACCGAATTGACGGTTCCTGATCACATCTGGTGGACAAGGGTATATTTTCCGTCTGGTATAGAGAGGCGGCCTCATCCACCAGATCAGAAGGATAACCCTTATCCAGAAACTTCCTCTTAAGGTCCTCACTCTGTACTATATAGTCTTCCAATCTGGTACAGTTTCTTCTAAGCCGATGAAACTGGCTTTTGGGGACATCGCAAATCCACCTCAAGGGCTGGCAACTCGAGTAATGGAGGAACGAATTTCCTGCTGTGGGTTTCTTGTAGTTTTTAGCAGCAATGATGGAATTGGAATGGAACAGTTCTAAATCCAAGAAGCACAAGGACTGGGGGTCAACTACTGAAGTAAAGGACAAACTAAAGTTGTTTGAGTTGCAGTAAGCAACAAACTCCAAAAATATGTCACTGTGACTATCCCAGATGTCGATAATATCATCTATATAGCGGCCGTAGAAGACCAGGTGCACCACAAAGGGGTTGTTATTTCAAATGCACCTGGTCTCCCACAGCCCCATGGTGATATTTGTGTAACCGGGGGCAAAATTTGCCCCATCACAATCCCCTGTTTCTGTAGATAGTAGTCACCATCAAATTGGAAATAATTGTGCTCCAGGCAAAACCTGATTGCCTGGAGGACAAATTCCACCTCATTGGGGTTAAGGGAGAGATCTTCTGTCAAGAAGTGGGAAATAGCCCTTAGGCCTACCTCGTGTGGTATTGAGGTGTATAAGAAACACACATCGAGGGAGGCCCAAAGATAAGTGGATTCCCAATTGTACGGTTGCGGAAGTTCCAGTAGATGGGTGCCATCACGAATATAGGCTGGCAAGGCCTGGGCTGGAGAAAATGGTCAACATACAGGGAAAAGGAAGAAGTTATGCTCTCCCTGGAGTCTATGATTGGACGTCCAGGAGGATTGATAAATCCTTGTACACCTTAGGGAGCTGATAGAAGTATGAAACTCTGTAGAATGATCTACAAAAAAGGCTAGCTCATTTTTGTTCAAAACGCCATCCAAGTGTGCTTTATTTAAAAGCAAACTTGCTTCTTCAGTAAATTTTGGAAGAGGATAATTTTTGAGTTTAATGTAGGTGATGGAGTCAGAAAGCAGGTGATGTGCCTCTGCCAGATAATCAGGCTTATTTTGGTACAATTTGGTACAATGCCTCCCCCCTTATCTGCTGCCTTTATGACAATATTGGCATTGTTAGTCAAGGATTGCAACGCCTGATGTTCATCCAACAGAGATTCATCAGACGATAATTGGGCTTGGAGGCTACATTCCTACACATATTTTTAAGGTCCTGATACACCACCTGGTAAAATGTATCTAGATATGGCCCTTTCGATCGTGTGGGATTAAAGATAGACTTTGGTCTAAAGGGGGTGTGTTTGACTTCTGGAGATGCATGGGAAAATTGAGACCAAGCTATAAGATTATCACAATCCTCTACATTGGTATCAAAAAGATCACACAGATCCTGCAGGGACTTCTGTTCTAGGGTGGTGTCGAAAGATGGATCGTTGCTCTCAGTGGCGTTATCATCTATTATGGTATTTTTGTTGGCCTTAATGTTAAAGTATCTTTTTAGGGTTAGGTTCTGAATAAATCTATTAAGATCTTTGAACATAGTAAAAGAATTTGAAAAGGACATAGGAGCAAAATTGAGTCCCCGGGCTAGCAAAGATGTCTCATGTGTGGTTAGATTGTGTATTGATAAATTATACATTTTCACGTCACACATCCTACGATGCAGGATTGGACCAGTGTGGTGACGTCCATAATAGGCGCCTCCACCGCGTCACACTGTGTATGTATAGTGGTTCAGGGCTAATAATAGAATTAGAGGCTTTTCGGGGGCATCCTCAGGGCTGTAGCCCCCTTAGCCCCGGGCTCCCAACGCTTGCATGCCAGAGAGGGATTTTATCTACATGCCTGTTACTACTTATGTTGTGTGAGTACCCATTTGGCTGGTTGTAATAAACACCGCTGTTATTTACATACTACACTTAGTCTGGTGTACCCTGCATCATCTACCCTCAGCTGGTCAACTCCTTCCTGTGTTATGACCTAAAGTCTGTCTAGGAAGTAAGGCAGAAGTAATGGATCAGTGTTTTTAAACAGCCATGAAGAGAGTGAGGTAAGCCTGTGTAGGATAAATGTATAGCTGTTTTATTTTTGCAAAAGAAGTACATTAATACTATATTAGTATAGGGGAGCAGGAATTTAGAAAAAAAGGTGAACTTGGCCTTTTGTTCAATTAAGTTTTGGCAAAAAAAAAAAAACCTGGAAGCTGATTTCTATGCAGACCTGCACCAGATTTTGCACTCTCCAGTTTTAATAAATCTACCCCTGTGTCTGCTAATAATGATCTTTGTGTAGTTTTAGCAAAAATTTTGTTTTCATATTTTCAGGGGGAGGGGGGGTCTTCCTACCAGGTGGGCTGTAGGGGGCCCTGTGATTTCTAACTAGTGTGTGCTAGTTCACCCCATAGAGAAAAGAAACTAGAAGAAAAAGAAAAATTACAGAATCTCTTTAATTGTAGCTTTTCTGATTGTCATTTCTCAGTGCACATAGGCACGCGGTGCCGATTCCCCCTACTAATGCTTCCCCCCGCATTGTGCCCCCCACTGCAGTGCTGCTGGCTTCCCTGCAGGGTTTCAGAATGGAGAATGGGGAAATGGGCTAATCAATATGTAATTTAAGAGCCCTTTCCTTTTCTAAGTGAACACACTCACTCACTGTGTTCATTTATAAATGAAGCGTAGTAAACAGCGTTTACTATGCTTCAGTTTGTGAATGAACAGGAAGCCTCTCAGCACGGAGCACTTCCCATTCATTCACTGTCCAGTGCAGCTGAGGCTGCAGAGAAAGGCATGTGTGTTTGAGCTTTCGGGTGCACACCCTAATGCAATAGGCTGCGCACACCTATGTCAGGGCAACATAATCTATAAGCAAAGTTTGTTCACAGCTTGGTGAATTTGCAATGTATATATTAAATATATTTATATATATCTGGCAGTAAGGATCTCTCCAGTGTCCAGAATTGGCACCCTGTATAAACCAGGACAACAATTGGCTTTGACTCTACACCATAATAAGTATGATGTCATAAAGGGTAATAACAAAATGAATTAATAATACATCTACAAAATAAAAATCATGCTATTCACCTGTAACACATATATCAAACCAAATCCAGCCCGCCAGGTCATTTCATGTGGTCCTTGCACCTCTCCTGTAGCTGTGGCAGCCCCCTCATCTGTGCTCCCACCTTGTCTCGGCAGTTGGCAGCGGAGAGGAGGAAAGTACTTCTCTTACAGATCCTGCACCTAACTGTGCAGCCTTCATATTTGCCTTCCTGGTCTCAGCGTTCAGCAGAATTCAGCAACTGACTCTAGTCCTCCTCTGATTCCTCCTCCAGACCCTGCATTTCCTGCTTCCCAGCCCCCAGCTTCATCCCGGTAGCTGGGGTCTGGGAAGCAGGAAATGCAGGTTCTGGAGGAGGAATCAGAGGAGGACTAGAGTCAGTTGCTGAATTCTGCTGAACGCTGAGACCAGGAAGGCAAATATGAAGGCAAAATGGGGTGCAGTGTGATGTAAGGGAGGGTGGAGGACTCTTAACGTCATATGGTGGGGATACTTTTGACATCTGATGTAAGAGAGGATGGGGTGCTCTGGACATCTAGTCTTACAGATACAACCGGCCCTTTGAGGGTAACCATAATGCTGATGTGGCCCGTGATGAAATTGAGTTTGACACCCTTGATATGGAGCAACATGGAACAGTCCTGCATTGGAATAATTCAGCCAGGATCGGCAGCTTGTTAAAATCTCTTTGTTCATTTGAATCTGCTGTAGGTTAATTGGTTCTTAATTCATCACAGAACTCATTCCTTGAATACTGTGTGGCAGAGGCGTTGCTAGGGGGTGGCTATTGGGGCTATAGCCCCGAATCTGGGGCCCATAGCCCCGGGTCTCTTACAGGGTGGGTGCAGTTCTGCAATTAGCAGGTATGTCCCGGTCTGGAATGCAGACTGTGTGTATGAATGTTTGTGTGTGTGTGTATATATATATATATACATACACAGACACACACTGTATATTTATTACTATTATTATATATTTTATTACATGTATGCCCGCTCAAGCGTATGTCTTTCTTTACTTCGCTGCTATGGGCTCTAGCCCCAGATCTTTTGTAGATCTAGCAACGCCCCTGCTGTGTGGCATTGAGTTTATAACATCCATGGCTATATGTTGTATCATATGATGTATTTGAGAGATTTCATACAAATGTAACTTTTCTCTGCTGCTTATTTGTATCAGACACTATTTCAGGGCCTTCCTGAAAACCATAACTTTGACATCAGTTTAATATGCTTCTGAGAGCAGAGTTCATTGACAGGTTCAGGTAACCTGAAGATGATCTCCTTCTGACTTGACCAGCTTCAAGAGGGCTTTGCATACCCATAGACTTTTATTGGGATGCAAAACCCATTCTATGCCAAAAAGAGGCTGAAAGTGAAAGTTGACCAAAGCCAACCTCCGGTTTTGTAGTATGCTGTACAAAACTGCCATGGCATTGACCTATGTCCAGTTGGTGAAATAATCTAATTTTGCCCGCAGTGCCTCTAACCTTCACCTCTGAGGTTGGTTTAGGCCTCTGCTTTTTAGCAACTGCTTTATCCTCAGTAGTTTGGTACTGTTCATGGCGGTGTCTCCTCCTGCAGGGCAAAGCAGAACCTGCAGTCCATGATGAGTTCTGCGCCCTGCCCATCAGGACCATCTTAATAGCATCATGGGCCCCTGGGCAAAGTAAATAATAATTAAACATATATGTATTAGTACTTTCAATAAAAATCAGTTTTAAACTATAGGAAAACATGATATGAATCAAAGACTAATCAACACA
>BLSH010240562.1:12413-26776 GCA_018402905.1 Glandirana rugosa
TCCCCCTTTGAAAAGTTCTACCCACCACTGGTACCGCCGGTAAAACTTCAACCGTTAAAACTTAGGTTGAAAACAAAAAAGTTATCCTTCTCCCAGTACACTGTGTAGTTTGAATAACCCTTAAAGTGTTCTTTTTGTTACCACACGAACTAAAATTGCATTGAAATATGAAAGTACTCAATAAATGTGCAAAGACTGGTGAATATTTTACACAAGTTACACGACGGGTAACACAACCTAACAGTTACGTTGGGCGAAGGGGGTGAGAAGTGTGTGACTATCGTTGTGGTGTCCTCTTTACGATCGTGTCCGAAGGTCATAGGCATCAAAGTCCGTCTATGCTGTGAAGATACGAGATGTGCAGCACCTGAAACTACGGATACTGGAAGCCTGTGCTAGCATTTCTCCTGTGGTGTTGCTATCAGTGTGTGAAGAGTGGGGGAAGCGGGTTGCATTGACAATCCAACACAATGGGCAGCACATTGAACACATTTTATAAGTGGTCAGAAACGTGTAAATAACTCATGAAAGTATAAAGTTACGTTAAAATCAAGCACACCATTGTTTTTCTTGTGAAATTCCCAATAAGTTTGATGTGTCACATGACCCTCTTCCTATTGAAAAAACAAAAGTTGGATTCAAAATTGCCAACTTCAAAATGGCCGCCATGGTCACCACCCATCTTGAAAAGTTTCCCCCTCACATATACTAGTTAATATCACCAACCATTCCCATTTTATTAAGGTGTATTCATATAAATGGCCCACCCTGTACAACAATCATTTTTTGTATTTTTTAGCATGTTCTTTGGATCATAGTAATTGTTGCACATGTTATTCACTAACACATTTTTTTTTTGCACATTTTTGTAGTGGTGCACATGGATTGAATTTGCAGACTAATAGACCACAGAACACTGCTCAGAGGCTGAATTACAATTTTATTGTTAGGTTTGCACATAGTGAATATTTATAATTCTGCTGCACTTTTTAAGCAATTTCTATGCTTAAACACCATATTGTCCCTAGGCAACAATGGGTTCCTTGAAAAACAAGGCTGCCATCTCAGATACTAGCCACACAGAGGTGATGATGGCTTCAAGGAGTTCTCTTGGTGTTATCTGCATATGGCTCTCTGATGTAAAACATCTTCTTGAATTTTGACTTAACTGCACCCCTGGACTCTTCTGACAATGTGGAGGGCATTGATAATGGAAAATGCAAACCTAACAACGTAGGCAATGGCTACAATGAATACCACCTTATAGGGGAGAGTAGAGAGATGAAAATCTCTAATTGGTTAAAAAGGCAACTTCTAAACTACAGAGAAAAACAAATTGTCACAGAAAAAGTGAACAGAGGACCCATTGTTGTATTTGTACATTGGAGAGGGTACCTCCTTTAATTGGGAAGAGGCTCAAAGTCTATGCACACACACATAGATCATCACCAGAGCATCCTACAAGGAGTGATACTGGTGAGTATACTGGCTGGACTTTACTGGTGAGTGTCACAAGTTGCAGCCCTCGGACAGACCTATGCAGGTGGCAGATAAGCATGAATAGACCCATGTTACACTGCTAAAGGGTAATGAACAGAGACTGAAAAAATGTCAGGACGACCAGTGAACAAGTGTAGTCAGATGCCAGCTGAAGCTAACTAAAGATTCTACAAATGGAAAAACAGGAAAGCGAGAAATAACATGGACAAGGGCTTGGAAATTAACCTGATTCTCATGCAAAATGTGTTGGTCTGAATAGCTAAATAGTGACCTTGACTGACAGGCTGGGTGGGGACTTATTCTGTAGATGCTGTATAAGCCAGCAGATGAGTTCTGGTAATGCCTACACTTTCCAGTCCTGGAGTCCTACTGCTAATCTTTGGCACAGCTTTGGTGTTATTAAAAGTAATCCAACTGACTTTTAAACATGATAGAAAGGTCAGAACCCTGAGCTTTGATAGTGCTTAGAGCCAAATGCTGGCCCAGACCCAGCTAGTTCCCTACCCTCCACTGCTATTTTTTATTTTGTTCTCAGTATGTACTAATTAACATTAAAATTATTTTTTTTTTTTTGCATTTATTATGTTTATTTTTTTTTCTCATAATGCCTTCCCTGTTCTGTTTAAGCAAATACAATGGGGAATGAATGGCAAGACTGTAAGTAAAAAGCTTTCAAGCAGTCCTATATCCTGAAAAAATGCAGCCAGCAAAAATAGAAAATACACCTTTTTAAAATGCACATAATGCCAGATTTGACTGTAGACAGTACATGTGGAGAGTCTGTAAAGAAGCTGCAGGACACAGGATTCCTTCCCTACCCTCCCCTACCCCCTACTACCCCAAATATAAACAGCATTTTTCTTCTTAAAGCACATTAAATAATGGGTTTACATCTACTTTTAACAAGCCAGGACCTGACTACAAACCCAATACTAACCTACTCCAATGCATCCAATTATTGACAGCACTCGTATGCTTTCCATATTTCAGCTAAGCACATTTTCAATATGGCTGCTAAGAACCCTACCTTTTATTGTTGAGGGGCTAGCACTTGAGAAAACCCCCATTATTATTGGACATTTTAAGCCACCCAATCTATTAGGAAAAGGAAGGAATAGTGGCACTCTGTAGATGTATTCCAAAGCTTGCAATATTTATTGAAGACAGCCAAAAAAATACAGGGAACATAGACACATTTCACTCGGACAAATAATTACGCTTGATTTGTCCGAGTGAAACGCGTCTAAGTTCCCTGTATTTTTTGGCTGTCTTCAATAAATATTGCAAGCTTTGGAATACATCTAAGGAGCCGAGGGGAGCACCCACGGCTGTATATTTTCCACCTGTTGAGGATCTGAGCAGTGTGGTTCCTTTGATTGAATTTCACCCAATCTATTAGACATGTGCAATTTGTTTCATAATGAATTGAAATTCAGCCAAATTTTGCAACTGAATGTCCAAAGAAAAGAATAACGAATTTCAACGAATATGAAAGAAATTATAGCGAAAATAACGAATGGATTTGAAATGATTCGTTCATTCGTTAAAGGTCTAATGAAACAAAAGGTCAACTCAGACTAAATCTTACAGTCCAATCAGCTAATTTATTTTGTGCTGTGGGGTTGGATTACTGGCAAAGTGCATTCCTGAGAACTGAGTGAGAAGGTTTTTGAATTGTATTTGAACATAGGAGAAGAGATATTGTCATTGTGTATGTTAATGGATTCAATAAACAAACGACTTTCCAAACTATGAATCGTTATCATGAATATATATACATACATGAATATCGAATTGAATCAGTATACATAAAAAAAAAAATTGATTCAGTAATGAATATTGACACTCTACAAATATAATTATCTGAAAATGAATTAACGTTACATAATGAATATAACAGAACAAAATTATGTATTTTACTAATCAAAACGAGACAAAACAAAATTTTAAATTTTGCACAAGTCTACAATCTATATTCAGAGGCCAGGAAGTGCATTATTGGTAGTTGGTTGCTATGAAGGTGAATGACTGTAGAAGAGATACTGCAGTTATGGTGCTACAGGGGGTCAGGTGATTGAGGGGCTGGGTCTTCTACTCATTTCCATGTAGCATACCTTAAAAAAACTCTCTATACATCATTGTTCAGTGTTGTCCTAATAGATCAATAATAAATATTGGTAATATTTTATTCCATAAAGTGGGGAAACCTGCCTAACTATTCCCTGTCCCCTGTCCTAGTTAATAATTCTGTTGGTTAGAGGCTGTACGTGGTGCAAGTGTCAATATATAAAGGATAAAGATCACTTGCCAGATTGGTTTGACACTGGCTTGTCTAATTCATTGAGTCTCAATAAAAATGGTTCACTGGTGTATTGCTTCCTACCCTCTACCAATGCCTGAAAATTTGCATTGTCCAATCAGTTAATAATGGCACAATCAAAAAGACTTACATCTCATTTAAGCCAATTTTCTTCCTTTTGTCTTAAAAAGCATTACACTGTAAGTCTTATTTGAAATTTCAGCCAGTGTAAATAGAAAAATGTGAAGAAAATGAAACATGAATGGAATTAAAATGTTTGCATTTAGAGATTCGCTATGCTTTAGTCTAGACTTGCACTTTATTCTTTTAAAATGTGTAGTGTCTTCATCTATATACAGATATGTTTTTCCTCACGCAGCAATATTGCTTAATAGAAGTTTCATAAATTTACCTAGATAAACAGTTTTGTTCCAAGCTCATTTGAAGCCTTGAAGGAAAAGGTGGTAGCTCATTTGATTGAGTAGTATTTCTATAGTCATAAGCGACCCGAATGGCTAAATATGTGAGACTGATTCAAGCCAACAATATTCTGAACTCAATTAACATGAAATGACAAAATCAATAAATTTCAGATGATTACTGTGGTTTATTTCTGAGAATAAAGTACAGGCATTATTTTTGAGAGGTATCATATTTAAATTTAATTAGATCAACACATTATATATTCTTAAAACAGGAGTTATGATTTTCTTTGTAGGAATAAACTTGAATTATGGACCAATTTAAAATGTGATGGCCTAATGAGCTTACAATAATGACTTAATAATGTATCTGTGTCTGTAGCCACCTCAGCAATTTCCCTGCATAGTAAACCCTTTATATTATAGTTTTGAGTATTTTACTTTTCTATCACAATGCATTAGGTACACAAGTTCAAAACATTGATGTAATTCGCTATAATAGATCTACACCTCCATGACATCTTAATTATAGAATTGCTGATTTTCCCCCTACTTTTGGGTAGAAAGCAAATATGATTGGAAAAGATTAAAACTGCTTTTGCCAAGTTTTCTACTAAATAAATTCTTGGGGCCTAAATTATAGAGGCTTAGCAGAATTAATCAGTGAGCTAAGCAGTTTTGTGGGAGAAATATATAAAAAGCTGATGAATTCATGTTTTCCCAGTCTCTACTTATCATGCAGATTATGCCATGCATTTTTTATAACGCTGGTTTTAACTAGTCTGTCATATTTGAAAATTGGCTTTGTACAGGCGAGATTGAGGCATTACGAATGCATTTGATATAAAACCAAATTTAATTTTTATGGTAACCTTTTAAAAGCAAATACAGACATTTTAACAAATACTGAGTAGTAATGCATTTTTTATGTAGCAGCTGAAATGTGTTTCTTGCAATGGATGAGCTCAGAAATGGGACCTCACACTGCTGTTAATTTGCTAAGCAGTTTTCATTTTACATTCAAAATAAATTATACATCTACATACATATTTACAAGGTGCCAATCATTTGATTTCACCAGACATGATTTTCACTTTCTTGCCAGAAGTAACTTACATAACCCCAACATTTGTGCAACAAAGAATATTTATGTGACCACACACCCAATACAACTTTCTGTTATGTGGAATAAATATGAATGAGTTTGAGATCACACAAGGTTCTCATTTCCCATGAAGTTATACATAAAAATTTGAATGAAGCTAATTATTAGGGCCTTTGTCAACTGGTTTGTGTTTGTGTTAGCATTGACTTGAAACCTGAAGTTGGCTTCTTCTGACCTGCATTTAACCGGCTTTAACCACTTCAACACTGGGCACATAAACCCTCTTCCTGCCCAGGTCATTTTTCAGCTTTCAGCCCTATCACACTTTGAATGACAATTACTCAGTCATGCAACACTGTACCCATATGAAATTTGCATCCTTTTTTCACACAAATAGAGCTTTATTTTGGTGGTTTTTAATCGCTAGTGGGCTTTTTATTGTTTGTGCTAAAAATAAAAAAAGCCTGAAAATTTTGTGAAAATTGCCCTTTTCTTTATTTCTGTCATAAAATTTTGCAAATTAGTAATTTTTCTTCATAAATGTTGGCCAAAATTTATACTGCTACATATCTTTGGTAAAAATAAGCCAAATTGGTGTATATTATTTTGTCCTTATGTAAGTTATAGAGTCTACAAGCTATGGTGCCAATCATTGAAAGTTGATCACACCTGATGTACTGACAGCCTATCTAATTTCTTGAGACACTAACAAGCCAGCAAAGTACAAATACCCCCTAAATGACCCCTTTTGGGAAAGCAGACATTCCAAGGTATTTAGTAAGTTGCATGGTGAGTTCTTTGAAGTTGTAATTGTTTCCCACAATTCTTTGCAAAATGAATGTGAACAAGTGTTAGGTGCAAGGGCCAACCACTGCATGAGCCATAAAAAGTCCATAGTGTCCTTTGAAAAATAATCATTGATAAATAAAAGGTTAAAAAAGAGTCCACATTAAGGGCTGCACTATTGAAAAAAGCCAATTCCAATAGCTGCAAGAGAAAAAAAGGGGGAAGTGCTGCTGAGTGTAGACGTAAATTACATTTATTAAAACCAAATAGTTGGCAACTCACATTTGAGAAGAATATGAAAAGCACATCTGTGGGGGACATTCATCCCAAGGGCAGGAAGTGATGGACGTAAATTTCTGCCAGTCCATATAGAGTCCACAGGTGCTTATGGCTGTATCCTTTCTGGAACCAAAGGCTGTGACCGGCCAAATCACTGCACATATCGGAACGAGGTCTGGATTGCAGGATTCCAAAGTCGAAGGTGTGTGACGTCACTGAGCTGTGATACGTTTCAAAGTATTCAGCCTGTGTTGGTATGACAGGCACACTTTTTCATCAGGCATAACAGTCACAGTGTGCGGCCATTTTCTTATAGCCCCTCCGTGGGACTGGTGCCAGCGGAGCAGCTGACTTAGAAAAAAGGCCCCAATGGAGGGTCAAAGAAGAGAACTAACTAAATGACTGAACAATTTTAAGATTGTAAAATCATAAAAATCCCGCACAGCACGTCTACATACATAGCAACAGAACCATACCGGCACGGTGCATAAAAAAATGTGTAAACATAAACCATGTACAGGTGTAAATAGATAAAAATTAAAATATGAAAATTACTGATAATGACCTTTTAAAGGTATACAATAAGTAAATAAAATATACAAATTATATAAGGGAATTATATGTAAATATATAAGTATAAAGAAATTCTATAGAAAAGGTACAAGTATGGGGAGGCATGGGCTGACAGCTGTAAATGTACTGGATAAACGACAAGGGAAAACTAATATAAAATTCAGGATGGGGTCATAGGTCAAGGGGAACATCTAATATAAAATCAAGATTAGGTCATTAGTCAATAAGCAAGTTAAGTGTTCAATAACTAGTATCCCTTCCCACTTGACAATGCAGACATAGAGCGTATTAAACTTCAGAAAAAAACATATCAATTATAGATAATATTAAGGGAAGAGTACTAACACTAACACAAGAGATGGAAACCAGAACCAATATATCATACTCACACAAAGTCAATCCGCTACCCCATAAAAGTAGGAAGCAGAAGGACCAGATTCAAACCTGAAGTGAAGGGAAACTAATTAGATATAGCAATAATAGATGGACAGTGTATTAATAGTTATTATTTCTAGTGACACCTGATGTTAAAGGACCGTAGCTATTTCAATACCTTCATTCAGGCCCCCGGGAGAGAGAACATGAAGGTTATAAATCAAAAAGGTTTCTCTAGAACACAGTTTTTTAAAATGTTCTGCCTCAGGAAGTGATCTAGGAATTTGCTCGATAACCCAGACCTCTAAGCCATCAGTGGATTTTTTATGAAATTCAACAAAATGGCGGGTAACACTGTTAAGGTCTTTCCCTTCCTCTACTAGTCTTCTGCTAGGGGACTAATAGTTTGTCCAACATAGATGAGACCACATGGACAAGTTAGGGCATAGACTACATAATCCAAAGAGCAATTATAGAAATTGTCCAACTAATATGTTTTACCCTTGTGACAAAAGGACTTGTGTCCATGTTTAACAAACCTGCAGATTTTGCACAATGCCTTTCCGGCATTGAAACATGCCCACCAAAGGTATAAGAACTAAGGGATTAGGACCCATTTTTTTTTATTTGGTTTTTTATTGATATTTTCAAAAGTATAGAATACATGTTATTGCAATTGGGTTACCAGATTTACCCTTCCATACAACACATCAGGTAGGAATAACAATCGTACAGGCTTATAAACGTTAAACGTTAAAGGTAGGTCAGTAGGCTCAGCTTCACAGGCAAGAAGGTATCCTGTCGGCTCAGATCGTCCAATTGAAAGTTCAACATCCAAGAGTTATTGTATAATATCCAAAACATTGGTTATTGGTAAAATGTCAAGCTCTTTGAATTGTTGTCCAGGGAGACCAGGCTCTACTGTATTTATTGAATGTGTCATTTTGTATGGCTAAAGAACATTCCAGATCGTTGGTCAGATTCAGCTGGAATTTAACCTCAGATATGTTGGGTGTCAGCGAACCTCTCTATTTTCGCATTATCAGTAGCCTGGCAGCAAATAGTGTGTGCATCACTATGGGTCTGTAATCCTGCGGGAAGTTATCTATACCGATGCTGAGAAGAGCCAGTGCTGGGGAAAGCTTAGTTATCACTCCCGTCAACTCTGCTATAAAGGAGAATACTTTTCTCCAAAAGGATTGCATGTGGGGACAGTACCATAAGATATGTAGTAATGATCCCGTTTGAGAACAACCGCTCCAGCACCTATCATCCTCTATGTTCGTGTATTTGGATAATTGAACAGGTGTGAGGTACCATCTATGGTGTATTTTTTGCGACATCTCCCAGTAGTTACTGCATTTGGAAGAGATCCGGTAATATCTAATGGCTATTTGCCATTGATACTCCGTGAAGACTGTTTTCAGATCTCTTTCCCATCTTATATGTGTGGGTAGCTTATGGAAGGTTAGTTTGTTGTGGATGGTGTTATACAGTAATGCTATCCCTTTGTCTTTTATGGAGTCAGACGACAAAAATGCCCAGGCTTTACTCGGTAATGAGATGAAAAGGACAGGGTTCTTTGCTAGGTATGATGCTATTTGTCTGTATGTGTGCAAGCCTTGATCAGAAATATGATGTTTGTTTTTCAGTTCTTCAAAAGATAGCATTTGGCCTTTTTCCATTAGTGGTCCTAGTGAATGCATTTTAATATGAGACCAATGTTTGAAAGAGATTTCTGGAAGGAGAAATTTCAGTGTTTCTATAGGAATAGGTATCCTTTGCTGCCTGTTTGAGGATGTGGTGTTGAGGGAGAAGAATCTCCAGGCTATTAGGGCCGCTGATATAGTGGGGTGGTTGTATTTGTTGGGTATTTCGGAGATTGATTGGGCTATAAGGAGTGTACTTAGGTTACCTACTGGTACATGTTCTTGTTCGAGGTAGCTCCATTGTTTTTTAAGAGACGGAGTGAACCAGCTTCAAAGCTGGTCTAGAATTACTGCCATATAGTAGTGTTTCATGTCTGGTAGACTCATGCCTCCTGCAGATTTATGTTTAACCGTTATTGCGTATGTACATCTTGGTTTACTGTCTCTCCACACATATTTTCTGATCAGTAGCTTTAAGGAGTTAAAAAAGGAGTCTGGGGCAGGTATGGGGAGTGCCCTGAATAAATATAGCAATTTAGGGAGGACAGTCATTTTAAAAGCCACCACTCTGCCTGCCCAGGAGAGATAGTGTTTGCCTATTTGTTGGAGGTCTCTCTGACACGTGTGTAGAAAGGGCAAGTAGTTTTTCACAAATAAGTTTGAGGGGTTGGTCGTGATCGATATGCCTAAATAGGGCATGGAGTTAGAAATCCATTGGAAGTTGTGTTCAGTTATAAGAGATGTTTTAGTGGATGTTCGGCACATTTACACTTAAGATATTGGATTTGTCATCATTAACTTTATAATACGAACAACAATTGAAAGCTTTGAGCAAATCAACTACCTTGGTCAGGGAAAGATCCGGTCTCGATAGGGTTAAAATAATGTCGTCTGCGAAGAGGCTTATTTTAAATTCTGTATCTTTGATTTTAATGCCTGAAATATCAGAGGAATTGCGAATCCTTTGGGCCAGCGATTCCATTATTAATGTGAATATGAGAGGGGAAAGACGGCATCCTTGTCTCGTGTCGTTTGTAATTACAAACGGATCTGAAAAGGCTCCGTTTGCATGAACTCGAGCATTAGGTTTGGAGTACAATGCAAGAATGGCTGAGAGAATATTACCTTGAAAGCCAAATTTTGATAGAGTCTGTTTCAGGTATCCCCAATGGATCCTGTCGAAGGCTTTTTCTGCGTCTAATGTCACAAAGATTGATGGAATATTTTTAATTTTTGTGTGGTGTATGAGATTTATAATTTTCCTGGTGGCGTCTGAGGCTTGCCTACCGTGAATGAAGCCGACCTGATCTTGATGAATGATGTTAGGCATAATAGAGGCTAATCTCTGCGCCATTAGTTTAGCATATACTTTAAGATCAGTGTTTAGTAGGGATATAGGACGGAAATTTGGGGGCGAGACCGGATCTATCCCTGATTTTGGAATAGTAACAATGTCAGCAGATAGCATTTCACTCGGAAAGGTACCGGAGGACACAGCAGCGTCAAACAACTGTTTCATGTGTGATACTAAAGTTTTCCTGAAAAGTTTATAATATTCGGCTGAGTAACCGTCAGGTCCGGGGGCCTTGCCGTTGAGGAGAGAGATTATAATTTTTGAGCATTTCAGCCTGAGAAATTGGGGCACTTAAAGCTGCTAGTTGAGTGGGGGAAATTTTAGGGAGATCCCTAAAATCCCTGATTCGTTGGGTTGGGATATTGAGTGATCGTTGAGTGATATTGAGTGATCGTTGTTAAGATTATATAGGCTGCTATAATATGAGCGGAATGCATTTGCTATGTCTTTCGGAAGGTACATCTTTTCTTTTGAGTGGGGGTGTAAGATAAAGGGGATCTTTTGTTTGAATCTTTTTTGTTGAATCTGTGTTGCCAATAATTTGCCCTCCTTATTACCTGAGGCGTAACAGTTAGTTCGCCATTTAAATAGATTTCTAGCGTATTTGGCATTGAGGAACGTTCTAAGGGAGTTCCTCTCAGCAAAGAGTTTGTCACTAGTAATTTGAGTTGGCTTTTCTTTGTTTAATTTTTCTAGGGATTTGATATTTTTTTTTTGAAAAGTTGTATTTATTGAAGTCTTTTTCAAGTATTCACAAAACAAAGCCTATTGGGCATACCCAGGCTTATAATAAAAACAAAACAAAAAGGTAACAGTGAACATAAAACATAACGACAAAGCTATCTAGTTTCTGAAAGTGCTCGTAGCCACCCAACGCCCGGACCCAGAAGGAGTCACCAACAAAAAGGAGATGATCAGGGGTATCTTGGAAACCATGCCATTCAGTTATCTTATGGAAACAGATGGAAGACACACTTATGAGGAATGACCACCGGCTAATTGAGCAACCCTAAACATACCTTTCAGGGCCCTCACTGAGAAGCATTAGTAGAGTCTGATTCCAACCATATATGCCATACTTTATCAAATTTAGCTGGGCACCCCCTAATGGCATATGTAGCTTTGTATAGAGGGACTACTGAATTCACTAAAACTTTCCAAGAGTCGAGCGTGGGGGCCAACGCCTGTTTCCAGCGCAGGAGAATAGCCTTCCTGGCATAAAACAGGAGCAGGCCCAGGAGAGTTCTGACCGCCCGGCGGTGGGCCAAATCCCCCACCAGTCCCAGCAGACAAATCTCCACCTTTGAGGGAATATGGATAGTGGTGAGCACTTCAATAAAGGCCAAAATTCTACTCCAAAAATCTCTGATTGTAGGGCATGTCCAAAACATGTGTATAAAATCAGCTCCAGCATTTCCACATTTCCAACATACCGTGGTTGAATTAGGATAAATTTTAGAGAGTTTATGTGGAGTCATATAAACACAGTGCAATATTTTATACTGAATTAAACGATCCCTGGCTGAAACCAAGAACGTAAATGGGTAATCCCACATGTCTTCCCAGTCCTCCGCCTCCAGCTCAGAGCATACAGTTTTCCATTTATTAAATAAGCCCTCCATTCCGAAGTGGACCGAGGGCTGGAGAGCCTTGTAGATTGAGGAGGTAGGTTTCTCCAAAGAGGTCTCCCGGAGGGAGGACTCCAAGGACGAACGGAGTAGAAATGGAGGACTGGAACCGAACTGCGCATTGAAGGCATGGCGGATTTGTAAATATTTAAAAAAATGCTGGTTAAGGAGCCCAAAGCGTTCCTTGAAGGAATCGAAGGAGGGAAAGTGACCAGCCACTAATAGGTGCTCCAGTCTCTTCACCCCCCACGCTGCCCAGAAGCCCGGCTCCGGAACTGTTAAGAACTGAGAGAGCTGAGGATTAAACCAAAGTGGTACCTCAGGGGACCACGTCTGGGAGTCGGGGTGTTTACATACCAGAAGCTGCCATACTCTAATCACTATTTTCATCGACGTCGTAAAAGGGAATTGTGCCCTGACTCCCCTGTACAGGCTGTTTCTCAGAGACTCGTAGGACCCTAGTAGAGCCGCCTCCAAAACTACAGCAGCGTTGGAGTCATCCGACACCACCCAATTATGGGCATGGTTGAGTAGGGCCGCAAAGAAGTATTTTTGGAGATCAGGACATGCCAGGCCACCCTCCAACCAAGGGCGTTTAAGGATGGCTTTATTTAATCGGGGAGGTCTAGCCCTCCATAGAAAGGGGAGAATAATTGAGTCAAATTGACGGAAAAAGGACTTTGGGATCCATACTGGGGCATGTCTTAGAGCATATAGAAAAATTGGGAGTATCTTCATTTTAATCAAATTAATTCTCCCTATAAGGGAGAGGGGAAGATTTTCCCAGGCACTAAGCCTCTGTTTAAGTTGCGTGAGCAAGGGATGGAGATTGAGTGCTATAAAGTCTGCGATTCTGGGAGAGATGGTAATGCCCAGGTATCGAATAGAGGACACCCACTGAAGGGGGACCGAGGGTACCACCTGCCCCAGAGTCTGCTTGTCTATGGGCATGATCTGGGACTTACTCCAGTTCATTTTCAGGCCAGACTGTGTTGAGAAATGGGAGATAATTTCCAATGCCGCCGTCAGGGAGGGCCCAGAGTCACGAGAAACAATAGAAGATCGTCAGCATACAGAGCCAATTTTTCAGTTATTGAACCTACCCTGATACCCTCCACCGCCTCCGAATTCCGCAGGGCCGCGGCCAAGGGTTCCATGGCCAGAGCGAATAGGAACGGGGACAGTGGGCATCCCTGTCTGGTACCCCTCTCAATCGAGAAGGGAGCAGAAAGAATGCCCCCCAATTTAATTTGAGCCTTCGGAGACTTGTATAGAATACTTACCCACTTACAGAAAACAGGGCCAAAACCGAACGCCTGCAAGACAGCCTGCATAAAATCCCACGTCACCGTATCAAATGCCTTTTCTATATCAAAGGCAACCAACACCCGTGACTGGGAAGGAGAGGAGGGGGGGATCTGAAGATGAGTAAAACTCTTCTTAAGTTAATGTCAGTGGATTTACCGGGCATAAAGCCGGTTTGGTCTATGTTTATTATACCAGCCAGCACTCCAACCAGTCTGTTAGCCAGGATCTTAGCTAGAATTTTAAGATCACAGTTAAGCAGAGAGATAGGTCGGTAGGAGGCGCAGTATCTAGGGTCCTTACCAGGCTTAGGGAGCAGAACAATATGGGCATTATACATAGAGGGGGGCAGGGACCCCGAGTCAAAACACTGGGAATAGAACTTCTGCAATTTGGGAGCTAGCTGAACCGCCTACTGCCGATACCACTCTCCAGGAATACCATCCGGACCCGGGGTCTTTGAAGGAGGAAGGGACGCAAGAGCCAACTCGCCCTCTTGAACCGAGATCGGTGCATCTAGCCTCCCCACCTCCTCTTCCAACAGCCGCGGCAAGAATAGTTTTTGCAGCTCAGACAGAACACTTACTGAGGAGAAACATTGTGGTTTTCGATAGAGTTCCCCAAAGAAGGCCTCAAATTCCCGTAGGATGGCCTCTGGGTCATCTATACTTGAACCATCCCCAGATAACAACCCGGAGACTACCGTCTGATAGTGAGGATCTGCCACCAGGTTGGCTAAGAGACGTCCATTCTTATCCCCAGACTCAAAAAGTTTACCTGCCCTCTACCAAACCCTACGGAAATTCCGGTGTTAATCTCCTCCAATATAGGGACGGTAATTTAGCCATGCCCAACTGGTATTAAGGTGATGTTGTGTTGACCTTCGTGCTCTCCGACTGCGGAGACGCCGGAAACGACTGGTAGGAAGAGGCCTTCCCAAAAATGTAAATCGGGTTCGAGCCTCTCTCGACTGGGAAGTAAAGTGGAGGGAGTGAGTAAGTCTACGATCTCACAACCGTCCATTTGAAAAACTCAGACCCCTATTCTTACCTGCAGAGAATCGGTTGGACCACCGTCTAGGAGTGATA
>BLSH010240562.1:28351-39963 GCA_018402905.1 Glandirana rugosa
ATGCCGGAGGGTACGTTTATGATAACGTCTGGATGTTGCGTGTCAGGTTTACGAACAGAGGTTTAGACTACAACGTCTTTTGTCCCGGTCTGCATTATTACAGGCCCACAACCCTGAAGGACTCCCGCTCCTCCCGCTGGTGGGGTGTGAAAAACGGCTCCCAAAGAAGTTCCTAGAGGACCCAGAGTGACTAGAGGGGGGTTGAATACACCACCTTGTTCGAGTGGCTCAAGGATGCCCCGTCCGATAGGGACCGCGGTTAGGTTCTGGGAAAGACCAAGTAAAAGAATTGAAGTCCCTGGCCCTGTTTTAAGAGAGACTTCGAGCGTTCGTGGGAAGAGATTAGGTACCACCGAGGCGGTAATACGAGAAGGGCCTAAAGAGACGGCTTGAAGTCGCTTTCTCCTCCCAACACCCGGACATTATTACGTCTGGCCCTGTTTTCTGCAACATCAGATTTGGAGACAAGCATTTGGACTGTGCGTTGTAGGTCTGCAATAGTATTTGCATGGGAGGCCGTAATGTCCTCAGTAGCAGAGATCCTGGCTTCAGACTCTGACAACCTGCCCCTGATTTTGTCCAGGTCACTTCTTATAAGTGTACATTCCTCAGCCAAGTGATCGATTCTGGCCAGCATAGCCAAGCTGCTCTGTTCAATAGCGGCAAGGATAGCAGTAGTGCCGTCCTGGGAAGGAGAGGGGGAGGCCGACCCCCCCAGAGAGGATCCAGGTTCCATGGATAGTTCAGACAGTAAAGCCTGCAGTCTATTCACCAAAGGGGCTTTAGGAAGTATCGCTGGAGATGAAGAAGTATGGGCAGGTGTACAGGATTTCTTTGCTTTGCTTTTGGAGCCCATGAGGTAACAAGCCAGGAACAGTAGAGGGGGGGTACACCTGCAACAGCCAGAGGATTAGTAGGAGAAGATCACAAAGAGGTATGATTGAAGCTGCACTCAATATGCTGGGGGAGGGGGGTCAGCAACTGAGAGATGTGTGATGCAGGCCAGGCAGTTATTCACCCCCAGATGGGAGAGATGCAGGGTCCAGAGAAACAATTCCCAGAGTTTCAGGAGCCTTGATTGTGAAAGGAGCATGCAGTCCTGAAAGTAATATGGCCGCTGTGTCAGCCTCCTCCACCCCCATCCAGCAGTAGACTGTTGCTCAGAGCCCCCACACTCTCCCCCACTCCGCACCACTATCAATCCAGGATCCTCCCAGGGGCACCACAGCATCCCCAGTAGGCTATGTTGGAGGGCTTAGGAGTCCGCCGGATCGCGCCGCTCCGGCCGTCCGCAAATCGAGGCCGCGGCTTCAAGGCCCGAGTAGGCCGCAACTCAAAAATGTCCGTCCGGACTCAAAATAACCCCCCAGGCTAGGGCAGCAGAGTTAACAGAAGGGAACCCATGGAGGATGGAGTCTCACCGGCACTCAGGAACAGAGGATGGTGAAGGATTCTGAAAGGATTCATACGGAGCTCTTGGAAAAAGCGTCCGCCGCCGCTCACATCCGGTCACGCCCCCTAGGGATTTAGTTCATTAAGCTGCTGTGTCCTTCGGCATTTGGCTAGGGAGCTTAATTTAATTAGAATACCACGGGTATAGGCTTTGTGGGCTGTCCATACTATGGTAGGGTTGCTGTCTGCAGTAGCATTGATTTCAAAATAGTCTTTGAGACTTTTGTCAATAGTGGTGGTGTTTTGTGGGATGGAAAGCAGGTGTGTGTCATTTTTCCAGTGGAAGTTTAGGGAGTGTATTGATTTATCATTCAGATCCAGAGATTTGGGTGCATGGTCTGACCATGTGATGGTATGTATTTCTGTGGCGATGGTGTCTTGTAATATTTGACAGTCTCCTAGGAATAAGTCTATCCTCAAATATGTGCAATGTGGCTTGGAAAAAAAGGTAAAATCTTTCTCCGAGGAATGTTGGCATCTCCACATATCGAATATGTCATTCTTGTGTAGGAATTGTGACATGTCAGATTTCCTGTTTTTTTTTGGTGCTGACCCTTTAATGTCCATAGAAGCGTCAGGTGCCAGATTAAAGCCCCCACAGACAATTGTGCGTCCCTGTTTGATGATGTTGATTTTCTTCCATATTTTGTGTATAAAACGCATTTGTCCTGTGTTTGGCGCATAAACGTTGGCAATCGTGTATGTGGCATTGTTGAGTTCACATATCAGGATGTGATATCTTCCTTGTGGGTCTGAGATTGAAGTAATCAATTTAAAAGTCACTGAGTGTTTGATGGCTGTGAGCACTCCTTTAGTTTTGTTTGGAGAGTTAGCGTAAAAAATGTTTGGGAAGGTTTTGTGATTTACAGTGGGCACTTTCCCCTGGCAAAGGTGCATTTCCTGGACGCATAAAATGTTGCTTTTAAGTTTGTGTGCTTCTGTCCAAAGGAAATGCCTTTTGCTCGGATGATTTAGACCCTTAACATTCAGGGATGAGAACATTAGAGGCATCTTTAATGTGTCTGTGTTTCTGCAATTGTTTGAGGTTAACTTTGAATTGTGTGGATTCTACAGTAGGATGTAATATTTGTATATATATATGCAAAAGACTTACGGTGTGGCGCCTGAGCTTCAGAGCAGTCTTCAACAGATCGAGCCTGTTAGAAAGACCTTGTTGCGTGGAACCTTGGGTGTTATGTTGATAAGCCGATTGTACTGTATGGGAAAAGAATAATAAGAGAACAAAACGATAGATAACCTTGTTAATTTTGCCTTAGATACATGTAAAGGTAGAGATAAGTGATCAACTGAAATGTTTAAAAAGAGAAGTATATAACTTTGTGAGCGAAGTTAACCGCAACAACTATTGGGGGTATAAGGTGGATAAGCCTGGCACGAGCGGCTGATCCAGGGCTTATTTGTGTGCCTTGTGTAATTTAAATGGAATCAAGTGGTCATGTCATCCGGAGGGTCAAAGTCTTCCCATTCTCTGCTTTGTTGATGTCGATGATGACGGCTTTGTTGGCGTTGTTCTATTGGTTCAACTATGTTCCATTGATGAAGTAGGGTCCGGCCCTCATACAGTGTGTGAATGGAATATGATCTATTTTCTTTCGTGATTATCAATTTGACTGGGTGGCCCCATTTATACTGAATCTGGTGATTCCGAAGGGGTTTTGTGATGGTGGAGAGATTTTTGCATTTCAGCATGGTGTATTTTGATAAATCTGCATAGAAGGATAGGTTGTTATAGTTTTGCGGGTAAGCTTCTGGATTTCTTGTGGCCCGTAACAGGTTCTCTTTTATGTGGTAGAAGTGGATGCGGACAATGGTGTCTCTCGGTATAGCGTCAGGAAGATGTGGAGGTTTTGGTAGCCGATGGATCCGATCTATTATCAGCTCACCAGGATGTGTTCCAGGTAGGAAGGTCGCCATCAGTTGAATAAAGTAGTCCTTGAGGGCGGATGTTTGAATGGATTCAGGTATGCCTCTTATTTTTAAATTATTCCTTCTGGAACGGTCCTCTAAGTCTGCAATTTTCACTTTCATCCATTCAATATCTTCTGCCTCATCATTCTGTGCGTCCACCATTTCGTTGAAGGAAGTTGTGACCTCCCCCATCTTGTTTTCTATAGTGGTAACCCTGTCTCCAAGGAGGGATACTTCAGAGGTAAAGTGTAGTAGCATATTAGTAATATCAGAGTGGATGGAGCTCTGGAGTGTCATTAACATATCTCTCAATGTGGTGTCAAGCACAGGCTGATTGGAGGTAGGGTATGCAGCAATAGAATTAGAAAACGATATCTGCTCCTGGGGAGGTCGCGGTAGAGGGTTTCCCTCATTCTGTATTTCAGTCTCCGGAGTCAATTTCATCTTGGATTTGGCAGGACTGGATGAGGGTGTGGATGTTGCCGAGCGAGTTTCTGGGGTCTGTTGTCCTCTGGTTACTCCTCCTTGCACCGAAACCTCTTGGTGTGGTTGTCTGAGGTTGTCATTCGTTGCCGCTGCATGTCCTCTAGCGCCATCTTGGAATGGCTGTCGGTGAGGCGTCAGAAAGAACTCTGTAAGTTTATGTGGTGCCGATCTCTCCTGTCTTCTTTTTGACGTTTTTGAGAGTTGAAAGTTTGTTTTAATTTGGTATGAATTGGTGCCAACTGATTCCGTCGTTGCTTCCGCCCTGGATCTCCGCTATAGCCGGGATTGGGTTCAGCAAGCTATCATATCGGATGCCTTCAGGCTCTGTCCTGGGTTAGGGAACATTATTTAGTTGGAGCCGGGTTGGGGTTCGAGTGGAGTTGCGTTTCTCGATTTATATTTGCTTAGTACCAGATATGATGTCTAGAGAAAATGGTGGCTGCACTGGCGGGTGGATCTGAGAGATACTGGCTTCAAAGCAGGGTCTACATATATGGCCGCAAGGTGTAGGCTCTGAGATTCCCAGGTCGATCAGATACTAGGGTACAAGCTTTTGGCCTGCCCTATCTTAGGCTTCAAGCTGGAGCTAGGTGGTTATATGGGTCCTAGGCTTAACCGGGTGTACCAAGATGGCCGCTGGTCCCAGATTACACAGTTCCCAGATGTGATTCAGAGATGTTGGTGAGCTTTAATTTGATGATAGGGGAGTCCTGCAAAGAGGGGGAGCCCTGGGGTGTCCGGATCTTGTCCCCCCTAGATAGGATGGTTGCTGGTGTAGGTGAATATTACTGCGGCCTAGCCAGATTTGACCGCGTGGAGCCGCGGCCTATATTTCTGCACGGGCCGGGAATCAATCCACACAATATTGGGTGTAGGATATGGCCTGGGGTATGAGGAAGATGTCATGAATGGTGTTTGCTAGTGATCGGCCTGGTGATGGGCAGATGATGCTGGATTATACGCCGCCGGCCGGAGCAGATGGGACGGAGCTGCGGCTTAGATTTCTCAGTTTTCCCCCCGCCGGAATCCTGCAATAAGTGTACCACAATGTATCCTGAGATGTGGGGGACAGATGGAAATGCTGTCACTATCAGATGATTTGTGTGCTCCGCGATCCGGGCTGATTATTATCCAGAAGAGTCGGGTGCTGAACTAGGCCCCAAGATGGCGGCGGCGGCCGCTGCCAGTGCTTTGGAGGGAGCCACGCCGGAGGCTGTATCGTCGCTGGTTCTTAACGGACTTCCTTAATATGGGGCTAACTAAATAGTCCTGGGTCTGGGGAGTCTACTGGGGGGGTCGGTGTCACTCACCCCTCTTTACTTCTGGAGGATGGAGGCTGATTGTGAACCGTGATCAGACGGTTGTCAGCTTTCTCCACCGCTCTCCTCACAGAACCTCTCCTCAGGGTTTGTGTTTTCTTCTCTCTCTGGCTGCCAACTTGTTGCTGACTGAATAGTGTATGTTGTAGAGTAAAATTATGATAATTTGGTTCTTTTGGAAGGCGGAATGATGAATTTCCACTCTCAAGCTGCACAGAGCTGAGCAGTTAAGCATCCATCTCCTGCGGCAGCCGGCCACGCCCCCGATTAGGACCTATTTTAACATTGCTAGGGGCAATTTTATTTTTCTTTCAAATGATTTTTATTAAGTTCCACAAATACAGTAGAATCACATTAGCAAAGTTTAAGAAAGCATATCATATTTAAATTTGCTTCAGTGTTAGCGTCATAAATATAATATAGTTATTAACTGACCTGGTGAACTAGAATATAATAGTTTTGGTACAAATTATTGGTTGCCCCCCTGTCCCAGAAGGCCCCATCACCCGAACGCCCCGACTGGGTTCAAACTGCGCTCAGGAGGAGACCCTCCCGATCCCAGAGGGCAATTCAGGTTGACACCATAGTCCCTTTTCAGTACTCAATAGAATCGGATACCCAGGCATATATTTTTCTTAGCTAATATGGCATTAGTTAAGTACATCTTTGGTGATATATTTTAACAAGAGTAACGAGAACAAAGAAAAAGAAAAACATGTAACAGTACCAGATAGAAGCATCACAAGAAGTAGCAATTTCTTTCATTGCTATTTCTTTTAAAGTTGTCATTGGTCCTCCGGATAACACCTAACCCAATCTTTCCAATAAACATTAAATTTTGAGATAGTTCTAGCTCTAACAGCAAAGCTTTTTTCATACATATATTGTGATTTTACCCTATATATGACTTCAGACACATTAGGAGCCTTAATATATTTCCATTTCGAGGTTACAGTCAATCTATCAGCAATGAGTATATGGGTGATGATGAGTGGTCTGTATTGCGTAGGCAGGTTATGTATACCCATATTGAGCAATGCCCTGCTAGGGGAGGGTCTTATGATAATGCCTGTTATTGTTGTGACTAAGGAGAATATTTGTTTCCAGAAGCTTTGAAGGGCTTTACATCCCCATAGTATGTGTAATATATCCCCTTTTGCCCCACATTTCCTGCAGCAATCCTGAGACTCTGAAGGGTAAATGTGAGTGAGTCTCACCGGAGTCAGATAATTCCTATATAATATCTTCAATGAATTCTCCCAATGATTCACACAGTGGGAGTATTTATAGTGGGATTGAATAGAGTTTTGCCATTCTTTTTGTGTGAAAGAAGAGTCAAGCTCCTTTTCCCATATGAGCATGCTAGACGTTTTGGAAAATGTTCCTTTATATTGTAATGTGTTATAAAACCATGCTAAACCTTTTGGTTTGTCATAGCTTTCTGACATGTATTTCCATGACTCACTATGTAGTTTATAGTTTAGATTTGGGTGGGTTTTATGCAAATAGTAGATTTGCATTCTAAACAAAGTCTGCAGTTGGGGTTGTTTTGATAAGAGTTCCTTATACGTCAATATATTTTCCTGCAGCCAAGGTAAAACTCTTAGATTTGGTATTAGATATTCATAGATTCGTAGATCCATATCGCTGCAGGGAGTCAATGTATCAGCAGGGACTATGGAGTGAAGCTTTCCCCATACTGTTCTAGTAGCAGTTATGAAAGGGAATTCCTTGCAGTAAGTATTAATAGGTGTCAAGTGTGCGAGTAGCAGAGATGGAAGGTGTCTGTTGCCCACTATAGAATGTTCAATATTAACCCATAATTTCTCAGAGTGTGGTTCAAACCACGCCTTAGCTTGATCCATGATAGCTGCATAATGGTAGTGTCTAAGGTTAGGAAAGTTCACGCCCCCTCTGGACTTTTGTTTAAGCAGGACTGGGAATGAAAGTCTAGACATTTTTGTCCCCCATAAAAATTTCCTGAAAAGCTTCTCAGCCGTTCTAAAAAAACTGTTCAGGAATATTGATCGGAATAGTTCTAAAATAATAAATAATCTTAGGTAAAAGTATCATCTTCAGGGCTGCCACTTTGCCCATCCATGACATTTCGTGATTTGCTATGTGTTGTAAGTCCTTTCTTATAGTGTCTAGCAGTTTAGGGAAGTTTAAATGGTAATATTTTGGAATCTGGGAAATATAGTATGATTCCTAGGTAAGACATGTTGTGTGATACCCATTGAAAAAGATAAGTTAATTTGAATTGGTTAATTTGAGCTTTAGAGACCCCTATTGGCATTATTACTGATTTATTAACATTTAATTTATAGTAAGATGCATATCCAAATTGCTCAAGTAAGTTTGAACTGCTTCCATGATGTGGCTGGATTGGTTAATGTTAGAACCACATCGTCAGCAAATAGCCCTATTTTGTAGGAGAGCCCGCCCACAGTCATCCCCGTTATTTTATCACAAGACCTAATGGCCTCCGCCAAGGGCTCCATCAACAAAGAAAATATCAATGGAGATAAAGGGCAGCCCTGGCGTGTGCCATTAGTTATGGAGAATCTATCTAATAGGACATTTGATGAGTAAACCCTGGCTGAAGGATTTGTATAAAGTGCCGTAATCGCTGTAAATATAAACCCTTGTAGTCCAAATTTTTGCAGGGTTGCCTGGAGGTAACCCCAGTGTACCCTGTCAAAGATTTTTCAGCATCTAGCATCAGGACTACAGCGGGTACCTTGCGTGTCTCAGCTACTTTAATGATATTTAACAACCTTCGCGTACCATCTGGTGCTTGCCTGCCCTTCACGAAATCCACCTGATCGGGTTTAATCAACTCTGGAGTGACCTTGGCTAAACGGTTAGCCAGAATCTTTGCTTAGACTTTTAGATCTGTGTTCAATAACGATATCGGTCTAAAGTTTTGAGGGCTGTCCATTTTTTTCCCAGGTTTGGGTATGGCAATAATCGTAGCCTCAAGCATTTCCTCTGGAACAGAAGCAGATATGGCCATTTTATTAAATAAGGCTGTTAAATATGGGGTCAGTATTGGTGCAAATGTTTGGTAATATTCTGCTGTAAAGCTGTCCGCCCCAGACAACTTATGTGCTGGAAGAGCTGTAATAGTATCTCTGACCTCCTTATCTGTGATGGGTGCATTGAGTACTGTCAGCGCCTCTGCAGTCAAAGTAGGTAATCCGATTGTGCTTAAGAAATTATTTATGATAGTTTCAGTGGGTTGAGGGGTACCACTATCTGCAGCCTGATTGTAAAGGCCATGGTAATATTTTTGAAAAGAGTTGGCAATATGATTTGGATGGAATACTAAGTTTCCAGTTTGCGGGTCTTTCATAGAGCATAATTTAGCCTGCTGTTGACATCTACGTAAATGGTTGGCTAAGAGCCTCCCTGCCTTATTGCCATGTGCATAGTACAAGGCTTTGAGGCGTTTTAGGGACAGGTGGTGAACTGCTAATAAGGCAAGTCTTAATTGTTGTCTACAATTATTAAGCTCGTCTTTAGACGAAAGTGTAGGGTTGTGTTTATTCTGTGTTTCTAAGATTTTTAGACGTGTTAATAAATGAGTAAGAATTTTAGCCTTTTGCTTCTTTTCCCTAGCAGCCGCCTGATTCAACAGTCCTCTACTATAAGCCTTATGGGCACACCATAAATATATTTCATTGGTATCACATTTATCGTTATCTAAAAAATAATCTTTAAGTTGCTGAGATAATCTTCCTGTATAGTAAGGGTTAGCTAATATCTGTATATTATACCTCCATAGGTATGCTGGATTATTTTCATTTTGTTCCTTCAATATTACGGAGATCGGAGCGTGGTCCGACCACGTTATCGAATGGATAGTCACTTCAGTAGCTCTTTGCAAAAGAGGGAGATCTGCTAGGAATTAATCCTGGAGTATGAATTATGAGGTGCTGAATAAAATGTGAAATCCTTCTCTGTGGAGTTGATACATCTCCAGATGTCATGGAGATTTTCCTCATGTATGAAGGATTTCAATTTGTATCTGGATGTGGCTTTGGGGTTATAACAGTCCATTGCCTTGTCCACCACACTATTGAAATCCCCACATATGAGAAGGGAGCCAGTAGCAATCTTATTTATGCGTCTTTTAAGTGATCTCAGAAAAGTTGCTTGCCCATTATTAGGCGCATACAAGTTGACTATTGTGTACTGGACATTGTTTACCATGCAGACCAGAACAATAAAACTGCCTTTGTTGTCCTCAACAATCTCTTGGAATTGAAACGCCACAGAGTTCTTTACTGCTATTAGCACTCCCCTCTTTTTGATGTGGGCACAGGCAGTGAAAATATGTGGGAATGTTTTGTCCGTGCATTTGGGCATTTTGTCCTTGGCGAAGTGTGTTTCCTGAATGCACACTATGTCCCCTTTAAGTTTTTTTACCTCTTTCCACATAGTCTGCCTTTTGTAGGGGCTATTAAGTCTGTGGGTGTTAAGGGAAATTACCTTAATAGTCATTTTGATGTATGAAGACGCTTATTGGTTGCCTCAAAATATTTTTAGGAAGTAAAAGTAATATTTGAATATTACCTGTCAGAAGAAGTCCTTGAATATAAGTGTGTCGTCGTTTGCAGTGCCCCCTGTAAAGGGAGTTTCGTCCAGAAAATCGTGCTTTTGATTTCCTTTTGTTGTCCCTCTGGTACTAAACAGACAGTAAAACACAAGAAAAAAAACGAACGAAAGAACATATAAAAAAGTGAAAAGATTCACAGCGTGTGAGCATGTCACTTAGTCACTGTGGGGATCTTGCTCCTGAAGACCTTCCCCGCCATCTAGTGGTGGAGCTAGGAAAGGCAGATCCTAAAGCAGTTGCTTGCTTTTACAATTACCCATTTTTAACCTTTTGCCATTCAGATGATATTTCATGCACTGGAGATTTGCTATGTACTGGTTCTTCATCGCTAAGAAGATTCCATTGTTTAGCCAGTTTTAGGCCATTCTCCAGATTAGTGATTGCATATGTTTTGTTGTCTCTTGTGATGAGGATTTTCGTTGGGAAGCCCCATGTATAAGGGATTTTATGGTTTTGAAAGAGTTTGGTCAGTGTCGCCAGGTTTCTGCGTGCCTGCATGGTGTGTTGTGAGATGTCAGTAAATACAGTGATATCTGCATATGGATCAGGGAGTGGATGATTTTTTTTCTGGTGAATCTCATTAAATCGTCTTTAACGTGGAAAAAATGGATCCGTGCTATGACATCCCTTGGTACTTTATCAGGCAGGTGTTTAGGTTTAGGTAATCGATGAGTGCGATCGATCACTACTTCTCCTTCTGGTATTTCTGGCAGTAATGTGGTGATGTACTTCTGAACATAGTGCCTAAGTTCTCAAGGGGGCACAGACTCAGCTACCCCCCGGAGCTTGACATTGTTCCGTATCGATCTATCCTCTATCAATCTATCATCTAATTCTGCCATTTTGTTTTTAATGGACTGAATATTGTCCTCTGTCCCGTTATAGGCATCAACCAATTCATTGTGTGCAGCTGCAAACTCTCCCATCTTATCCTCTGCATGGCTCACTCTTTCCCCCAAAGCTGAGACTTCAGATTTAATGTTAGTCACACACTCCATTATATCTTTGTGCAGTGATCCCCTTAAAGTCACTAACATGTCTTTCAGCATAGTGTCAGTAAGTGGCTGACCTAGCGTAGGAAACTCATGAATTTGTTCTATGAATTCCCTTGTACTGTCATGTGATGATTCATGCTCCCCCAGCTCACCTGGATAAGTGTGGGTTGAAGATCTCTTCTGGGACGCCTTTTGGGGGCTCTGTATAGGCGATGCTCCAGGGGAGGATCTGCTGCTGTGCCCTGGGGAGGGAGCCTGTTGATGATGTTCGGGTTGTCTTAAGTTCCGGCCATGTCCAGGTCCGGAGGCCTCGGCGCCATCTTGGGGCCTAGGTGTGCTCACGGCATCGAAGAAGTCAGTGAGCTTTCTGGGACCTCGCAGCGTCTTCCTTTTGAGTGGATCCTCTTCCTTAACCACTTCAGCCCCGGAAGGATTTCCAGCTTTAGGACCGGAGCACTTTTTGCGATTCGGCGCTGCGTCGCTTTAACTGACAATTGCGCGGTCGTGCGACGTTGAGGGTCTTTCGAGTGACTGAAGAAGCTACGGCACTCGTGTGGATCCGGGGTTCTACCGCGGCTCCGGAGGCCTGGACCTGTACCGGCCTTGAATTCTGTTGGGCTTGTAGTAGTTGTCCGAGGGAGGGGTCCCGTGTCGTCGTCTAGGAGGGGACCTCGTAGCGGATATGTCTCGGGGGTTTTCCGCAGGGTCTTCTCTAGAAGTTGGGTGTGAATAGGTCCACTCGACCCCCTCGTACTTAGTAGTGTACTGTCATGTTCCCTTAAGTATCTTGTTTAAGTACTCAAAGGATGC
>BLSH010240562.1:39973-51640 GCA_018402905.1 Glandirana rugosa
CGATTTTTTACTAAAAATGGCGGCGATCTGCGATTTTTAGCGGTACTGCGATATTGGGGCGGACATGTCGGAATGTTTTGACACTTTTTTGGGACCATTGGCATTTATACAGCGATCAGTGCTATAAAAATGCACTGATTACTGTGTAAATGCCATTGGCAGTGAAGGGGTTAACCTGCAGGGGGCGCTCTAAGGGTTAACTGTGTTCCCTGGGCGTGTTCTTACTGTAGGGGGACTTGCCTAGCTGGGGAAAGGAAGTGGTCGCAGCCTTCACTTACAGGAAGGCTGTGATCACTTCCCTTCCCCCTCACACAGAGCGGAGGTCCGTGTTTACATACACGGACCTCCGCTCATTCGCTCCGGGGGGGGCATCGCGGGTGGCCGGCGGCAATCGAAGCTGCCGGACCCGCTCCCTGGACCCCCCCGGACACAGGCGGTCCCACGCGCGCTCACAGTGGCTCTGTATCGCGGCCGCCGTCGTATGATGGCGATTCGCGTTACAGAGCCACATTGTCGCCGTCAATTGCCGATCAGCCGTCGGCAAGCGGTTAAGCCTTTCAGCATTGCTTAATGTCGCTGGATGGCGGAGGATGTGCACGGAGCTTTCCTCTCATGCAGCCATCTCCGCTCGCTGCCGGCCACGCCCCCCCGGCAATTTTATTTTTAAGATTGGGCGCCCTACAATAAGTGACCCTGGGACGTTGTGGGAGGGTAGCACCGAGATCAGGATCTGCTAGCAGTGTATCCCAGTGTTTGGTAAAAAGGCTCTCCATTCTTTTGTACTGTGAGTGAAATGTAGTGATGAATCTAAAAGAATGGTCACCTACATTTTTTTCTGTTTTGGATGGTTTACCATGACGATAAAGTTCATAGGCTTGATCAATAAGAGGTTCAGGGTACTGTTTGTCTCAAAATGTTTCTTTTAATAGAACACTTTGCTGGGTATAATCAGTCCAGAGTACAGTTCCTCCTTAGCCAGCAGAACTGTCCTTAGGAATGTTGTTTTCCATTTCGAATAGTGACAACTATTATGGTGCAAGAATGAATTCCCAGCAGCAGGCTTGGTGTAATTCTTAGCAGAAATTTTGCCTTCTAAATGACCAAGCTCAAGGTCCAAAAAGGCTAGTGTTGGGATCCATGACATAGGTGAATGAAAGGCCATAGGGATTGCCATTGCAGTAATCCATAAAGGGGCCAATCTGGTCACTGGGACCGTCCCAAATAATGATAATATCATCTATGTAGCATCCAAAAAAGACAATATGGGCAGAAAAAGGATTGTGACGCCAAATATTGTGTGTTTTCCAGTACCCCATGGCCAGATTGGCATAAGAAGGGGCAAAATTGGCCCCCATGGCTGTGCCTTGCAACTGTAAATAAAAATCATCATCAAAATTAAAATAATTGTCAGATAGACAGAACTTGGTGGGAGCAAAAATGAAAGATGCCTGTCTTGGATTGATGAGTGTATCATGAGCTAGGAAAAAATTCCACTGCCCTGAGTCCAAAATTAATGAGGGATGGACGTGTATAATGAATTCACGTCCAATGAAAGCCATATATAGTTGGGTTCCCATAGATAAGAAGAAAGTAAGTCTAGAAAATGCAAACCATCTCTAATATCAGACTGTAATTGGTGTACTAATGGTTGCAAAAATACATCTATAAACTGGCTGAGACCTGTGGTAAAACTCTCCATGGCAGCAACTAGGGGTCTACCAAGGGGAGATGTGGGATGTTTAAGATTTTTTGGTAAGTGGTAAAAATATGGAATTTTGTAGAATTCCTTACATAAGAATGAAGCTTCTGATTTGGAAAGAATTCCATCAGATAGGGCAGATTTAACTAAATTATCTAGTTCTGATGAGAACGTTTTTGTTGGGTCATTCAGGAGTTTTGTGTAGGTGGTACTATCTGATAGGAGCCTGTGGGCTTCTGCCACATACTTATCTCTATGCTGTACCACTATCCCTAGGGATATCCCTAGCCCTTAGTTCTTATACCTTTGATGGGCATGTATCAATGCCGGAAGGCATTGTGCAAAACCTGCAGGTTTGTTAAACATGGACGCAAGTCCTTTTGTCAAAAGGGTAAAACATATCAGTTGGACAATTTCTATAATTGCTCTTCGGATTATGTAGTCTATGCCCTAACTTGTCCATGTGGTCTCATCTATGTTGGACAAACCATTAGTCCCCTCCAGCAGCGTTTTGGCCAAAATAGAAAACTAGTAGAGGAAGGGAAAGACCTTCATAGTGTTCCCCGCCATTTTGCTGAATTTCATAAAAAGTCCACTGACCGCTTAGAGGTCTGGGTTATTGAACAAATTCCTAGATCATTTCCTGAGGCAGAACGTTTTAAAAAAACTGTGTTCTAGAGAAACCTTTTGGATTTATAATTTTGATGTTTTCTCTCCTGGGGGCCTGAATGAAGGTATTGAAATAGCTACGGTCCTTAACCTACTGTTATGCCTGATGAAAGAGCGTGCCTGTCATACCAACACAGGCTGAATACTCTGAAATGCGTCGCAGCTCAGTGATGTCACACGCCTCAGACTTTGGAATCCTGCGCTCCAGACCTTGTTCCGACGTGTGCGGTAATTTGACTGGTCACAGCCTTCGGTTCCAGACTGGATACAACCATCAGTGCCTGTGGACTCCATAAGGGCTGGCGGAAATTTAAGTCCATCACTTCCTGCCCTTGGGACGCATGTCCCCCACAGATGTGCTTTTCATATTCTTCTCAAATGTGAGTTGCCAACTATTTGGTTTTAATAAATTGAATTTACGTCTACACTCAGATGCGCCTGCTCCCTTGTTTTCCTTTGCACAATGAAGATTATTATTATTATTATTTTTTTTTTTTTTTACAAAATCGTCATATTGACAAGTTATTTCTCACACATGGCATATGCATACTTGCAACTACACCCCAAAACACATTCTGCTACTCTTCCTGAGTATGGCAATATCACATGTCTGAGACTTTTTCACAGCCTGGCCACATACAGAGGCCCAACATGCAGGGAGCACCATCAGGTATTCTAGGAACATATCCGACAATAAAAATGTATATATATATATATATATATATATAAAGCACCGCGCCAAACAAATAATACAAAAAATCAATTAATAATGATATGGCAGCTGCCTAATAATAATAAAACATAAAACACAGTGAATTCATAACATGCACAAATGATTCACAGCAGCGCAAGTGTTTAAATAACACCCTTGAGAAATAGTTCATGAAAATAGTTCATAAAATAGTGAATATATATTCCAACATTCAAAGATAGTCCAGAAAACATTTGTGATCAGACAGTGTATGTGTGGAGGTAACAGACACCCTTAAGCCTTCCTCCACCGTGCACCAGTGTCTCCCATCACCCAATAATACTGAGGCTCACCAAACGTCAATGAAAAACCAGCATAGTCCAATATAGGTGTCAATCATTCAGGCAAGGCAATTCCTCCACTCCTATATTAGTCTATGTAGAGTCTCCGCTCATGTATGGGAACAAAAAAAACTCCTCATAGTGCAACACCATACAACTTAGTATAAAACATTTATTGAATAAGGTATTGCCCGTACATTTTAAAAGCCAACATATCGCATAATAACTAGGTTACTGGTGCGTTACCTTGCCGCCAGACTTGAATCATCCTGCTCCGGTCACACATCCAGTTCCCTCAAAGTTGCTGTGTAGTCACTACCCTTACCCCCACCAGGGGTACTGAAGTTTGACGCCATTTCACGGGGCACACAAAAATTTAAGGTTCGGCATTTTGGGTATCTATTTATTCAATGCAACCTCGTCTTTTACATTTTACCAAAAAATTGGGTAATTTATTATGTTTATTTACCCTACAATTCACGTTAGTAGTGTGTTTTTACTGAAAGTTTGCATTTCCTAGACCATTCCGGTACTATCATGTGACATAAAAAATTGTAACTATCACTATTTTATTCTCTAGGGTGTCTAATTTCAGAAAATATATCATGTTTGGGTTTTTTTTTATAATCTTCCGGGATAAAATGATTTTTTAAACATGTGTGCTAAAAACGGCTCTGGCAGCGAAAGGTGTTAAATTGTGCATACATTGTTAGAGTTTGTGAGTTCTGGCACTACTCCTTCCTTCCTTCCTCTCTCCCTCATGTTGCCTTTCTGCATGGTTCAGATAGAACCAAGGGAAGTGGAGGCTGAGGTGGCAATATCACCTGCTGTACTGAAGTTAGTCCACAAGGAAATCTTCACCCTCTGCTTACTGCATTTTAGCTTGTTAGTAGAGTTGAGCGAACCTGGACTGTAAATTTCGGGTTCATACCGGACTTTGGGGTGTCCGTGCCCCGAACCCGGACATTTGAGAAAAAGTCTGGGTTCGGGTTTGGTATTTTTTGGGCCTTTTCTATAGCTGCAGGGCAGCCAATCAACAAGTGTTACACTCGGTTGACCTTAGAAGCCATCACAGCCATGCCTACTAATGGCATGGCTGTGATGGGCCAGTGCATCATGTGACCCAGATTATTTTTGGCACCTGTTGAATAGCTGCAAGGCAGCCAATCAACAAGTGTTTCACTTGTTTGCCCTTAGAAGCCATCACAGCCATGCCTACTAATGGCATGGTTGTGATTGTCTATTGCATCATGTGACCCAGCCTCTATATGAGCTGGAGTCACGTAGTGCTGCCTGTCACATGCTCTCAGGCTAGTGTAGGGAGAGGATGCTACCACCTCTGTGAGGGATAGATTACCATTCTAATATCTCATCCTGTATTACAGACAGGTTCCTGGCGCTGCTGTGAGGCAAAAGATTAGCATTCTAAAACCATCTGATACTGGAGTAGGTACAGTTTCCTGGTGCTGTGAGGGACAGATTATTGTTCTAAAATCATCTCAAACATCAATAGGGAGAGGTTCCCGCTGCTGGTGTGAGGGACAGATTAGTGTTCTAAAATCATCTCATACTGGTATAGGGAGAGGTTTCTGCTGCTGGTGTGAGGGATAGATTATTGTTCTAAAATCATCTCATACTGGTATAGGGAGAGGTTCCTGCTGCTGGTGTGAGGGACAGATTAGTGTTCTAAAATCATCTCATACTGCTATAGGGAGAGGTTCCTGCTGCTGCTGTGAGGGACAGATTACTGTTCTAAAATCATGTCACAATGCTATAGGGAGAGGTTCCTGCTGCTGGTGTGAGGGACAGATTAGTGTTCTAAAATCATTTCATATTGCTATAGGGAGAGGTTCCTGCTGCTGGTGTGAGGGACAGATTAGTGTTCTAAAATCATCTCATACTGCTATAGGGAGAGGTTCCTGCAGCTGGTGTGAGGGTTAGATTAGCGTTCTAAAATCATCTCATACTGCTATAGGGAGAGGTTCCTGCTGCTGCTGTGAGGGATAGATTAATGTTTTAAAATCATCTCATACTGCTATAGGGAGAGGTTTCTGCTGCTGCTGTGAGGGACAGATTATTGTTCTAAAATCATCTCATACCTGTATAGGGAGAGGTTCCTTCTGCTGGTGTGACGGACAGATTAGTGTTCTAAAATCATCTCACACTGCTATAGGGAGAGGTTCCTGCTGCTGGTGTGAGGGACAGATTGTTGTTCTAAAATCATCTCATACTGGTATAGGGAGAGGTTCCTGCTGCTGGTTTGAGGGACAGATTAGTGTTCTAAAATCATCTCATACTGCTATAGGGAGAGGTTCCTGCTGCTGCTGTGAGGGATAGATTATTGTTCTAAAATCATCTCATACTGCTATAGGGAGAGGTTCCTGTTGCTGCTGTGAGGAACAGATTATTGTTCTAAAATAATCTCATACTGCTATAGGGAGAGGTTTCTTCCTGGTGATGCTGTGAGGGACAGATTAATGTTCTAAAATCATCTCATACTGCTATAGGGAGAGGTTCCTGCTGCTGGTGTGAATGACAGATTTGTATTCTAAAATCATCTCATACTGCTATAGGGAGAGGTTCCTGCTGCTGGTGTGAGAGACAGATTAGTGTTTTAAAATCATCTCATACTGCTGTAGGGAGAGGTTCCTTCCTGGTGCTGATGTGAGGGATAGATTAGTGTTCTAAAATCATCTCATACTGCTATAGGGAGAGGTTCCTGCTGCTGGTGTGAGGGACAGATTAGTGTTCTAAAATCATCTCATACTGCTATAGGGAGAGGTTCTTGCTTCTGGTGCGAGGGGCAGATTAGTGTTCTAAAATCATCTCATACTGGTATAGGGAGAGGTTCCTGCTGCTGGTGTGAGGGACAGATTATTGTTCTAAAATCATCTCATACTGCTATAGGGAGAGGTTCCTTCCTGGTGCTAGTGTGAGGGTTAGATTAGCGTTCTAAAATCATCTCATACTGCTATAAGGAGAGGTTCCTGCTGCTGCTGTTAGGGATAGATTATTGTTCTAAAATCATCTCATACTGGTGTAGGGAGAGGTTCCTGCTGCTGGTGTGAGCGGTGCATTTCTTGCACAAAAATATAAAGTGCGTCTACGTTGCGGTTTTCAAAAAAAAATAAAATAATAATTTATTATTTCTTTTTTTTAGTATTAATAAATAGTGCTACATAGTACATTTGCACCTTGCTGTGCATTTCTTGCGCAAAAAATAAAAAGTGTGTCTACATTGCTAGTTTAAAAAAAAAAAAATTAAATACTACATTTGTGGCCAGCGGTTCATTTCTTGCACAAAAATAAAAAGTGCATCTACATTGCTGGTTTAAAAAAATAATGAATAATAATTTATTCTTTTTTTTATTATTAATAAATAGTGCTACAAAGTACATATGCATCCAGAATGAGGAGAGTGTCAAATAAGGGACGTGGTCGTGGTGCTGCTGGTGTTGGTGAAGTTCCTGTTGCAAGGAGGCAACGTGGTCGATTTGTGCCAGCTACATGCACGATTGAAACACCTTCCTCAGGTGCGAGTAGCAGACAGAACCTTCAACGTTATATGGTAGGCCAGAATGCCGCTCAACGAATGGTGAGGCCAGAACAAGTACAGGCGCTAGTAGATTGGGTCACTGACAATGCCTCCAGTTCCTTCACATTGTCTCCCACCCGGTCCCTTGATGAAAGCACAGTTGGCGCCTGAACGCCATGGCCATCTGTCTTTCACCTCAGCCCCTTGTAAATCAGCCAAGCAGTCTGAGCCCCAAGTCATGCAGCAGTCTCTTATGCATTTCGATGACTCTGCTGGTGTGCTTTCCGTGGACCATCCACATAGCCCTGCTTCAGAAGTGGAAGACATTGTGTGCACCGATGCCCAACTACTTCTGTTGCAGGATGAGGACATGGAAACACCACCGCAGCACATCTCTGATGATGACAAAAAACAGGTGCCAACCTCTGCGGCTTTCCACAGTGTGCAGACTAACAAGGAGGGCAGTGGTGAAGGGTGGGTGGAAGATGATGTGGAGGATGAAGAGGTCCTAGACCCCACATGGAATGGAGGTCATGCGAGTGACGTGTGCAGTTTGGAGGAAGAGGTGGTGGTCGCACAGAGGCACCAGCACAGCAAAAGAGGAAGCAAGTTGCAAAAGTGGAGCGACCGTCCCCTAGACAGTATGCTAGACAGTATATCTTCTGCTGCTGCCTCTGCCTCTTCCTCCACATCTACAGTAGCAAAGGAGAGAATTGGCACCCCACTAAGTGCAGCATTTAGTATAAAAACACATTTTATTAAAATTACACTTAGAGGAATAAGGTGTACATTGGGCATCGAGATAATGTAGTCCTGGGATTCTTCTCTGGGATGTGCCTGGTGGTGGTGCAGGTCCCACAGTCCTGGTGTCCAGGCCGTGCCGGTGGTGTCCGGAACTTCAAGGATTCAGGTGGGCTGTGGGGGCATCATAAGACCAGGATCCGGGTGGAGGAGAGAGGAGGTATGCAGCTGTCTAGGCGCGCGTTCTGAGCATCCGTGGACACCAGGACTGTGGGACCTGCACCACCACCAGGCACATCCCGGAGGAGAATCCCAGGACTACATTATCTCGATACCCAATGTACACCTTATTCCTGCAAGGGTAATTTTAATATAATGTGTTTTTATACTAAATGCTGCACTTAGTGGGGCGCCGCTTCTCTCTTTGCTACTTTGACAGAGTTGCTTCTACTCCACCGGCAGGCTGCCCCACGGCTCCAACCCACCTTCCTCCACCCGCCTTCTGCCATGCTCCTTAGGACCCTGAAGCTCTCATCCCCCTTTCTGCTGTGCATCCTGTAAGGGCTGCATCCTACACATCATACCTCCACCTCTACAGTGCCAGTGTCACCTGCCACCCAGCAAACTGATGATGTGACAGCAACGCTACCATGTCCGCCACCATCCCCAAGCATTTCCACGCGGTCCCATGGAAGCTTACAGCTCTCCATCTCCCAAACACTGGAGAGTAAGAGGAATAACCTATCTACCCACATGCGATCCCTGGCCCTGAATGCCAGCATTTTAAATTCCTGGCCTTTGAAATGCTGTCATTCCGTCTGGTGGACCCGGACAGTTTTAAAAACCTGATGGCGGTGGCTGTCCCACAGTACGTGGTTCCCTACTTTTCCAGGTGAGCCATCCCTTCCCTGCACAAACAAGTCGGGGACGAGATCAAGTGTGCACTGCGCAACGCCATCTGTGGCAAGGTCCACATAACCACTGATACGTGGACCAGTAAGCATGGACAGGGACGCTATATCTCGCTTACTGCACACTGTGCAAATGTAGTGGTGGGTGGGCCTGAGGCGGCTAGCCATTTGGTGCATGTCCTTCCACCACCGAGGATTGCAGGGCATTTTTGTTTGCCTCCTGTTGCCTCCTCCTCCTACTCCGCTTCCTCCTCCTCTACCACCTCCTCATCTGCTCAGTGTAACACCTTCACCACCAACTTCAGCACATCCAGGGGGAAATGACAGCAGGCTGTTTTAAAACTGGTATGTTTGGGGGATAAACCCCACACTGCGCAGCAGCTGTGGATGGGCATTGAACAATAGACCGATGAGTGGTTGTTGCCACAGAGCCTCAAGCCCAGCCTGGTGGTGTGCGATAATGGGTGAAATCTTGTAGCAGCTATGGGTACCTAGCTGGTTTGATGCACATCCCTTGCCTGGCACATGTGCTGAATTTGGTGGTGTAGAAATTTCTAAAAAAACTACCCGGATATGTCAGAGCTGCTGCAGAAAGTGCGGTCCGTCTGTGCACGCTTTCGGCGTTCCCACCCTGCTGCTGCTCGCCTGTCTGTGCTGCAGTGGAACTTCAGCCTTCCCGCTCACCACCTCCTATGCGACGTGCCCACAAGTTGGAACTCCACCTTGCACAGGATGGAGAAACTGTGCGAGCAGCAGCAGGCAATAGTGCAGTTTCACCTGCAGCACGCACGGGTCAGTAGCTCTGCGGAACAGCACCACTTCACCACCAACGAGTGAGCCTCCATGCAAGACCTGTGTACCATATTTCGGTGTTTCGAGTACTCCACCAACATGGCCAGTGCCAATGACGCTGTTCTCAGCGTTACTATTCCACTTCTATGTCTCCTTGAAAAAACACTTTGGGTGATGATGGAAGAGGATGTGGCACATGAGGAAGGGGGGGGGAGGGGTAATTTCCACGGTTATCAGGCCAGTCATTCACAAGTGGCTCAGAGGGTGGGTTCCTGCAAAAGCATAGGCCAGGTAAAAAAACTTTCAAGCCAGGGCACAGTTCTGGAGGATGAGGAGGACGAGGATGATGAGGAGGAGGAGAATGATGATGAGGAGGAGGAGAATCCATGTTCACAGCTGGGTGGCACCCAACGCAGCTCATGGGCATCACTGGAGCGTGGCTGGGGGGATATGGAGGACACAGATGATACACCTCCCACAGAGGACAGCTTGTCTTTGCCTCTTGGGCAGCCTGGCACACATGAGCGACTACATGCTGCAGTGCCTGCTCAACGACAGCTGAGTTGCCCACATTTTAACTTGTGCTGATTACTGGATGGCCACCCTGCTGGATACCCATTACAAGGACAACGTGCCATCCTCAATTCCCTCATTGGAGCATGATCGAAAGATGCGTGACTACCAGCGCACGCTGGTAGACACGCTGCTTAGGGTATTCCCAAATGTCAGCGGGGGCTCAGTGGAAGCACAATTCAAAGGCAGAGGAGGAGGAAGAGGTCGCCGACGCAGCTGTGGCACCGCAGCACCTCAGAAGGCAGGGTTAGCATGGGCGAAATGTGGAAAAGCTTTGTCAGCAGCGCGCCACAACAAACAGCACCACCAGCTGATAGGCAACGTCTTAACAGGAGGCAGCATTTCAGCAACTTGGTGGAACAGTATGTGTGCACACGCCTACACGTACTGACTGATGGGTCTGCCCCATTCAACTTCTGGGTCTCCAAATTGGGCACATGGCCTGAGCTTGCCCATTATGCCTTGGAGGTGCTGGTCTGCCCTGCAGCCAGTGTATTGTCTGAACATGTGTTTAGCACGGCAGGGGGCGTTATCACAGACAAGCGCAGCCGCCTGTCCACAGCCAACATGAACAAGCTAACTTTTATTAAAATTAACCAGGAATGGATCCCACAATACTTGTCTGTACATTGTGCAGAATAGACATTTATACCAGCCTCACACAGCCATTGGTATACTTGTTTTTTTTAATATGTCTCAATATTTTGGGGGCTACCCCAATTAGAAAAAAAAAACAAACAAACTTAAAACAGTGTCGGCTACCTCCTCCTCCTCCACCGACACTTCCACCTACACCGCCACGGTCACCGCCCCCTCAACCTCCAGGTTCCTACTTCACATCCACCTCCTCCTCCAATTTTTATTTTTTTATGTGATTTTAAGTTATTTCCCTATCCACATTTGTTTGCAGGGCACTTGTCCTACTCTTACCCCCAGTTTGCAGCCCTCTAGCCCTTTCCAGGACTTTTTTAGAGCCATTTTTGTGCCCAAAAGTTCGGGTCACCATTGACTTCAATGGGGTTCGGGGTCCAGGGTCAAGTTTGGGTCAAGTTCGGTGCCGAACCCGAACTTTTTCGCAAAGTTTGGCCGAACACGCCGAACCCGAACATCCAGGTGTCAGCTCAACTCTACTTGCTAGCTCTAAATAATAACTTTTTTAACCCAAGCAATTCCAACTTTATTTTCATGCATAATAACCAAAGGAGCTTAGGACTATCTTTGAATTATTATTTTTTTTTGTACATAAAATAAGACTTACCATTAGAGTTGAGCGAACCTCTTGAAGTTCGGGTTCTGCTGGTCCGTCCGAACTTCGGGACAAAGTCCGGGTCCGGGTCCGGACGGAACCCGAACGATCGCATGGACAACGAACCCCATTGAAATCAATGGGGACTCCAAGCGAGTTGAGATTACCATTCAGAATAAAATACATGTTTTTTTTTATTATTAAGTTTCTATCAGGATTCGAGGAAACCAATAATACGTACTTTTATTTCAACCTTAACGAACCCAATTTTTTCAATAATAAATCTCGATCGTTCATCTCAACTCGACTGTGGACCTACAAGCCCAAGCCGCACAAGCCGGTTTGAAACGCTTTTTCAAGCCCAAGCCGTGGCTTGAACTGGGTTTGAACTGGGACCTGGGGCTTGGGGTAACTTCAGTTACCACTGGGCTTGAAAACCCGTGTTTTTACCGAGATTTTTTCAGGACCT
>BLSH010240562.1:67577-106592 GCA_018402905.1 Glandirana rugosa
TGTCTGGGTCCTTGAGTCGTGTCCCTACCACCCTTGGGGAGTATTACCCGTGTCGCCTATGTGTCTGGGCCCTTGAGTCGTATGTATAATATTATATATACATATATATTAAGATAAGACAACATAACAAAAAGATAAGACGATATAGAATAAGTGAATAAAAGGTAAAATAATAAAAGAAAAAAGATAATATAATATTAGAAAAGATAAGTTTAAGTATAAGTTAGATAAGCTTTAAGCTTAATTACGACATAAGCTTTAAGCTTAAACCCTTTTAACTATCTATTATTATACATTAAGGTTAGGTAAGATTAGACAAGATCGCTGTGCCAATTATGAGGGGTTCCCACCATCCCTGTGCTAAGTTTCTGGGTCTGTACACCCACTGTGCCCATTATGAGGGGTTCCCACCATCCCTGTGCTAAGTTCCCGGGTCTGTACACCTGCTTTTCCCATTATGAGTGGTTCCCACCATCCCCGTGCTGAGTTCCTGGGTCTGTACACCTGCTGTGCCCATTATGAGGGGTTCCCACCATCCCTGTGCTGACTCTGAGTTCCTGGGTCTGTACACCCACTGTGCCACTTATGAAGGGTTCCCACCATCCCTGTGCTGAGTTCCTGGGTCTGTACACCTGCTGTGCCCCTTATGAGGGGTTTCCACCATCCCTGTGCTGACTCTGAGTTCCTGGGTCTGTACACCCACTGTTCCACTTATGAGGGGTTCCCACCATCCCTGTGCTGAGTTCCTGGGTCTGTACACCCACTGTGCCCCTTATGAGGGGTTTCCACCATCCCTGTGCTGAGTTCCCAGGTCTGTACACACGCTGTGCCCATTATGAGTGGCTCCCACCATCCCTGTGCTGAGTTCCCAGGTCTGTACACCCGCTGTGCCCATTATGAGTGGTTCCCACCATCCCTGTGCTGAGTTCCTGGGTCTGTACACCTGCTGTGCCCATTATGAGGGGTTTCCACCATCCTTGTGCTGAGTTCCTGGGTCTGTACACCTGCTGTGCCCATTATGAGTGGCTCCCACCATCCCTGTGCTGAGTTCCCAGGTCTGTATACCCGCTGTGCCCATTATGAGGGGTTCTCACCATCCCTGTGCTGAGTTCCTGGGTCTGTACACCTGCTGTGCCCATTATGAGTGGTTCCCACCATCCCTGTGCTGAGTTCCTGGGTCTGTACACCTGCTGTGCCCATTATGAGGGGTTTCCACCATCCCTGTATATATATATATATATATATATATATATATCGATTTCCCGAAATTCAAATTTCAATAGAAAAGTTTAGAATGGAAGAGAAAATAAATATTACAATTTAAAAAAACTAGGGAAATGAAAATAAAGAGAATAAAATAAAAAAAACTATATATATTATAACAATCTTCCGAAATTCGAATTTCGAATGGACTGAATATATATTTAAGTTGTATTCTATTATTTTTCTGTTCTGTTCTTATTTTCTTATTTTCTGTTCTATTATAATCTTTTCTATTCGACTTCATTCTATTTAAAATTGGAATTCATGCTGTTTTTAAAATTTGAATTTCGGAAAATTGATGTATAAATACTATAGATAAGTATAATTCCATTCTGTTCTATTGTTTTTCTATTCTATTGTTTTCTATTGTATTCTATTGTTTTTTATTCTCTTTATTTTTATTTCACTAGTTTTTTCTAGTCTATTTTTTCTTTTCTCTTCTATTCTAAACTGTTCTATTGAAATTTGAATTTGAAGCCATGCTATTGGAAATTCGAATATATATCAATTTTCCGAAATTCTAATTTAGAATACAATGAATTCGAATTTCGAATAGACTGAATATATATATATATATTAGTTCTGTTCTATTATTTTTCTATTATTTTCTATCTTATTCTCTTATTTTCTATTCTATTCTTTTCTCCTATTTCCTTTTCTATTATAATCTTTTCTATTCAAATTCATTCTATTCGAAATTGGAATTCATGCTGTTTTCGAAATTCGAATTTGGAAAAATTGATGTATAAATACCATAGATAGATATAATTCCATTATGTTCTATTGTTTTTCTATTATATTGTTTTCTATTGTTTTCTATTTTTTTTTATTCTCTTTATTTGTATTTCCCTCGTTTTTTCTAGTCTATTATTCATTTTCTCTTCTGTTCTAAACTTTTCTATTGAAATTCGAATTTGAAGTCATTCTATTGGAAATTCGAATTTCGGAAGACTGTGTTTTCTATTTATTTTATATTTTATTTATTTTCTATTCTATTCTCTTATTTTCTATTATATTCTTTTTTTTTTGTTTTTCTTTGTTTTGGATTTTTTTTCAATCTCATTCAAATTTATACTATTCGAATTTCAGAACTTGGTTAATTGTTTATATTCTATTTTAATATAATTATATTGTTCTCTATTCTATCTTTTACTATTCCATTTTTTTATTATATTACTTTATTTTTTATGTTCTGTTTTAGAAAATCTTTTTTATAATTAGTTTTGATATTTATTTCGATTTGTTTTCGAATTCAATTCAACTTTTTCGACTCTACTATTTCGAATTAATTTCGAATTCGACTCGAATCGAATTTCGGACGGAATTTTTCGAAACTTATTTTTTCGGATTCATTCAAAATCGTTACTATTGTAATTCGGAAATTCGGATGCATCCCAATTCCGAATTATTAAAACTTTGTCCGAATTTCGATTCAGAACTAAACAAATTGCACATGTCTAGAGCCAATGACTCCCCCTGCTGTCTCAGCCAATGAGGAGGAAGAGTCACCGGAGAAATGAGGCTCTTGTGCACATCGCTGGATCATAATGGGGCTCAGGTAAGTATTGGGGGGGTTGGGGGGTGCTGCACACAGAAGGTGAATGCATTAAGGTAAAAAACCTGGAGCCTTTACAACCAGTTTAAGGACTTACATAACTTTTTTTTTTTAAATCTTATTTTGCAATTTTGCAATAGCAAAGACAGAGAAAACAAAAATCAACATGCTAAAAGAAAAAAAATAGCCCTGTACAAACACTTCTTTACACTGCATTAGGCTCAACATATACCCCAGAACCAATATTCAAGTATAAAAGAAAAGGATATACAACCTTGATACCCCCACATATTATACATACATCTTGATAGGACAGTACCTATTCCTTCACCCATCCACTATACCAGGGATATGCAATTAGCAGACCTCCAGCTGTTGCAAAACTACAAGTCCCATCATGCCTCTGCATCTGGGTGTCATGCTTGCGGCTGTGAGAGTCTTGCTATGCCTCATGGGACTTGTAGTTCTGCAACAGCTGTTGGTCCACTAATTGCATATTCCTGCACTATATTATAGTCTTCAATATACCAACCACAAAGATAGTTATAGTAGTGTATGTGCCCCTTCCTCCTCAGAGGGTTAGGCAGAAGGACATTAATAACCACATACTAGAATCTACACCCAACACTGCCTCCCAACCAGTTCTGCAACATGTGAGAAGCTATCCAGCCTCTGTAAACAATAATTTGTAAATGGTAGACAGTGCCTTATCCAAAGTTTCTTCTCTGAGGAGGGCTCTCAGATCACTCATTTGCAAACTAAGGGTGGTATTGCCAAATTGGGCATTATATGCATGTCTGAGTTGTAAGTAACGAAATAGATGGGTATTTTGGAGCTGAAATTTAGTTTTCAGAGCATCAAACAGAAGGAGTTTCCCACTACCCACTATATCCCCCAGTGTCCCAGTGTCTTAATACCAAATTTGGCCCAAAATGATTGGATCAGGATACTCAAGGAAGTGGATGAGGGTGGGATTCCTCCATAATGGTGTGTGAGGGGAAAACACTATCACCACTCACCTTATTAGTTACCGCCAAAGCTCTACCAGTTGCCCGCTTGGATACTGTAACGTTATATGGAGCCCTGCTACCATGTAACAATAAATGTGCCAATGCCTCATAAGAGTCAACTATGGCCACTGCACGAGTAGTGGCAGCATCATGGTCTGGAAAAATGACCCACCTGTGGGTGAAGACCAGCTGACCCGCTAGGAAATAACGGTGAAAATCAGGAACCACCAACCCCCTCCTGTTTCCATGGCGATTGCAACACCCGAAGCTTGACCTAAGGTTGCACCTCTGCCACATGGGGACATTTTTTCCTGGTTAAATGTGTTTATTGCGTTTTAACAGTAAACATAGATAAATATATTAGATGGTAACAAGATATGGATTACATATATAATAATGGGAATTGAGTAAAAGTTCTGACATCAATTGCAGATGTTACATTTGTTACATAAATAAAACCATTGAAAAGAGTAAGTAATAATGTGTGAAGAAAAATTGTTACAAAGTAAGAATAGTTTGAAGTGTAATGACTTCCGAGATAAGGTCAAAATTTGTTATCAGAGCTGTGTCAAGTAAAAAAGGGTATATTTACACAATCCAGAAATGTAATTGATGCATAGGAACTATGAATCTTTGTTATAATATGTTATAAACCAACATATTTTTATTTCAAAAGGTTTTATTGAAGATTTTTCAAGAATAAAACACAATAGCTGACATTTGCGATATATGTACAAAGTCCGGTAAGGAATTTGATACAAAAGAAGAGAGAAAAAAAATGAGTAACGGTGGCCAAGATAATATTACAGCTAGCTCATATTGTTTGGACACGTCAGAATCAATACTTGAGAAGTAATCCTGGAAGGGTCTGGATTGTTGGAACCCCTGATCTATCTAAACCAAATTGCCCCAAGCCCTGTGGCGTAGTTGGTCAAGGGAGAAGGCACCCCAGACCCCCCAGCACCCCGGTAGGGATCATGCTGTGCTGGAGGCGGTGGCACCCCTCACCCCCCCTCCACTTCGGGCACCCCGGCCCCATCGGGTCCATAAGGGGGAGTCAGGGGGAGCAAGCACAGTTCATGTGGGATAAACAATGTCCACATAACTGTCTTGCCCAAGGTCAACGACCAGTAACCTACATGGACCTGTAGAAAAAAAAACAAATAGCACCGAGAGACAGGATAGGAAGAAAGGAAAAGCAAAGGCGAGCCGAAAGGGAAGGAAAAGTGTTGAGCCAACCCTGTTACCACCTTTGAATACTTATGTTTCTGGGACGCCAGGGATAAAGGAAATGCCCACATGAGTCGCCCAGGGTTCTCAGACCACTTCACATTTGTGTACATTATCTGATAAGATGCTGGCCATTTTTTCTTGTGACATCAACCATGAGATTTTACGTGTAGCCACTCTCAGCGATACCCGCTGCTGCTTCCACGCCCCTGCTATAGTGATCTTGGCCTCTAGTAAGATATGATGAATCAATTGATGGAAACCTGTGGGATATGTTCATTCAGAAGGGCGATGGTGGGGGACCTTGGCAGTTGGCATCCTGTTACCTTCTTCATTAGGCTGAATATTTTGGACCAAAAAGAGCGAATTCTGGGGCATTCCCACCACACAGGAGCCATGGTGCCCGTAAGCCGGCAGCCTCTGAAGCAGAGGGGATCTGCTGATGGGTAATACCTTGCCAGTCTAGCCGGAGATACCATCTTGAGAGGACATTTAGACTAGCTTCTGATATGGTTGTGTTCAAGACACTTTTGAATGATTTTAAAAAAAGCAATCTGCCAACTGTCGAGGTCCCACTGAAACTGGAAATCTGACTCCCAAGCTGTTATGAAGGCAGATTTCACCGACAAGAGGGTGAGAGCTCCTTATATGACAGAGATGCCCCCTTCTGTACAGTAGGCTGACCACACCACCATTCATAGGTTGTAAATCTGGGGGGAGGGGCTTTTCTCTCCAGATTTTGTGTAGAAAGTTGGAAATTTGGCCAAACCTAAATCTCTCCGAGTTGGGAAGGTCCAACTTACTCACACAGTAGTTTATGGATATTGGGCCTGCAGAAGTGAAAAAATGTCCTATTCGGAAGAGCCCTTTGTTCAGCCACCATTGAAAGGCTTTAATTTTTAACCCAGGAGGGAGGTCTGGATTGTGAAACAGGTGCGCTAATGGTTTGGCGGGAGAGGTTAGCACAGGAAGGTGGCTGAGCTTATCCCACAACGCTAGTGCATTAGAGAGAGTTGGAGCCATGATAGAGGGCCTATTTTTGGGAGAGCACCATAACAGGAAATCAAATGTGTGAAGCAGAGTCGCCTGCCTCTCCATCTGCACCCAGTTCGGTTTCTCAAATCTGGTGTAAACTAATGAAAATTATGCTAACCTAGCGGCTAGGAAGTACTTATAAAGATCACCTCCCCTCTGTCTGTGGTGATATAGTGAATGTTGAGGGATCCTATATCCTGAACCTCCCCAAGTGAATTTAAGGATTTTGCTTTGGAAAGATGTTAGATGCTCCTTACGTATTGGGATGGGCAAGGAGGATAAGAGGTAGAGGAGGCTAGGCAGTAAGGTCTTTTTCACCGAATTTATTCTTCCTAGCCATGAAATTTCTTGCTTAGACCAGATTTTAAGGTCAGCCTCTAGTTTACGATACATCGGGGGGTAGTTGTTAGCGTAAAGGGATTCGAATTTGGACATGAGGTTAATGCCTAGGTATCTAATGGAAGAGTCACTCCACTCAAATTTAAAATTCTTCCTTAACGTGGTGATTATCTCGGGTTGCAGTGAAACATTTAGCGCTTGGGACTTTGTGTAGTTAACCAGAAGACCTGAAATTTTAGTAAAGTCATCTAATAACTGGCAAAGGTTGGGAAGGGAAGTCATTGGGGAGGTGATAAACATGAGGATATCATCTGCAAACAAGACACATTTGTGCTCCTGTTGGCCACAGATAACTCCTTTGATATTAAGGTTGTGTCTAATAGAAATGGCTAGAGTCTCTATAGCAATGGCAAAGATTAGAGGGGATAAGGGACAGCCCTGCCTGGTGCCTTTTTTAATGGAAAAAGGTTTGGAGAAGAATCCCTGAAGTTTTATCAGAGCTTGCGGGTGCGAATAAAGGGCTCGAATGAGGCCTAGAAATCTGGGTCCAAAATCCCAACGTTCAAGAATGGAAAACAGGTAGGGCCACGAGACTGAATCAAAATCCTTTCGGAGGTCCAAGGAGAGTAGCATTCCTTTTTTAATTGTAAACAGGATAAAAAATCCTGTTCCAGCAGTGCTTGCCTAATAGTAATAATCCCCTCTATTAGTACTATAAACAACAGAAAATAATATAAAGTGCCAATAGTGACTTAAATGTGCAAAATTAAAACATGGTGAAAGTGCATAATCATCATATATCGTTATAAGTCCTTATAAAGTGAATAAGTGCCAATTCACTAATACATTTCATGTGCGTAATTAATTCTGTTCAAAGTCCTGTTCAAAAAGTGCCAGTGCAGTCCAGTGAAAAAGGATTTCTGTATATCTTTGCGAATTAATTCATCCAGTAACAGTCCTTATAACTTTAAACTTATAAAGTGCTCGTGCTGTGCTTTGTGAAGATTGAAAAGTATTCTTTGAGGGTACTAGACCCTGCTTACCAGATCCCAATGACTCTCCACCCTTGCGGTGTGGAGAAGTCACAAGCGCTTCAAGTCTACAATCCGACCTATGGATGTGGTGTTTCGTCTTTGTGCAATCACTCCCTTCTCCATTTCCGTGTAGGTTATATTAAAGAGAAAGGAATTCTCATCGCGTACCACTTTAAACTCGTTTATTGGCCCGCTTTCACAGTAATTGATACTGTGAAAGCGGGCCAATAAACGAGTTTAAAGTGGTACGCGATGAGAATTCCTTTCTTTTTCATATAACCTACACGGAAACGGAGAAGGGAGTGATTGCACAAAGACGAAACACCACATCCATAGGTCGGATTGTAGACCTGAAGCGCTTGTGACTTCTCCACACCGTAAGGGTAGAGAGTCATTGGGATCTGGTAAGCAGGGTCTAGTACCCTCAAAGAATACTTTTCAATCTTCACAAAGCACAGCACGAGCACTTTATAAGTTTAAAGTTATAAGGACTGTTACTGGATGAATTAATTCGCAAAGATATACAGAAATCCTTTTTCACTGGACTGCACTGGCACTTTTTGAACAGGACTTTGAACAGAATTAATTACGCACATGAAATGTATTAGTGAATTGGCACTTATTCACTTTATAAGGACTTATAACGATATATGATGATTATGCACTTTCACCACGTTTTAATTTTGCACATTTAAGTCACTATTGGCACTTTATATTATTTTCTGTTGTTTATAGTACTAATAGAGGGGATTATTACTATTAGGCAAGCGCTGCTGGGACAGGATTTTTTATCTAACTGCAGATAGGCTACAGCAGCAGCTGCACTAAACCTGATTTTACTGTGGCGCGGAGAGTTTTTATACTTATAGCCTTCCTTTTTGTTTAGATCCCACAGGCCAGTTAGATTGGTGTATAGAAACTATATTGATAGCCCGTCTGATTTGGTCGGGGCCCTGTCTGCCCAGTATAAAGCCTACTTGGTCCTTGTGAATGTAGGTACTGATAAACGAAGCTAGACGATTGGCGAGAATTTTGGTAAGGATTTTTAAGTCATTATTTATGAGAGAAATCGGGCGATAATTAACTACTTCTTTCGGATTCTTCTCGGGCTTCGGGATCACTGTAATGAACACCATATTTAGGTGTGTCTTCAGGGGATCTCCCTTCATTTTGGCGTTAAAGAATCGCACTAGGTGTGGTGCTAGGGTGTTAGCTAGAGCTTTGTAGTACGGGACCGAGAGGCCATATGGACCAGGGGCTGAACCCCGTTTGAGTCCCTTAATGACCTCCAGGACCTCCTCCTCAGTGAATGCTACATCCATAAGTTTTCTGTGCTTGTCCGAGAGGAGAGGAACTGGAGGACCCTCAAGAAACTCTGAGATCCCCTCTGTGTTCTCTACGGGGGGAGGACTGTAAAGTTTCTCATAAATGTTTTTCCGGATTGGCCTTGGGGGGACTATTTGCTACCCTAATCTTGGGCATGGTGAGGTGTCTAACGCACAGGGTCAGCTTTTTCGCCTAAAAGGAGCCCATATTGTTCCCCTGCGTGTAATATTCGTTTTTACTCCAGCGGATGTTTTTCTCTGCTGTCGTTGTGAGGGCTAGGTTGAGCTCCAGTTTAGCCCTATTTAGTCGGTCTAGTATGGGGGGTGAGGGATTTGCTTTTTTGTTCGGCCCTAATTGCTAGGAAGGATTCCTCTCATTTCTTCAGAGTAGCCCTTCTCTCCTTTTTGATATGGGTGGTGCCAATTGTATAATCTTCCCTCTTATGAAGGCCTTGTGTGCTGCTCATACTAACTCCACCGATGCGTCCTCTACATTGTTAAGCAGGAAATATTCCTGAAGGCTTTTGTTAATTTCAACTACATGGACCGGGTCTGCCAGAAGAGAATCATTTAGTCGCCAGTGGGGGGAGTGAAATGCCTTGGATTGTGTGCGGACAGAGAGGGAAACTATGGCGTGATATGACAGGACTGTGTCATGGATGCGAGAATCTAGTATGCTGGGTATGGTGTATGCAGGGGTCAGCAGGTGATTGATTCTGGCATATGAGTTGTGAGGGTTAGAGAAGTGGGTAGTTGTGAGAGTGAAGTAATTTGACAATGTATCTGCCCTCAGAGTCTCTCAGGTCTGAGAGCCATGTAAAATTACATGTTTTAGATATCAGAATCGCCGCGCCTTTAGTTTTGTTCGCTGCATTAGCGAGGTAGAAGTGAGGGAAGTGGGAATGTAGGAATTTTGGGTTGTATTGAGCAGTGAGATGTGATTCTTGGAGCAGGATATCCAATTTAAGGGATTTGTAGTGGTCACAGATTTTTCTGCACTTAAGGGGAGAGTTTAGGCCCTGCACATTGTGCGTAGCAACCTTCAGGGGAGAGTTTTTGTGGTCAGCCATCTAACCTGAAACAGGAGGTAATGATGCATTTTTGGTCACTCACCCTCCCTCAAATCCACCGGCCGACATCGCTGACAACTTGAGCGAATGGAAGGACCTGAATTCCCAAGCTTGTCAGGGTTAAGACGACCTGGTTGGCGACAACATTGAAAAAAGAGAAGAGCAATGAGAAAAACATGAGAGGGTTAGAGGAAGAACAAAAAAGCAGGAGCAGCTGAAAAGAGTTAGAAAATGAAGATTGTGAAAACAGCTCTACAGCTATGTAGTACTTAAAAGGGCTGATTTCTCCAAGTGAGGGTAGTGTGACCCCGGGGGAAGAAAAAAAAAAACCCCCTAGATCATCCCATAGTATAAACTCAAACACCTGGCAAAAATGGCCAGACAGCCTATCCCCTAGCTACCTAGGGAAGTCCAAAAGAATGGCGGGGGCGCAGGGGAGCCACCCCCCACCATGGAGCCCTATGAATTCAAATAATACTAATGAACTAGCAAAACTGACCACAATTCCGGGATGGCATGGGTCCATGGGGCAGCCATGTACCCCATGGGGCCATGCCTTGAATGGGGAAACTCCACCCCCACAAAAATAGCGAGGGGGAGGATGTCTTCCCAGAAGAGGGACCGTCTGCTCAACAATGAAACACATTAAAGAAGATAGCCTTGTGGAAAGTAGCATGGGTCTGTTCCATACAGTCCTCAAGTTCCTGGGCTAGATAAAAGGATCTTCTGCCAATTGTGCAGCATTCTTATTTGTGTGTCCACCAGACTTCCTCATTTTCTTGAAAGTACTAAAGCAGGGAGTTGAGGTAAGACCAAAATGTCAGACTGAGTGGAGAGGGCATAACAGCTGAGTTGAAGTCTGACTTAAGACAGGACAGCAGGCAAGGAGGGCATCCCTTAGGACTATACTTCAGTCATAAATGTCTAAATTACCAAAAACAGTAAAAAAAACAGTTTAAAACAAAACCTAAGGGGGAGTTGGGGAAGACCCCAGAGTAAGAGTCATCATGTTGTGCCCGTGAACAAGAAAACTTGGTAAGGGCTAGAGAGAGAAAATGTGGCAAACCCAACAAAGGTAAACCACTTCATGGAGGGCCATTGTCTTTAGCCTGTTTCGGCTTCGCCTTAATCCACAACGGCGTCCTGGGGCTTGTAGGGGATTGTCTCTTGGCAGAGCTCGGGATGTTGCTGGACGTGTCCATGTTGGATTCCTGAGAGATCAGTTTCAGGTGAAGCAGCAGTCTTTCCCCTTCTTGGAGCAAGAAGGCATAATCCCATCCTTTGAAAGGGAACTTGACAGCAAATGGAAAGGACTATTTGTATTTAATTTCTTTCTGTGTTAACAAGTTTAACAGTGGTTTTAAAGCTCTCCGTCTTTGAATTGTGGAGGGGGATAAGTCGGCAAATACTTGAACCGGATGGCCCTTACATAGGATCCTGGATGTTGATCGAGATTGTCTCATGACCCCTTCCTTAATAGCGTAGAAGTAGGGTTTCTCTATGATGTCTCTATCCTTTCTGGGGGGACCAAGCACTCTATGGGCCCTGTCTAGCTCCAGACGGTGTGCTGGGGTGTTAGCCAATAGGTTAGTAATCAAATCCTGAATTATGTCGGAGACATCTGTTATCGTTTCGGGCAGTCCTCTGACTCTAAAATTGTAACTTATTGACCTATTTTCAAGGTCCTCAATTCTGGAAAGAGCGGTGTCCGATTGGTCCTGTAATGTACTGATAAGATCAGAGTTTTGGTTAGAAATCACCGCAGTAGTATCAAGTTTATTTTCGATCGCCTCCATTCTGACCCCCAGCATTTGGAAGTCTGTTTCGATTTCCCCCATTATTTTGGCCGCTGTGTTGGCTAAGCCCCTTTCTAATAGAGTTGAGAATTTCTGGTGAAGGTCCTCTACCTGGAGGGAGAACCATTGGTTGGGGGTGCCTGGAGACTGCAGGGTCAGATTATTAGGCCCCAGAGTCGAAGACAAATATTCCCCCTAGATGCGGCCCAGTAGTGATTCCATGGAGGTGGGTGACGGCATGGCCAACTGTAAATTGCTCCCTTGGGCCATTGGAGTGAAGTTTAGGGTAGCAGAAGAGATCATTTGCCTGTGTTCTGGATGGTTGATGCTGCTGGAAATGTTTATGCTGTGTGCCTCGTGGTTCCCTGGAGCCTCGGCCAGAGCGGCAGTCATCTTGGTACACCCTGGCTGTGAGGCAGCCGCAAAAAGCGGGCCTAGGTCTTTCTTGGTGGCCAGTCCGGCCATGCAGGAGGGTCGCTGACCTGTCTGGGGGTCGGGATCCCCCATCAGTGCTGTCTCCATGGACCTGTGGAGTCAGAGTGAGCTCTGTTGGCGGGTGGTGGCGTGGAGCTTCCGGCTCAATCGGCCATGTCTGAGCACTCACGCATGCGCACTCCTAAACCAACATATTTTATGCTACCATAAGTATTCAATGTAAAAGTAGAAAAAGAGACAGAAAGAATAGAAAAAAGTGTAAGAAGAGAGAAAGAAATAGAGATGAAAGGTAAAGGGGATCCTTGGGGCAAATCTTGGTTTTAATCAAATGTCATAAATATATATTAAAAAGATGAAAAATAACAAGGTCTTAGTAAAATGGAATTAAAATTAGGAGACAAAAAGTGGTTCATCCAAGGACTCCGTGTTTGCTCAAAACCAAGTGCTATAGCTTCTGCTTTGGCATGAATCATTACATGATTGATTCTGTGCTTTAATTCATTTAATATTAAGAATGGGGTTTTCCACGATTTGGCTATTGTTTGTTTCGTGGCTGTAATGATTTGTAATAATAGTTTAAATTGGCGGTGGGAGAGATTAGCCGGTTTTAAGTTCAATAGGTTTTTGCAACCGGGCAATCTCACCATATATGAAAGTGTGTTCCTTGATCATCACAACCACAAAAACACAATGGGGAGTAATTAGAGGCATACTTTGCAATTCTAACAGGGACCAAATACCAGTATGTAAGTACCTTATAGTTTATCTCCAGAGCAGAAATATTTTGTGAAGATGACTTAGTTGCAGTCCAAATACAATTCCAGACAGCTGCATCCACTGGGGACCCTATGTCTCTCTATCATTTTGATATATATGATGGTTTGTCTGAATTGGATTTAGTGATGAGATGTGTGTACAGCGTTGATATTACTCATTTGGGATGCGGATCTCTGTAACATTTTTTCTCAAAAGGAGATGATGAATCTAATTTACCTTTTTTTTGTATATGGGGCATAAAGATGCTTTTTATTTGAAGATATCTAAAAATCTCTGATTTAGGTAACTCGTGATTATCACATAAATCAGGGAAAGATTTGAATGAGGTAGAAGATGTAAGCTCACAAAGTCAAGTTAAATTAGTAGATGTCCAGGCTTTAAAGGATTTTTGGTAAGACCATGCAGGGTAGAAAAGTGGATGCTTAAAAAAAGATAAAAGAGAGTTATGTGGGGATTGCAGTCCATTTGTTTGTTTAAATCTGTCCCAAATGGATAATGTGTGTTTAGTTATAGGGTTACTGAGTTTTTTACAGTCAGAAAGATTCAACCATATAAGGTTGTTAATTGAAAGTGGATCACAATCAACAGATTCTAAAGATACCCAAAGTGGGATTTCATTTTTTGCATGATATTTTGGTTTATGGACCAAGTGAGTAGCATGGTAATAAGTGGAAAAATTATGAAATCCTAGTCCTCTTAAGTTTTGGAAGATAAAGAGTGTGTTTGGGTATACAGGGTTTCAAAGGGCCCCAGACGAAAGCTGTAGTTTTTCGTTGTAGTATTCTAAGAAAATATGTTGGAACTGGTATGGGTAGAACTCAGAATAAGTAAAGAATTTTTGGCAATATGGCCATCTTTATTACATTTATTCTACCTATCCAGGATAGTGGTAAAGAAGACCATTGTGAGAAAAGGTTAGAAAGTTGGCTACAAAGAGGTTGGAAAGATTAGATGTAAGGTTTATCCTTAGGTAAGGAAGGTTTGAGGTAGTCCAAGTGAAAGGAAGAGATGTTTGCACTTGTAATATCTGAGGAAGTAGAGAGATGTTTAGGGCTAATGATTTTTGTGGATTAACAATTAATCCAGAGAAGTGAGCGAAGTGGTCTAGTTTTTTTAGGAGATTAGGGGCAGAAATATGAGGGGATGATATAAAAACTAAAATATTGTCAGCAAACATACAAAGTTTATGTTGTGACCAGCGATATCTAGGCCTTTTATAGAAGGATCAGTACGGATCGATTGACCTAGGGGTTCAATAAGTAGGGCAAATAGGATAGGGGAAAGTGGGCAGCCCTGCCGTGTTTCTCTGTTGATATAAAAGGGGTCTGATTTGTATCCGACATATTTAGCATAAGCTTTGGGTTTGTTGTATAGAAAAGTGTCCGTGCGTGACTTTTTTTATTTGCACTAACATACAATCTTTCAGGACAAGCTTTCGGGGTATGTCCCCTTCTTCAAGGTCAAAGCAGTACTGATTCACAACAGTTTTAGCCGAATGTTAAAAAAAGAAGAGAAAAATAACCTCTAAGGGAAAGGAAAAACAAACAAATACAAATCAATGTGTAAGGCAAATGGTTTGTTAGTACAAATAAAAAAGTCACGGACAGTACCCAATTTTCTCTGGCACAATTGCACTAATACGGTTACAATCACCTCAAGCATTGTATAGAGAAAAAATCCAATTGAGAAAATGAGGACCAAATCACCATTTCTGTAGTGCAAAATATAGGTAGGACCATGAAACAGTATCAAATGCTTTTTTGATATCTAAAGATAGAAGACATATGGGTAATCATTGCGTTTTAGCTGCATGAATTAACAAAGTAGTCCTGCGTGTATTATGTGCCACTTGGCATAAGGGGATAAAAACAACCTGGTCATTGTTTATTAATGATCCAATTACGCTATTTAAACAAGTTGCTAGAACTTTCACTAGTAATTTAATGTTGAGATTAAGTAAAGAAATCGGTCTATAGTTGGAACTGGATGAGTCATCTGATTAAGGCTTAGGGAACATTGAGGTTAAAGATTCTGGGCGGAAGAATTGACCAATTATATGCCTCTGCTAACATTAGAGCTAATATGTTAGAGAATTTCTTATAGTACAGGGCAGAGAAGCCATCGGGGGCCTGGGCGCTTATTTAATTTAAGAGTATTGATAGCTAGGTTGATTTCATTAGAAGTAATGGGGTTTTCAAGACCTTTGCGTTGGGCTAAGGTTTTATTAAGAAGATTAATTTGGGAAAAAATGACACTTCTGAATATTGATTAAAGAATCCTTATTTTTTATATAGAGAGAGGGAAGGTGTTTTTGAAAAATTTGTAGGATCTTTGCGGGATTGCTAGTGAAAGTATCTTGGGAAAGTTTTAGTTGAATTTGTTTAGAAGGGCGGTTAAGTTTCTTAATTGCTCAGGCTAATAAAGTGGTGGGTTTGTTTGCTTTCTGATAAAATGTATGTTTAGACTTAAATAATGTTTTATCAATAGATTCCAATAAAAAAAGATCTTGATTTAAACATGCTTTATCGAGGCGTGATTTGGTTACAGGGGTTGGATTAGTTTGAAAGAGTGTGTAACAAGCATTAAAGTCAGTTTCTAGTTTTTGTTGTAGTTTTTCTTTTTTAAGAAATGAAGCTTGTCTAGTACAAATTCCATGGCGGACAGGTTTGTGCACTTCCCATGAGGTCAATTGGGATATATCAGGGGTCTTACTATTGGCTATGTAATCTTTTAAAGCTGTTTCCAGGTCAGAGTGTGATGGGTGGGATAGGATAGTATCATTAATGTAACATGTTGGGTCTTGAGATTTAGGTATTATGGAAGAAAATGTAGTGAGTACTGCACAGTGGTCTGTCCATGTAATGGGGATAATAGATGAGGTAAGAAGTTCAGGAGTCATTCCTATTGTTATCAAGATGTGATCAATACAGGAAAAACACTTATGAGGGCGAGAATAATAAGTAAACCGACGTTTTGTAGGGTTGAATTCATGCCATGACTCTAGCAAAGAGTGTCGCTGAAGGAGTTGTTGAAATGTGCAAGACTGTGGGCTAGATGCAGTTGGAGTAGGGGGATTTATCTAGATAAGGATTCAGAGCTTGATTAGAATCTCCACATATAAAAAGAGTACCTGCTTTACGGGAATCAATTACTTGTAGCAAGTGGGAGAGAAATAAGGATGGAATTTTGTTAGGAGCATAATAGGACACAACTGGGATTAGTGAGTCAAACAGGTATCCTGTAACTATAAGGTAGCGACCTTTAGGGTCCTTGATCTCTGTTAAAAGAGAAAAGCGAGTGGTGCGATGAAACGCTATTAACACTCCTCGCTATTTGGTCTTCGTAGAAGCTGTAAAAACTTGGGGGTGAATCAAGCCAAAATATTTGGGAGTGGCAGTATCTTTGAAGTGGGTTTCTTGAAGGCATACTATATGTGATTTTGAAGAAGCTAGAGAGCGAAAGACCTTCATTCTTTTTTGTGGAATATTTAAACATTGTACATTTAGTGTAAGAACATTTAAGGGGGCCATAAACAAATCTTAAAGAAAGAATCCTTATATATTGAACATGCATTATCTCACAAAAGTGAGTACACCCCTCACATTTTTGTAAACATTGTATTATATCTTTTCATGTGACAACACTGAAGAAATGACACTTTGCTACAATGTAAAGTAGTGAGTGTACAGCTTGTATAACAGTGTAAATTTGCTGTCCCCTCAAAATAACTCAACACACAGCCATTAATGTCTAAACCACTGGCAACAAAAGTGAGTACACCCCTAAGTGAAAATGTCAAAATTGGTCCCAAAGTGTCAATATTTTGTGTGGCCACCATTATTTTCCAGCACTACCTTAAACCCTCTTGGGCATGGAGTTCACCAGAGCTTCACAGGTTGCCACTGGAGTCCTCTTCCACTCCTCCATGATGGCATCAGGGAGCTGGTGGATGTTAGAGACTTTGCACTCCTCCACCTTTCCATTTGAGGATCCCCACAGATGCTCAATAGGGTTTAGGTCTGGAGACATGCTTGGCCAGTCTATCACCTTTACCCTCAGCTTCTTTAGCAAGGCAGTGGTCATCTTAAAGGTGTGCTTAGGGTCATTGTGTTGGAATACTGCCCTGTGGCTCAGTCTCTGAAGGGAGGGGATCATGCTCTGCTCCAGTATGTCACAGCATATGTTGGCACTCATGTTTCCCTCAATGAACTGTAGCTCCCCAGTGCTGGCAGCACTCATGCAGCCTCAGACCATGACACTCCCACCACCATGCTTGAGTGTAGGCAAGACACACTTGTCTTTGTACTCCTCACCTGGTTGCTGCCCCACACGCTTGGCACCATCTGAACTAAATAAGTTTATCTTGGTCTCATCAGGCCACAGGACATGGTTCCAGTAACCCATGTCCTTAGTCTTCTTGTCTTCAGCAAACTGTTTGCGGGCTTTCTTGTGCATCATCTTTAGAAGAGGCTTCCTTCTGGGGCGACAGCCATGCAGACCAATTTGATGCAGTGTGCGGCGTATGGGCTAACCCCCCACCCTTTCAACCTCTGCAGTAATGTTGACTGCACTCATACATCTATTTGCCAAAGACAACCTCTGAATGTGACGCTGAGCATGTGCACTCAACTTCTTTGGTCGACCATGGCGATGCCTGTTCTGATTGGAAAGTTCTATTAAGCCGCTGTATGGTCTTGGCCAGCATGCTGCAGCTCAATTTCAGGGTCATGGCAATCTTCTTATAGCCTAGGCCATCTTTTTGTTGAGCAACAATTCATTTTTTCAGATCCGTTCTTTGCCATGAGGTGTCATGTTGAACTTCCAGTGACCAGTATGAGTGAGTGAGAGTGATAATACCAAATTTAACACACCTGCTCCCTGTTCACACCTGAGAACTTGTAACACTATGCGTCACATGACACCGGGGAGGGAAAATGGCTAATTGAGCCCAATTTGGACATTTTCACTTAGGGGTGTACTAACGTTTGTTGCCAGCGGTTTAAAAATTAATGGCTGTGTGTTGAGTGATTTTGAGGGGACAACAAATTTTCATTGTTATACAAGCTGTACACTCACTACTTTATGTTGTAGAAAGGGGTCATTTCTTCAGTGTTGTCACATGAAAAGATATAATAAAATATTTACAAAAAGATGAGATACTGTATAATCTGTGAGACCAAGATCTACCCGGGGGGGATAAAGAACAAGGAGGGAATAGAATCAGAATGACAAGAGAAAAGGAGAGAATAAGAGTCATAGAGATTGAATTATGATCAATTTGTGTAGAGAATGACATTAAAAAAGGTGGCGTACTGAGTGCGTATGAAGCACAAACTCAGAGGCCTAGTGTCTACCCAAGAAGGTCCCTCAATAACAGGAAAGACAACACAGAAGAATATCCTAGGGTAGAAAAGTGGAGGGAGCAGTGACTAGCTCTCAGGATCTCAACGGATTTTCATATTCAAAGATAAAAAAAGTGTTTATAACCCAAACATGGCAATAAGAAGGAAAAAAAGGTTGAGTTAACTAATAACCCTAATGATGTGGGGCGAGAATAAGCTTCTATAGGTTACTATAAAATAGGGGTAACTAAACATAGTTATATCTATGATACATAACATGAAATAACTATTCATGAATTAAAGCTTTAGTATTCTTCATATAATAAATCAGAAACAGAAAACCAACAGGTGTATTACCTTTGTAAAATTTCTAATACAGTTTCTAAGATTAATATAGTAATTTAACCAATAAGTGGTAGTTTTGAAAAAAGTATTTAACTCGCGAATACAAATAAGGGGTAAGAAAATTTAGGGGGGGGGCAGAAGGGCAGGGAAGGAAGGGATGGGGAGGAAGGGGATTAGGGGAAATAAAGGAAGGTATTGAAGATAAACTTCGGATAAGTTGATCTGGGAATATGTTAGGCATAAGAAATATTCAGAACTTAGTAGAACAGAAAAAAAAAAGAAAAATTGAACAGGTATGGCTATAGTCAACTAAAGGTGAAATATAATTAAAGGCCCTGGAAAGGCTGTAATTCTAAACAATGCACCATTCAAGCTATTAAGCAAAAGTCATTCAATCCATTGTATCTTCGGTTTCCATGACAGGAGAATTGAAACAACCTCTTTTGGTGGCATATGGTCGACCTCCATCTGTGTTAGGGTTAGAGGAGTTTTTTGGAGAGCTGGATGATGTACGTCTACGAGAGTTAGTTGGAGAACATTCAATAAGGTGTAGCTTTTGTAGGGTGTTAAGTAATTCATCAGAGGACCTGCATGTATGTTTGGTACCTTGAAAAGTAAAGCAAATAGAAAATGGGAATCCCCATGGACAAGGGATTTGATGTTGCTGTCGATTGAGGAGCAGGGGTTTTAGTGCACGTCGTTTAGCCACAGTGATTGGGGATAGGTCAGAAAAAAAGCTGGTAAGGATGGTTTTGGAAGATGAGTAATTCCTTGCCTCTAGCTGTGGCCATAAGCTGTTCTTTAGTGAGGAATAAGTGGAATTTCACAATTATAAAGCGGGGAGGACCTTCTGCTTTATGTGAAGCCAAGGATCTGTGAATCCTATCTATTTCCAAATGTTCCACTGGGATTGATGGTAACAATCCCTGGAAAAGTGCAGCAATGGTGGGCTGTAGCTCTATAACAGTCTCAGGTATTCCTCTAATATGTAGATTTGATCGACATGCTCTATTTTCAAAGTCTTCTAAATGTGCTTGTAATGTATTATTGTTCTTCTCTAAGTGCTTCCAGTTCATTATCATGTGTTAGTACATTTGTTTCAATGTCATCCACTCTGATTTCACATGGGGACATTTTTGCGAGTATCATGTCATGCTCTCTCTCTGCCAATGTATTTTTGCTATTTCTGTTGGATCATATTATGTATACTTTCATGTACGGACATCTAATAAACACTATATAATAAAAAAGTATGATTACTTTGTAGATTCTTCCAAAATCACGTACAGGGGTTTCTGTGATGCAGGAGCCTCTAATAAGCTCCAAACACATCAGATTGGCTTGTCATAGCCCCCTGAGCGTGAACTTATAAGTATCATTGGGCACCATTGCCCTTTACCTATACTATGTAACCATGTATTTTATGACTCTGCTGTGCACTATGGATCTAACTTTTTAACGATTTTTTATAATAAAATACATAATTTTTACTCCTATACTCTCGTGTTCTGTGAGCCTTTAAAGTATTTATATCGAATCATTTAGGGATGTGGCTCCAGCACACAGATTAGTCATCCCCACCCCCTGTTTTTGCTCCCCTCCCACAAGAAAGTTGTAACCAGCTGATCTATGCACTTAAATATATATCTCTGTAGCCAGACAGGTGAATTCCGAAATATATATAGAAATAAAGGCAGACACAGTGGAGTGACATTAAGTGCAATAAAGTCTGACACTGTGTTAGATATATATAAACCCAAAAAGGGCAAAAAGTGGGACTTTAAGTGAAGCGCGCAATGGAGAATGATCAAGTGCTTGAATATGAAAATAGTGTCAATTAATTTTTAATTTATATATATATATATATATATATATATATATATATATATATAAAATTGATTTGAGACCATGCTCTACAATAAAAGTATATAACACTGTACAATTCATATTACAATAAAATGTCATATGTATACACATATATTCACAAATTTCCCATGGCGTATAGCCAAATAAATAACCATTATCAATATTAAAATCTTGAAAAGAGTTGAGCGAACCCGAACTGTAAAGTTTGGGATCGTACCTGACTTTAGGGTGTCTGTGTCCGAAACCCGGACATTTGATGGCATAGCTGTGATTGGCTAGTGCATCATGTTACCCAACCTCGATACAAGCTGGAGTCATGTAACTTTGCATGTCACATTATCTCATACTAGTATAGGGAGAGATTCCTGCTGCTGGTGTGAGGAATAGATTAGCGTTATAAAATCATCTCATACTAGTATAGGGAGAGGTTCCTGCTGCTGGTGTGAGGGACAGAATAGCGTTATGAAATCATCTCATACTGGTGTAGGGAGAGGTCTCTGCTGCTAGTGTGAGGGACAGATTACCATTATAAAATCAACTCATACTGGTGTAGGGAGAGGTTCAGCTGCTGGTGTGAGGGACAGATTAGCGTTATAAAATCATCTCGTACTGGTGTAGGGAGATGTTCCTGCTGCTGGTGTGAGGGACAGAATAGCATTATAAAAACATCTCATACTGGTGTAGGGAGAGGTTCCTGCTGCTGGTGTGAGGGACAGATTAGTGTTATAAAATCATCTAATAATGGTGTAGGGAGAGGCTCTTGCTGCTGGTGTGAGGGACAGATTAGCGTTATAAAATCATTTCATACTGGTGTAAGGAGAGGTTCTTGCTGCTGGTGTGAGGGACAGATTAGTGTTATAAAATCATCTCATACTGGTATAGGGAGAGGATCCTGCTGCTGGTGTGAGGGACAGATTAGCATTATAAAATCATCTCATACTTATATAGGGAGAGGTTCCTGATGCTGATGTGAGGGATAGAATAACGTTATAGAATCATATCATACTAGTGTAGGGAGAGGTTCCTGCTGCTGGTGTGAGGGATAGATTAGAGTTAGAAAATAATCTCTTACTAATATAGGGAGAGGTTCCTGCTGCTGGTGAGAGGGATAGATTAGCATTATAATATCTCATACTGGTGTAGGGAGAGGTTCCTGCTGCTGGTGAGAGGGATAGATTAGCATTATAATATCTCATACTGGTGTAGGGAGAGGTTCCTGCTGCTGGTGAGAGGGATAAATTAGCGTTATAATATCATCTCATACTAGTATAGGGAGAGGTTCCTGCTGCTGGTGTGAAGGGATAGATAAGAATTATAAAATAATCTCATACTAGTATAGGAAGAGGTACCTGCTGCTGGTGTGAGGGATAGATTAGCGTTATAAAATGATCTCATACTGGTGAAGGGAGAGGTTCCTGTTGCTGGTGTGAGGGACAAATTAGTGTTATAAAATCATCTCATACAGGTGCAGGGAGAGGTTCCTGCTGCTGTGAGGGACAGATTAGCGTTATAAAATCATCTCATACTGGGGTAGGGAGAGGTTTCTGCTTCTGGTGTGAGGGACAGATTAGCATTATAAAATCATCTCATACTTGTGTAGGGAGAGGTTCCTGCTGCTGGTGTGAGGGACAGATTAGCTTTATAAAATCATCTCACATTGGTGTAGGGAGAAGTTCCTGCTGCTGGTGTGAGGGACAGATTAGCGTTATAAAATCATCTCATAAAGGTGTAGGGAGAGGTTCCTGCTGCAGGTGTGAGGGACAGATTAGCCTTATAAAATTATCTCATACTGGTATAGGGAGAGGCTCCTGTTGCCAGTGTGAGGGATAGATTAGAATTATAAAATAATCTCATACTAGTATAGGAAGAGGTACCTGCTGCTGGTGTGAGGGATAGATTAGCGTTATAAAATGATCTCATACTGGTGAAGGGAGAGGTTCCAGTTGCTGGTGTGAGGGACAAATTAGTGTTATAAAATTATCTCATACAGGTGCAGGGAGAGGTTCCTGCTGCTGGTGTGAGGGACAGATTATCGTTATAAAATTATCTCATAATGGTAAAGGGAGAGTTTCCTGCTGCTGGTGTGAGGGACAGATTAGAGTTATATAATCATCTCATACTGGGGTAGGGAGAGGTTTCTGCTTCTCGTGTGAGGGACAGATTAGCATTATAAAATCATCTCATACTTGTGTAGGGAGAGGTTCCTGCTGCTGGTGTGAGGGACAGATTAGCTTTATAAAATCATCTCATATTGGTGTAGGGAGAAGTTCCTGCTGCTGGTGTGAGGGACAGATTAGCGTTATAAAATCATCTCATACTGGTGTAGGGAGAGGTTCCTGCTGCAGGTGTGAGGGACTGATTAGCGTAATAAAATCATCTCATACTAGTATAAGGAGAGGTTCCTGCTGCTGGTGTGAGGGACAGATTAGCGTTATAAAATCATCTCATACTGGGGTACAGAGAGGTTCCTGCTTCTGGTGTGATGGACAGATTAGCGTTATAAAATCATCTCATACTGGTGTAGGGAGAGGTTCCTGCTGCTGGTGTGAGGGACAGATTAGCGTTATAAAATCATCTCATACTGGTGTAGGGGGAGGCTCCTGCTGCTGGTGTGAGGGACAGATTAGCGTTATAAAATAATCTCATACTGGGGTAGGGAGAGGTTTCTGCTTCTGGTGAGAGGGACAGATTAGCATTATAAAATCATCTCATACTGGTGTAGGGAGAGGCTCATGCTGCTGATGTGAGGGACAGATTAGAGTTATAAAATCATCTCATACTAGTATAAGGAGAGGTTCCTGCTGCTGGTGTGAGGGACAGATTAGCGTTATAAAATCATCTCATACTGGATTACGGAGAGGTTCCTGCTTCTGGTGTGAGGGACAGAGTAGCGTTATAAAATCATCTCATATTGGCGTAGGGAGAAGTTCCTGCTGCTGGTGTGAGGGACAGATTAGCGTTATAAAATAATCTCATACTGGTGTAGGGCGATGTTCCTGCTGCTGGTGTGAGGGACAGATTAGCGTTATAAAATCATCTCATACTGGAGTAGGGAGAAGTTCCTGCTGCTGGTGTGAGGGACAGATTAGCGTTATAAAATTATCTCATAATGGTAAAGGGAGAGTTTCCTGCTGCTGGTGTGAGGGACAGATTAGCGTTATAAAATCATCTCATACTGGGGTAGGGAGAGGTTTCTGCTTCTCGTGTGAGGGACAGATTAGCATTATAAAATCATCTCATACTTGTGTAGGGAGAGGTTCCTGCTGCTGGTGTGAGGGACAGATTAGCTTTATAAAATCATCTCATATTGGTGTAGGGAAAAGTTCCTGCTGCTGGTGTGAGGGACAGATTAGCGTTATAAAATCATCTCATACTGGGGTACAGAGAGGTTCCTGCTTCTGGTGTGATGGACAGATTAGCGTTATAAAATCATCTCATACTGGGGTAGGGAGAGGTTCCTGCTGCTGGTGTGAGGGACAGATTAGCGTTATAAAATCATCTCATACTGGTGTAGGGGGAGGCTCCTGCTGCTGGTGTGAGGGACAGATTAGCATTATAAAATCATCTCATACTGGTGTAGGGAGAGGCTCATGCTGCTGATGTGAGGGACAGATTAGAGTTATAAAATCATCTCATACTAGTATAAGGAGAGGTTCCTGCTGCTGGTGTGAGGGACAGATTAGCGTTATAAAATCATCTCATACTGGGTTACGGAGAGGTTCCTGCTTCTGGTGTGAGGGACAGAGTAGCGTTATAAAATCATCTCATATTGGCGAAGGGAGAAGTTCCTGCTGCTGGTGTGAGGGACAGATTAGCTTTATAAAATCATCTCATATTGGTGTAGGGAGAAGTTCCTGCTGCTGGTGTGAGGGACAGATTAGCATTATAAAATCATCTCATTCTGGTGTAGGGAGAGGCTCATGCAGCTGATGTGAGGGACAGATTAGCGTTATAAAATCATCTCATACTAGTATAAGAAGATGTTCCTGCTGCTGGTGTGAGGGACAGATTAGCGTTATAAAATCATCTCATACTGGGTTACAGAGAGGTTCCTGCTTCTGGGGTGAGGGACAGATTAGCGTTATAAAATCATCTCATATTGGTGTAGGGAGAAGTTCCTGCTGCTGGTGTGAGGGACAGATTAGCGTTATAAAATAATCTCATACTGGTGTAGGGAGAGGTTCCTGCTGCTGGTGAGAGGGATAGATTAGCTTTATAGTATCATCTCATAGTAGTATAGGGAGAGGTTCCTGCTGCTGTTGTGAAGGACAGATTAGCATTATAAAATCATCTCATACTTATATAGGGAGAGGTTCCTGATGCTGATGTGAGGGATAGAATAACGTTATAGAATCATATCATACTAGTGTAGGGAGAGGTTCCTGCTGCTGGTGTGAGGGATAGATTAGAGTTAGAAAATAATCTCATACTAATATAGGGAGAGGTTCCTGCTGCTGGTGAGAGGGATAGATTAGCATTATAATATCTCATACTGGTGTAGGGATAGGTAGCTGCTGCTGGTGAGAGGGATAAATTAACGTTATAATATCATCTCATACTAGTATAGGGAGAGGTTCCTGCTGCTGGTGTGAAGGGATAGATAAGAATTATAAAATAATCTCATACTAGTATAGGAAGAGGTACCTGCTGCTGGTGTGAGGGATAGATTAGCGTTATAAAATCATCTCATACTGGTGAAGGGAGAGGTTCCAGTTGCTGGTGTGAGGGACAAATTAGTGTTATAAAATCATCTCATACAGGTGCAGGGAGAGGTTCCTGCTGCTGGTGTGAGGGACACATTACGTTATAAAATTATCTCATAATTGTAAAGGGAGAGTTTCCTGCTGCTGGTGTGAGGGACAGATTAGTGTTATAAAATCATCTCATACTGGGGTAGGGAGAGGTTCCTGCTGCTGGTGTGAGGGACAGATTAGCGTTATAAAATCATCTCATATTGGTGTAGGGAGACGTTCCTGCTTCTGGTGTGAGGGACAGATTAGCGTTATAAAATCATCTCATACTGGTGTAGCGAGAGGTTCCTGCTGCAGGTGTGAGGGACAGATTAGCATTATAAAATCATCCCATACTGGTGTAGGGAGAGGCTCCTGCTGCTGGTGTGAGGGACAGATTAGCGTTATAAAATCATCTCATACTAGAATAGGGAGAGGTTCCTGCTGCTGGTGTGAGGGACAGATTAGCGTTATAAAATCATCTCATACTGGTGTAGGGAGAAGTTCCTGCTGCTGGTGTGAGGGACAGATTAGCGTTATGAAATCATCTCATACTGGTGTAGAGAGAGGTTCCTGCTGCTTGTGTGAGGGAGAGATTAGCGTTATAAAATCATCTGATACTAGTGTAGGGAGAGGTTGCTGCTGCTGGTGTGAGGGACAGATTAACGTTATGAAAACATCTCATACTGGTGTAGGGAGAGGTTCCTGCTGATGGTATGAGGGGTAGATTTATCATTATAAAATCATCTCATAATGGTGTAAGGAGAGGTTCCTGATGCTGGTGTGAGGGACAGATTAGTGTTATAAAATCATCTCATACTGGGGTAGGGAGAGGTTCCTGCTGCCGGTGTGAGGGACAGATTAGCGTTATAAAATCATCTCATATTGGTGTAGGGAGAAGTTCCTGCTTCTGGTGTGAGGGACAGATTAGCGTTATAAAATCATCTCATACTGGTGTAGCGAGAGGTTCCTGCTGCAGGTGTGAGGGACAGATTAGCATTATAAAATCATCTCATACTGGTGTAGGGAGAGGCTCCTGCTGCTGGTGTGAGGGACAGATTAGCGTTATAAAATCATCTCATACTAGAATAGGGAGAGGTTCCTGCTGCTGGTGTGAGTGACAGATTAGCCTTATAAAATAATCTCATACTGGTGTAGGGAGAAGTTCCTGCTGCTGGTGTGAGGGACAGATTAGCGTTATAAAATTATCTCATAATGGTAAAGGGAGAGTTTCCTGCTGCTGGTGTGAGGGACAAATTAGCGTCATAAAATCATCTCATACTGGTGTAGGGAGAGGTTCCTGCTGCTGGTGAGAGGGATAGATTAGCTTTATAGTATCATCTCATAGTAGTATAGGGAGAGGTTCCTGCTGCTGTTGTGAAGGACAGATTAGCATTATAAAATCATCTCATACTTATATAGGGAGAGGTTCCTGATGCTGATGTGAGGGATAGAATAACGTTATAGAATCATATCATGCTAGTGTAGGGAGAGGTTCCTGCTGCTGGTGTGAGGGACAGATTAGCGTTATGAAATCATCTCATACTGGTGTAGAGAGAGGTTCCTGCTGCTTGTGTGAGGGAGAGATTAGCGTTATAAAATCATCTGATACTAGTGTAGGGAGAGGTTGCTGCTGCTGGTGTGAGGAACAGATTAGCGTTATAAAAACATCTCATACTGGTGTAGGGAGAGGTTCCTGCTGATGGTATGAGGGATTGATTTATCATTATAAAATCATCTCATAATGGTGTAAGGAGAGGTTCCTGATGCTGGTGTGAGGGACAGATTAGCGTTATAAAATCATCTCATACTGGTGTAGGGAGAAGATCCTGCTGCTGGTGTGAATAACAGATTAGCGTTATAAAATTATCTCATAATAGTATAGGGAGAGGTTCCTGCTGCTGGTGTGAGGGACAGATTAGCGTTATAAAATGATCTCATACTGGTGTAGAGCAATGTTCCTGCTGCTGGTGTGAGGGACAGATTAGCGTTATAAAATCATCTCATACTTGTGTAGGGAGCGGTTCCTGCAGCTGGTGTGGGGGACAAATTAGCTTTATAAAATCATCTTATATTGGTGTAGGGAGAAGTTCCTGCTTCTGGTGTGATGGACAGATTAGCGTTATAAAATCATCTCATACTGGGGTAGGGAGAAGTTCCTGCTTCTGGTGTGAGGGACAGATTAGTGTTATAAAATCATCTCATACTGGTGTAGGGAGAAGTTCCTGCTGCTGGTGTGAGGGACAGATTAGCGTTATGAAATGATCTCATACTGACAGATTAGTGTTATAAAAACATCTCATACTGGTGTAGGGAGAGGTTCCTGCTGATGGTGTGAGGGATAGATTTATCATTATAAAATCATCTCATAATGGTGTAAGGAGAGGTTCCTGCTGCTGGTGTGAGTGACAGATTAGCGTTATAAAATCTTCTCATACTGGAGTAGGGAGAAGTTCCTGCTGCTGGTGTGAGGGACAGATTAGCATTATAAAATTATCTCATAATGGTAAAGGGAGAGTTTCCTGCTGCTGGTGTGAGGGACAGATTAGCGTTATAAAATCATCTCATACTGGGGAAGGGAGAGGTTTCTGCTTCTCGTGTGAGGGACAGAGTAGTGTTATAAAATCATCTCATACAGGTGCAGGGAGAGGTTCCTGCTGCTGGTGTGAGGGACAGATTAGCGTTATAAAATTATCTCATAATTGTAAAGGGAGAGTTTTCTGCTGCTGGTGTGAGGGACAGATTATTGTTATAAAATCATCTCATACTGGGGTAGGGAGAGGTTCCTGCTGCTGGTGTGAGGGACAGATTAGCGTTATAAAATCATCTCATATTGGTGTAGGGAGAAGTTCCTGCTTCTGGTGTTAGGGACAGATTAGCGTTATAAAATCATCTCATACTGGTGAAGCGAGAGGTTCCTGCTGCAGGTGTGAGGGGCAGATTAGCGTTATAAAATCATCTCATACTGGTGTAGGGAGAGGCTCCTGCTGCTGGTGTGAGGGACAGATTAGCGTTATAAAATCATCTCATACTAGAATAGGGAGAGGTTCCTGCTGCTGGTGTTAAGGACAGATTAGCGTTATAAAATCATCTCATACTGGGGTAGGGAGAGGTTCCTGCTTCTGGTGTGAGGGACAGATTAGCGTTATAAAATCATCTCATACTGGTGTAGGGAGAAGTTCCTGCTGCTGGTGTGAGGGACAGATTAGCGTTATGAAATCATCTCATACTGGTGTAGAGAGAGGTTCCTGCTGCTTGTGTGAGGGAGAGATTAGCGTTATAAAATCATCTGATACTAGTGTAGGGAGAGGTTGCTGCTGCTGGTGTGAGGGACAGATTAGCATTATAAAAACATCTCATACTGGTGTAGGGAGAGGTTCCTGCTGATGGTATGAGGGATAGATTTATCATTATAAAATCATCTCATAATGGTGTAAGGAGAGGTTCCTGATGTTGGTGTGAGGGACAGATTAGCGTTATAAAATCATCTCATACTGGTGTAGGGAGAAGATCCTGCTGCTGGTGTGAATAACAGATTAGCGTTATATAATCATCTCATAATAGTATAGGGAGAGGTTCCTGCTGCTGGTGTGAGTGACAGATTAGCGTTATAAAATGATCTCATACTGGTGTAGAGCGATGTTCCTGTTGCTGGTTTGAGGGACAGATTAGCGTTATAAAATCATCTCATACTGGTGTAGGGAGAGGCTCATGCTGCTGATGTGAGGGACAGATTAGAGTTATAAAATCATCTCATACTAGTATAAGGAGAGGTTCCTGCTGCTGGTGTGAGGGACAGATTAGCGTTATAAAATCATCTCATATTGGGTTACGGAGAGGTTCCTGCTTCTGGTGTGAGGGACAGAGTAGCGTTATAAAATCATCTCATATTGGCGTAGGGAGAAGTTCCTGCTGCTGGTGTGAGGGACAGATTAGCGTTATAAAATTATCTCATAATGGTAAAGGGAGAGTTTCCTGCTGCTGGTGTGAGGGACAGATTAGCGTTATAAAATCATCTCATTCTGGGGAAGGGAGAGGTTTCTGCTTCTCGTGTGAGGGACAGATTAGTGTAATAAAATAATCTCATACAGGTGCAGGGAGAGGTTCCTGCTGCTGGTGTGAGGGACACATTACGTTATAAAATTATCTCATAATTGTAAAGGGAGAGTTTCCTGCTGCTGGTCTGAGGGACAGATTAGTGTTATAAAATCATCTCATACTGGGGTAGGGAGAGGTTCCTGCTGCTGGTGTGAGGGACAGATTAACGTTATAAAATCATCTCATATTCGTGTAGTTAGAAGTTCCTGCTTCTGGTGTGAGGGACAGATTAGCGTTATAAAATCATCTCATACTGGTGTAGCGAGAGGTTCCTGCTGCAGGTGTGAGGGACAGATTAGCGTTATAAAATCATCTCATACTGGTGTAGGGAGAGGCTCCTGCTGCTGGTGTGAGGGACAGATTAGCGTTATAAAATCATCTCATACTAGAATAGGGAGAGGTTCCTGCTGCTGGTGTGAGGGACAGATTAGCGTTATGAAATCATCTCATACTGGTGTAGAGAGAGGTTCCTGCTGCTTGTGTTAGGGAGAGATTAGCGTTATAAAATCATCTGATACTAGTGTAGGGAGAGGTTGCTGCTGCTGGTGTGAGGGACAGATTAACGTTATAAAAACATCTCATACTGGTGTAGGGAGAGGTTCCTGCTGATGGTATGAGGGATTGATTTATCATTATAAAATCATCTCATAATGGTGTAAGGAGAGGTTCCTGATGCTGGTGTGAGGGACAGATTAGCGTTATAAAATCATCTCATACTGGTGTAGGGAGAAGATTCTGCTGCTGGTGTGAATAACAGATTAGCGTTATAAAATCATCTCATAATAGTATAGGGAGAGGTTCCTGCTGCTGGTGTGAGTGACAGATTAGCGTTATAAAATGATCTCATACTGGTGTAGAGCGATGTTCCTGCTGTTGGTGTGAGGGACAGATTAGCGTTATAAAATCACCTCATACTAGTATAAGGAGAGGTTCCTGCTGCTGGTGTGAGGGACAGATTAGCGTTATAAAATCATCTCATACTGTGTTAGGGAGAGGTTCCTGCTTCTGGTGTGAGGGACAGATTAGCGTTATAAAATCATCTCATACTGGTGTAGGGAGAAGTTCCTGCTGCTGGTGTGAGGGACAGATTAGCGTTATAAAATCATCTCATACTGGTGTAGGGAGAAGATCCTGCTGCTGATGTGAATGACAGATTAGCGTTATAAAATCATTTCATAATAGTATAGGGAGAGGTTCCTGCTGCTGGTGTGAGTGACAGATTAGCGTTATAAAATGATCTCCTACTGGTGTAGGGCGATGTTCCTGCTGCTGGTGTGAGGGACAGATTAGCGTTATAAAATCATCTCATACTTGTGTAGGGAGCGGTTCCTGCTGCTGGTGTGGGGGACAAATTAGCTTTATAAAATCATCTTATATTGGTGTAGGGAGAAGTTTCTGCTGCTGGTGTGAGGGACAGATTAGCGTTATAAAATCATCTCATACTGGGGTAGGGAGAAGTTCCTGCTTCTGGTGTGAGGGACAGATTAATGTTATAAAATCATCTCATACTGGTGTAGGGAGAAGTTCCTGCTGCTGGTGTGAGGGACAGATTAGCGTTATGAAATGATCTCATACTGGTGTAGAGAGAGGTTCCTGCTGCTTGTGTGAGGGAGAGATTAGCGTTATAAAATCATCTGATACAAGTGTAGGGAGAGGTTGCTGCTGCTGGTGTGAGGGACAGATTAATGTTATAAAAACATCTCATACTGGTGTAGGGAGAGGTTCCTGCTGATGGTGTGAGGGATAGATTTATCATTATAAAATCATCTCATAATGGTGTAAGGAGAGGTTTCTGATGCTGGTGTGAGGGACAGATTAGCGTTATAAAATCATCTCATACTGGTGTAGGGAGAAGATCCTGCTACTGGTGAGAATGACAGATTAGCGTTATAAAATAATCTCATAATAGTATAGGGAGAGGTTCCTGCTGCTGTTGTGAGTAACAGATTAGCGTTATAAAATAATCTCATACTGGTGTAGGGAGATGTTCCTGCTGCTGGTGTGAGGGACAGATTAGCATTGTAAAATCCTCTCATACTTGTGTAGGGAGATTTTCCTGCTGCTGGTATGGGGGACAAATTAGCTTTATAAAATCATCTTATATTGATGTAGGGAGAAGTTCCTGCTGCTGGTGTGAGTGACAGATTAGCGTTATAAAATCATCTCATACTGGTGTAGGGAGAGGTTCCTGCTGCTGGTGTGAGGGACAGATTAGCATTATAAAATCATCTCATACTGGTGTAGGGGGAGGCTCCTGCTGCTGGTGTGAGGGACAGATTAGCTTTATAAAATCCTCTCATACTGATGTAGGGAGAGGTTCCTGCTGCTGGTGAGAGGGATAGATTAGCGTTATAGTATCATCTCATAGTAGTATAGGGAGAGGTACCTGCTGCTGATGTGAGGGATAGAATAACGTTATAAAATCATCTCATACTGGTGTAGGGAGAGGTTCCTGCTGCTGGTGTGAGGGATAGATTAGAGTTATAAAATCATCTCAAACGAATATAGGGAGAGGTTCCTGCTGCTGGTGTGAGGGATAGATTAGAGTTATAAAATCATATCATACTGGTTTAGGGAGAGGTTCCTGCTGCTGGTGTGAGGGATAAATTAGCGTTATAAAATCATCTCATACTAGTATAGGGAGAGGTTCCTGCTGCTGGTGAGAGGGATAGATTAACATTATAATATCTCATACTGGTGTAGGGAGAAGTTCCTGCTGCAGGTGTGAGGGACAGATTAGTGTTATAAAATCATCTCATACTAGTATAAGGAGAGGTTCCTGCTGCTGGTGTGAGGGACAGATTAGCGTTATAAAATCATCTCATACTGGGGTAGGGAGAGGTTCCTGCTTCTGATGTGAGGGACAGATTAGCGTTTTTAAACCTTCTCATACTGGTGTAGAGAGAGCTTCCTGCTGCTGGTGTGAGGGACAGATTAACGTTATAAAATCATCTGATACTAGTGTAGGGAGAGGTTGCTGCTGCTGGTGTGAGGGACAGATTAGCATTATAAAAATATCTCATACTGGTGTAGGGAGAGGTTCCTGCTGATGGTGTGAAGGATAGATTTAGCGTTATAAAATCATCTCATAATGGTGTAAGGAGATGTTCCTGATGCAGGTGTGAGATACAGATTAGTGTTATAAAATCATCTCGTACTGGTGTAGGGAGAGGATCCTGCTGCTGGTGTGAAGGACAGATTAATGTTATAAAATCATATCATACTAGTATAGGGAGAGGTTCCTGCTGCTGGTGTGAGAGACAGATTAGCGTTATAAAATCACCTCATAATAGTATAGGGGGAGGTTCATGCTGCTGGTGTGAGTGACAGATTAGAATTATAAAATAATCTCATAATGGAGTAGGGAGAAGTTCCTGCTGCTGGTGTGAGAGACAGATTAGCGTTATAAAATTATCTCATAATGGTAAAGGGAGAGTTTCCTGCTGCTGGTGTGAGGGACAGATTAGCGTTATAAAATCATCTCATACTGGGGTAGGGAGAGGTTCCTGCTGCTGGTGTGAGGGACAGATTAGCTTTATAAAATCATCTCATATTGGTGTAGGGAGAAGTTCCTGCTTCTGGTGTGAGGGACAGATTAGCGTTATAAAATCATCTCATACTGGTGTAGGGAGAAGTTCCTGCTGCAGGTGTGAGGGACAGATTAATTTTATAAAATCATCTCATACTGGTGTAGGGAGAGGCTCCTGCTGCTGGTGTGAGGGACAGATTAGCGTTATAAAATCATGTCATACTAAAATAGGGAGAGGTTCCTGCTGCTGGTGTGAGGGACAGATTAGCGTTATAAAATCATCTCATACTGGGGTAGGGAGAAGTTCCTGCTGCTGGTGTGAGGGACAGATTAGCGTTATGAAATCATCTCATACTGGTGTAGAGAGAGGTTCCTGCTGCTTGTGTGAGGGAGAGATTAGCATTATAAAATCATCTGATACTAGTGTAGAGAGAGGTTGCTGCTGCTGGTGTGAGGGACAGATTAGAGTTATAAAAACATCTCATACTGGTGTAGGGAGAGGTTCCTGCTGATGGTGTGAGGGATAGATTTATCATTATAAAATCATCTCATAATGGTGTAAGGAGAGGTTCCTGATGCTGGTGTGAGGGACAGATTAGCGTTATAAAATCATCTCATACTGGTGTAGGGAGAAGATCCTGCTGCTGGTGTGAATGACAGATTAGCGTTATAAAATCATATCATAATAGTATAGGGAGAGGTTCTTGCTGCTGTTGTGAGTAACAGATTAGCATTATAAAATAATCTCATACTGGTGTAGGGAGATGTTCCTGCCACTGGTGTGAGGGACAGATTAGCGTTGTAAAATCATCTCATACTTGTGTAGGGAGATTTTCCTACTGCTGGTGTGGGGGACAAAATAGCTTTATAAAATCATCTTATATTGGAGTAGGGAGAAGTTCCTGCTGCTGGTGTGAGGGACAGATTAGCGTTATAAAATCATCTCATACTGGTGTAGGGAGAGGTTCCTGCTGCTGGTGTGAGGGACAGATTAGCGTTATAAAATAATCTCATACTGGTGTAGGGAGAGGTTCCCGCTGCTGGTGTGAGGGACAGATTAGCTTTATAAAATCATCTCATACTGGTGTAGGGAGAGGTTACTGCTGCTGGTGAGAGGGATAGATTAGCATTATAAAATAATCTCATACTGGTGTAGGGAGAGGTTCCCGCTGCTGGTGTGAGGGACAGATCAGCTTTATAAAATCATCTCATACTGGTGTAGGGAGAGGTTCCTGCTGCTGGTGTGAGGGATAGATTAGAGTTATAAAATCATCTCAAACTAATATAGGGAGAGGTTCCTGCTGCTGGTGTGAAGGATAGATTAGAGTTATAAAATCATATCATACTGGTGTAGGGAGAGGTTCTTGCTGCTGGTGTGATGGATAAATTAGCGTTATAAAATCATCTCATACTAGTATAGGGAGAGGTTCCTGCTGCTGGTGAGAGGGATAGATTAACATTATAATATCTCATACTGGTGTAGGGAGAGGTTCCTGCTGCTGGTGAGAGGGATAGATTAGCATTATAATATAATTTCATACTAGTATAGGGAGAGGTTCCTGCTGATGGTGTCAAGGGATAGATTAGAATTATAAAATCATCTCATATTAGTATAGGGAGAGGTTACTGCTGCTGGTGTGAGGGATAGATTAGCGTTATAAAATGATCTCATACTCGTGAAGGGAGAGGTTCCTGTTGCTCGTGTGCGGGACAAATTAGTGTTATAAAATCATTTCATACAGGTGCAGGGAGAGGTTCCTGCTGCTGGTGTTAGGGACAGATTAGTGTTATAAAATCATCTCATACTAGGGTAGGGAGAGGTTTCTGCTTCTGGTGTGAGTGACAGATTAGCGTTATAAAATCATCTCATACTTGTGTAGGAAGAGATTCCTGTTGCTGGTGTGAGGGACAGATTAGCTTTATAAAATCATCTCATATTGGTGTAGGGAGAAGTTCCTGCTGCTGGTGTGAGGGACATATTAGCGTTATAAAATCATCTCATACTGGAGTAGGGAGAAGTTCCTGCTGCTGATGTGAGGGACAGATTAGCATTATAAAATCATCTCATACTGGTGTAGGGAGAGGCTCATGCTGCTGGTGTGAGGGACAGATTAGCGTTATAAAATCATCTCATACTGGTATAAGGAGAGGTTCCTGCTGCTGGTTTGAGGGACAGATTAGCGTTATAAAATCATCTCATACTCTGTTACGGAGAGGTTCCTGCTTCTGGTGTGAGGGACAGATTAGCGTTATAAAATCATCTCATACTGATGTAGGGAGAAGTTCCTGCTGCTGGTGTGAGGGACAGATTAGCGTTATAAAATAATCTCATACTGGTGTAGGGCGATGTTCCTGCTGCTGGTGTGAGGGACAGATTAGCGTTATAAAATCATCTCATACTGGAGTAGGGAGAAGTTCCTGCTGCTGGTGTGAGGACAGATTAGCGTTATAAAATTATCTCATAATTGTAAAGGGAGAGTGTCCTGCTGCTGGTGTGAGGGACAGATTAGTGTTATAAAATCATCTCATATTGGTGTAGGGAGAAGTTCCTGCTTCTGGTGTGAGGGACAGATTAGCGTTATAAAATCATGTCATACTAAAATAGGGAGAGGTTCCTGCTGCTGGTGTGAGGGACAGATTAGCGTTATGAAATCATCTCATACTGGTGTAGAGAGAGGTTCCTGCTGCTTGTGTGAGGGAGAGATTAGCATTATAAAATCATCTGATACTAGTGTAGAGAGAGGTTGCTGCTGCTGGTGTGAGGGGCAGATTAACGTTATAAAAACATCTCATACTGGTGTAGGGAGAGGTTCCTGCTGATGGTGTGAGGGATATATTTATCATTATAAAATCATCTCATAATGGTGTAAGGAGAGGTTCCTGATGCTGGTGTGAGGGACAGATTAGCGTTATAAAATCATCTCATACTGGTGTAGGGAGAAGGTCCTGCTGCTGGTATGAAAGACAGATTAGCGTTATAAAATCATCTCATAATAGTATAGGGAGAGGTTCCTGCTGCTGTTGTGAGTAACAGATTAGCGTTATAAAATAATCTCATACTGGTGTAGGGAGATGTTCCTGCTGCTGGTGTGAGGGACAGATTAGCGTTGTAAAATCATCTCATACTTGTGTAGGGAGATTTTCCTGCTGCTGGTGTGGGGGACAAATTAGCTTTATAAAATCATCTTATATTGGTGTAGGGAGAAGTTCCTGCTGCTGGTGTGAGGGACAGATTAGCGTTATAAAATCATCTCATACTGGTGTAGGGAGAGGTTCCTGCTGCTGGTGTGAGGGACAGATTAGCGTTATAAAATCATCCCATACTGGTGTAGGGGGAGGCTCCTGCTGCTGGTGTGAGGGACAGATTAGCGTTATAAAATAATCTAATACTGGTGTAGGGAGAGGTTCCTGCTGCTGGTGTGAGGGACAGGTTAGCTTTATAAAATCATCTTATACTGGTGTAGGGAAAGGTTCCTGCTGCTGGTGAGAGGGATAGATTAGCGTTATAGTATCATCTCATAGTACTATAGGGAGAGGTTCCTGCTGCTGATGTGAGGGATAGAATAACGTTATAAAATCATCTCATACTGGTGTAGGGAGAGGTTCCTGCTGCTGGTGTGTGGAACAGATTAGAGTTATAAAATCATCTCAAACTAATATAGGGAGAGGTTCCTGCTGCTGGTGTGAGGGATAAATTAACGTTATAAAATCATCTCATACTAGTATAGGGAGAGGTTCCTGCTGCTGGTGAGAGGGATAGATTAACATTATAATATCTCATACTGGTGTAGGGAGAAGATCCTGCTGCTGGTCTGAATGACAGATTAGCGTTATAAAATCATCTCATAATAGTATAGGGAGAGGTTCCTGCTGCTGGTGTGAGTGACAGATTAGCGTTATAAAATAATCTCATACTGGTGTGAGCGATGTTCCTGCTGCTGGTGTGAGGGACAGATTAGCGTTATAAAATCATCTCATACTTGTGTAGGAAGCGGTTCCTGCTGCTGGTGTGGGGGACAAATTAGCTTTATAAAATCATCTTATATTGGTGTAGGGAGAAGTTCCTGCTGCTGGTGTGAGGGGCAGATTAGCGTTATAAAATCATCTCATACTGGTGTAGGGAGAGGTTCCTGCTGCTGGTGTGAGGGACAGATTAGCGTTATAAAATCATCTCATACTGGTGTAGGGGGAGGCTCCTGCTGCTGGTGTGAGGGACAGATTAGCGTTATAAAATAATCTCATACTGGTGTAGGGAGAGGTTCCTGCTGCTGGTGTGAGGGACAGATTAGAGTTATAAAATCATCTCATACTGGGTTACGGAGAGGTTCCTGCTGCTGGTGTGAGGGACAGATTAGCTTTATAAAATCATCTCATACTGGTGTAGGGAGAAGTTCCTGCTGCTGGTGTGAGGGACAGATTAGCGTTATAAAATCATCTCATACCAGTATAAGGAGAGGTTCCTGCTGCTGGTGTGAGGGACAGATTAGAGTTATAAAATCATCTCATACTGGGTTACGGAGAGGTTCCTGCTTCTGGTGTGAGGGACAGATTAGCGTTATAAAATCATCTCATACTGGTGTAGGGAGAAGTTCCTGCTGCTGGTGTGAGGGACAGATTAGCTTTATAAAATAATCTCATACTGGTGTAGGGCGATGTTCCTGCTGCTGGTGTGAGGGACAGATTAGCGTTATAAAATCATCTCATACTGGAGTAGGGAGAAGTTCCTGCTGCTGGTGTGAGGGACAGATTAGCGTTATAAAATTATCTCATAATGGTAAAGGGAGAGTTTCCTGCTGCTGGTGTGAGGGACAGATTAGCGTTATAAAATCATCTCATACTGAGGAAGGGAGAGGTTTCTGCTTCTCCTGTGAGGGACAGATTAGTGTTATAAAATCATCTCATACAGGTGCAGGGAGAGGTTCCTGCTGCTGGTGTGAGGGACAGATTAGCGTTATAAAATCATCTCATATTGGTGTAGGGAATAGTTCCTGCTTCTGGTGTGAGGGACAGATTAGCGTTATAAAATCATCTCATACTGGTGTAGTGAGAGGTTCCTGCTGCAGGTGTGAGGGACAGATTAGCGTTATAAAATCATCTCATACTGGTGTAGGGAGAGGCTCCTGCTGCTGGTGTGAGGGACAGATTAGCGTTATAAAATCATCTCATACTGGGTAGGGGGATGTTCCTGCTTCTGGTGTGAGGGACAGATTAGAGTTATAAAATCATCTCATACTGGTGTAGGGAGAAGTTCCTGCTGCTGGTGTGAGGGACAGATTAGCGTTATAAAATCATCTCATACTGGTGTAGGGAGAAGATCCTGCTGCTGGTCTGAATAACAGATTAGCGTTATAAAATCATCTCATAATAGTATAGGGAGAGGTTCCTGCTGCTGGTGTGAGTGACAGATTAGCATTATAAAATAATCTCATACTGGTGTGAGCGATGTTCCTGCTGCTGGTGTGAGGGACAGATTAGCGTTATAAAATCATCTCATACTTGTGTAGGGAGCGATTCCTGCTGCTGGTGTGGGGGACAAATAAGCTTTATAAAATCATCTTATATTGTTGTAGGGAGAAGTTCCTGCTGCTGGTGTGAGGGACAGATTAGCGTTATAAAATAATCTCATACTGGGGTAGGGAGAGGTTCCTACTTTTGGTGTGAGGGACAGATTAGCGTTATAAAATCATCTCATACTGGTGTAGGGAGAAGTTCCTGCTGCTGGAGCGAGGGACAGATTAGCGTTATGAAATGATCTCATACTGGTGTAGAGAGAGGTTCCTGCTGCTTGTGTGAGGGAGAGATTAGCGTTATAAAATCATCTGATACTAGCGTAGGGAGAGGTTGCTGCTGCTGGTGTGAGGGGCAGATTAACGTTATAAAAACATCTCATACTGGTGTAGGGAGAGGTTCCTGCTGATGGTGTGAGGGATATATTTATCATTATAAAATCATCTCATAATGGTGTAAGGAGAGGTTCCTGATGCTGGTGTGAGGGACAGATTAGCGTTATAAAATCATCTCATACTGGTGTAGGGATAAGGTCCTGCTGCTGGTATGAATGACAGATTAGCGTTATAAAATCATCTCATAATAGTATAGGGAGAGGTTCCTGCTGCTGTTGTGAGTAACAGATTAGCGTTATAAAATAATCTCATACTGGTGTAGGGAGATGTTCCTGCTGCTGGTGGGTCGTCGTCCTCGGAGAGGGATGTGGTCATACTCTACTAAAATATTGC